>CM023360.1:22637839-22819090 GCA_013282895.1 Eriosoma lanigerum | reverse complement strand
AATGTTAAAATAGTCGAAAGTGAAATCAACACTACATAAAATATAATATTTCTTAAAAAACCATATGATCGAACTTATATAATTTTGTATGAAAAAAATAATTAAATAAAATTATATAAATAATTATATATTAATAATGTATCGTTTGAGTATTATATTTATAATAATAAGTCACAACGCATAAAACAAGTTTTAAAACATACAATTTGAAAGCAAGAAGACACTCCGTATTATTGTCTCACTTGTCCAGAACTCACTCCTCCGTTTACTGTTCTTTCAATCTCTATATGGTTAAGCTTATGCTAACGTTAGTATAATTAATATTTCATCCAAATATTAATATTTTATAATAAGTAATTACATCAGTTATATTGCGTCATTGTTATTTTTAAAAAAAAATGTATATCCTATTTTTTTTTAAATATTAATATAATATCGTATATTTTGCATATGGGTTAACACCCTGATAAAATGTGGAATATGTCCCTAAGGGAATAAGCACAAACGACGGGATATAAAGCACAAACGAGCACAAGCGAAGTACAAACGATTGGCATCGGTCCGGACCCGAAATTCGAAATGGGGGGTGCTGGCATGTCCCCAGCACCCCCCAGTTAAAATGTAGGATAAGTCCAAAAGGGATGAAGCACAAACGACGGGATAAAGAGCACAAACGAGCACAAACGAAGCACAAACGATTGGCATCGGTCCGGACCCGAAATTCGAAATGGGGGGTGCCGGGGACATGGACCTAAAGTTACGTATATTTTTATAATATATCGTATATAGTGATACATCGCAATCCTTTAACAAAACCAGCGAACATTTCAAGATACAAAAAGATATCAAAAAAATATTAAATAATAAAATCATATTGTTCGGTAGAAAAAATAATATTGACTTACTCGTATATGCGAGCACGAAATACCATTGATTGGTTATTAAAATGTGTTTTTAAATTGTTGAAGATTCATTAAATTTTTGTACATTCGTACAGTATTAAATATATTTTAATAGTCCTTCAGAACTGCTTTTGAATAATATTTAGGTATGTTATTTTTATATGCGAATAAAGTATTATATTGAATTGTTTTTCTGAGTCTTCCATACCATGAGAAAAATATATTACATGAATATTGAGTATTATAATACAATCACATAATTATATTAAATTAGTATTCATAAATTATATTCCTTTATTGCAACATTATCGTTGGATCCTATTGTGTTATAGTGGCCAGTGGGACATAACAACTATTTATAAATAGGTACATAAATTAGACGCGCGAAAAATATACCCAAATGTATAATATACGATAAATAATTACTTTATGTGACGTAATAATTACAAAGTATAATCTATTAATTTACAAAATTCTGTTTTTTTTTTCTTAGTAGACAAAAGTTGTTAATTAAGAATTATAATTTAAGCAGATAATTAGCCAGATGCAAATATATATTTTTTATTCATAAAAAAAATTCTACTATTATATCAATACCGTGGTCTACATACGAGATATAGTATATTTATCATAGGTATATAGATATTTAAAATTAATATTTGTTGATAAATTCTTCTTACCATTTTGCACCTCATGAAATTTCATACATTTATTAAAATAAATTCAAGTAAATGTCTGTTTTGTTTTTTGATACTTATCATTTTAAAGTTATATATAAAGAACTTTTTTTTTTATCTGAAATTACTTTTTTTTAGGTGCTTAATTGATTCTATATTAGTTTTTTCGCACATATTATAATGAAATGCCATTGTCTTGTCCGAAGTGTTATCACTTTATCAGTAATGACTTATTTTTCTTTGGTCTCTCTCTTTATATATATATATATAAATCATACATGTAACTATATTGTATAATACTAGTTTAGCAAAGTTTGAACATAATACTTGTAATATATTGTCTTTATACCGCCGAAAGACTAAAAACAATGAGACGGCGAGACGCATGTATAATGCTCTGTATAATATTATTATAAATAATGGATATATGTTCCAAAACGAATGTTTTCACTTATGCGTTATACCGATGGCAAATTCGAGATGGTAGAAAAAAACGTTCGTCCTTCTTAACTGATATTAGCGTACATAAATACTAAATAATAAATATAGTATATTATATTTTATTTTGTATATAAAAATGTTGAACGGCAAGTTGCCGCCAATAATACGTACGTTAATTAACAACTCTAAGTATATTATAAGTGTCTGAATTTTTCACTTTAACAGAAACACAAACGAAATAAGTGAAGTAAAATATTTAGTAAAAAGAAAAAAAAAATTTAAATTTAAATGTTAAAACAATAATTTAAATGCAAAAACAATATTGTTTCTTTGTCGCAATTTTTATATACAATACCTATGTAGTTATAATAAATAGGTAAAGACTTTTACATTTTTCGCACTAATTACACATAAAAACTTACTTTGGAAAATGTAAAACAACAATATAATGAACTTTTTATACGTTTAACAGGCAACAACAGAAGTGTTTAGTGTATAATAAGTTCAGTATTGAAGAGACAACCGCAGAAATCGCACTCACGGTAATAGTGCAGTATAATATAATTAGAATAACATTACAATGAGCGCGTGTTTTTCAATTGTTTTGCATTATTAATAATTAACGAATATCTTACATTTAATAATGTTTAATTTTCATCAAATTATTGTTTGTGTAAACGATTCGAAATCATTTTGGGAAGTATTGATCACCATTCAAACAATTTTTATTCATATTTTTGTTAGACAACCATTTTCTAATAAAAATATTTTAATTTGATTACGCTATAATAATATAATATATCATATATTATTTCTAAATAATGTAAATTTAATCATTTTCTGTAATGGTCCATTAAAAAAAAAAAATATTGGTTTATAAAATAAGCAAACTCATATTTTACGCATTAGGAGTATTTAATAGTACACAAGATAGTACAATATAATGTTATCTTGGGGTGATTATGTGATATAATACTAAGATCTTATAATACTAGATCTTATACATTCTTATGATCCGTCGATTATTGCATAAAATTATATTCGTTTTGCGTTATAATTTAAACCATGATAATAATTTAAATGTAATTAATATACTAGGTACGTTCATATTACTCCTTAGAATATTTAGTCAATTTCGAGTAAGTATTTTGAATTCGAATATGTAAGAATCATATATTTATATGTATAACTACAATCTACTTGTATATTACAATATACAAATTGTAATGTAAAATTGTTATATGTACATGTCGCTAAAAAATTGGGAAAAGTATGTTTTTCAATTATTATGTACATTATTATTAAATAATAAATTGGAATTGTTGCTTATTGTTGGTCATTGAGAATAATAAATTGCATAATATATTAATATAATATACTTCAGTAGACCCGGATTGTCCTGGCCAGTTACCGGGGAAATCTATAGGTGGGCCGGTAAAAAAAAATTTATAGAAAGTATTGATGATAATTAAAAAAAATAAGTTATATGCCAAAAGTATTTCATAATTAATATTTTTTAAATAAATTAAAAATAATCTAGGTACGTTTAAAAGATATTATCTGAAAAAAGGAGCCGATAAAATGTTGAAATTTCAATACTTGAAGGCATTGACAGTGATACAAGTGGTTAATTCGGTTTTATTGTTATATTATCATCATGAGTCTAATTTTATATTATTTAACTAAATTGTATAGTTGTACATAATGAAAGGTGGTAAACTCAATTGAGGTTAGTTTGGGATGATGCGGACCAGACAATTAAATATCTATGCCGAATAGATCTTCCACTGATAAGAACGTTGCATGTACCTGTGTAAGGGAAACTTATAATTTTCTTATTTCCTCACTATCACCAAGACGTTAAATAAATGATCGTCTTCGATTGAGGGCATTAACATTATAGTTTTCAATTTTTCATTAACGCATATAACTGTAAGTTTGTTTAACACTCTGTATAAAGAGTACCTAACTAAATGACAGTGCGTAAAATCGAGTGCGCAGTTATAATAATATGTAAATGAAGGAACGAAAAAAATAAAATAAATAGGAAAGCCTCGTATAATATTATACGTCTTATAATGTAGTATACGAGTATTACAGACGCGCAAATATCTGTATGGCTGAAGAGGTACACGTTCGCCTGGGGCGTGTCTGGATTGGAATATTGTAAAATGTTTAATAATAAAAAAAAAAAATAAACATAACGGATAGTGTGCATAATATACCCACACAAGATGAGTTATCTACGTACAGAACATAATATAAATCCAATGGTATGAAAATTACTAATATATATATATATATATATAATAATTTATGTAGGAATTTCACACAGAATCGTTCCATTCGTTCGCGATATATAAATATTATAACATGTGTTATAATAGGTACACACACGGGTACTTACATACATTTATATTATAAAAATATACAGAGTGATTTGTTAATAATACTAAAATTCTACAATATTATGAGAATATGATGTTATTATTTACCTGTACGAAAAATGCGAAAACAATAATTATTTTATATTGATTTATAATTAATTGTTGCAGAAATTTATATAGAATTATTATGGATAAAGGTCGTCAATATAATAATATTTTATATTTATATTTTACGTCGAACCGTAATTTTCGCTATTTTCTGTTTCTTTTGACGGAAAAGAATGTTTTCACGCAGAAATCGTATTCCTACTATAATAATATTATTATTATTATTAACTATATTAGATAGTAATCGCGCGTGTCGAGCCAATGGCAAGGTCGGTAACTGTTTTTTTTATTATTTCTAATATCGTGTTACAATAACTAGACGTCTCATCTATAATAAATATCAAATACACGACCTAACCGCGCGCGTCGTCGTGTTTTACATACCAAACCATAAGCACATCGTGATATATAATATACCCATTACCTTACTCATTTAATATAACATAATATAACGCTTAATTTTTTACATATTTATCGTAATTTTTATTTTATTATACGTATGTTCTTTAAAAACCAACGAAATATTCGTGATTGAAACTCGTGCTATCTATACAATCATTTATCATTCAAATTTTGTAACAGTTTACACGCATTCTTATATATTGAAGGATTTACGAGGATCGATCGATAAAAGTAAAAAATTCAGACATTGTTCAGAGATCAAATAAACTTAAAACCTGTATTATTATTAGGAAATTTACCGTAACATATTATACTTTACCTTTGCACAACGTACTATAATATAGTCGCCAATCGTCATAATACGCTATGTTGAATAATATAAATTGTTGTTTCGCGTGTTTAAAGAAAGTTTTCATATTTTTATTTTATAATATTATATAGGTACCAATGTGGCAATGTGCATATACGTATAGTATTTACATATATGGTATTGCAAATCCAGTTTTCGTCTTAGAAATCGATTTTAGAATATTATATACGTATTATTTCAAACCCTCAAAGAAGACCAGTTTTAAATTAAATTATGATTTAAGCGGCGCAAACAATTTTTAAAATGCGCAATACATGGTCGAAAAAACAACGTGGTAGTATAATTTTCATGTAAAAATAAAAGATATAGGTATTTTTGTTTCACTACATTATTTGCTTTTAAGATATCATTTATGATACATATAAAATTATGTTATAGATATATTATTCTCAATTTACATTTTTGAATACACGAAATTGTTTTAGATTTGTGCAGAACATCACTTTTATTGCAATTATCATGTTATATACTCGTACTAACTTCTTTTACCGTTTAATCCGATTATCTGACTAGGTACATGTTATGAGTTTATGATTCAAATTACCCAATTAAAAAAAAAAAAAAAAAAAAAAAATTAAAAATAATATTATTATAAAGAACCCTTATTAATAAGTTATAATATTACACTTTAACGACCAAAAAATAATATATTATTTTCTAATGGACTTATAAAATATAAATTAAGCATTATATGTACATAACTCACTAAGCATAATGAACGAAAATTTACTAAAATATGTTATATAAAGTAATCAACAAATGTATTGTTCTATACGTTTCTAATAGTATTAGGTATAATGTAATATTAACTATACGTTTTTTGATTTCAATCGAATCTAAATATTATATTACAGTTATATTTAACCATAATAATTGTTTTCTTCATCTCGATTTCTTTGTTATAACCCTCTACAGTATCCACAGTGCATTTTATAAAGATGTAGGATTTAATGTTCTATACCTTTTAACAGTATTACTATATAACTCTATAATCTATTAATAATACTCAGAAGTCAGAACATAATAATAAGTACAATTATAGTATTGATTTCATAAAATATATTTTATTTTATTATGCAATTTAGATTTTATACACATTTCTACGAGATAATCGTCACATCACAGTTGCTGCCGATGAGGATATTATTGTTATATAATTTTTTTTTATGTATATCGTCTATTAATTCGAAATAACTAAGTAATAAAACAAAATATTTAAATCTAAAATAATATATTATATACAAATACACACACGCACAAAAATAAAATTATAATTATAACTAACAACAATATTCGATTTTAATAATTGTACACACTATCAAAAACTATGTATAGGTTAGATTAGGTATACAACATATTATAATAAATATATATACTTAATACTTTTGGACGTGTTTTGTTTTTATATATAATATATCTGGTCGAAAAGGAAGATAATATAAATATAACTAAATTTAGGTAATATAATATATCTAAGACCTAAAACTACACTTATATAAACTTATGATCTAAAGATTAAAATACCTAAAAAAATATAATTAACACGAGTTAACTCATATTATGTATAATTAACGTGAACTATTATTAACAAATATAGTATAATATATTAAAACTAGATCACTTTCACTACAAAAAAAAAAGTCAAATTTTAATAATAGGTACTCATTATAATAATAATAATATCGTAAAAGTAACATAGAAATGTTCTGTACTCACAGATAATATAAAGATAAGTTTTTTATTATTGTTTTATGTTTGTTTTTTATAGAAATAATGAATAATGATGCAGTATAAATACTATGTACAAAATGCATAAATAAATTAAAGAATATTGGTAATAACTATATTTACTCGTATATATATATATATAATAAGACGTGCATTTTTATTTACACTGATATCAACGTCTTTGCCAAACAAAAAATTGTAACTATATAATATATTTATATATATATATATATAAAAAACATTTATATTTTTTGAAGGCGACAAAAAAGTTGAAATGACATATTATAATATAACAACTGAGCATCTCATGGATTATTCTGGATATAGCACACCGTTTAATTCTGTAAAATAACAATAAAAATTGACATAATGTTTTATTATAATTATAGTACCAAATCATTATTAATTAATAACGTTTAAATAATTATCAATATGGTCTTTCCTAATATTATAATTATATGACTACTATTATAATTTATCTATTAGAATATAGTTACACGTTATTAATAACAATAACAGTTTTTGAAACTTCTTACTCGTATGAAGAAAATATAGACTTCTATTACGTAGTAATAAATAATAATAATAAGGACGGGACTAAGGTATAATTGAATAATAACATCATTTTTATATTAATATTTTTGATTTGACTTACAATTAATGTTCAAAGAGGGTTTACGCTGATCGATTCATTTACATTTAGCTGTTATTAATTAATAAAATAATAACTTTCAAAAATCATATAATTCAAGTTGATTTTTGCATTTTATTAGATTTGCTGAAATTACTTCTTACTACGTTTACCGATTACAAGAAGAATGTTTCGTTTGATTCTCGGATGTTTGGTATGCTTATATATTATAGAGTAAATAAGCTGAACTTCGTACTTGGTCAAGATGTATGATACAGATTAAAAATTAAAACCATACTTTGTCGTTAAAATCGTACTATAATAAAATATTTGTAATGTGTTAATTTTAACGATTTATACGATTTATAAAAGAAAAAAAAAATATTATAACAAATAAACATCACGGTAAACGAATTCGGATATTTTAGATAAATATTAAATATTTATTTACGTATAATTTATGCGAATATTGTGTTATATCGAGGGGAAGTTATTAAAAAAAATTAATAAATAAATAAAATAAGTAAAAAAATAAAATTTACACTTTACATTTGTTTTCCATTTGAATATCGAATAATATTCGAACTAGGATACAAAAGCGACGATCATAAATCGCGCGTAACGATTAAACAACGGTGTGCACGTTTTACTTACTGTACGCGCGTGATCGGCGTCAAACGATCGTCGATCCATTCATAAATGCGTCACGATGATTTCGTCGTCGATGTCGTCCTTCTCGTCGTCGGTCTCGTTTGTGATCTCGTCGCCGATCGGCGGCTCAGACTTCGGGTCCGCGGCCAACCGCTTCAGCCGCCGCGCTTTGACGCCGTGCCGGATCTCGACGATTATGTAACCGACGAAACCGATCACCAGCACCACGCCCATGACGTACAGCTTCTTTCGGGCGCACAGATGCGTGCTGTACGCGTACGCCACGACGAAACCGGCCGACTCCCAAAGCCGGTAATTGCTGAACGCCGCCTCCTTGTTGCGCCTAAACAGCGTACCGTAGATACCTGCAACGGACAACGTCGGGTTCGGTTAGGTTAGGTTAGGTTAGGTTAGGCTAAGAGAGGTTAGATTAGATCAGGTTAGGTTTTTCCCGACATTAATAGTATCGGTCGAATTGAATCGTTCGCGGTTTTCCAATGAGTTACGCTCTTTTCAATCACCGGATTGAATTTTTTTTTTTTTTTTTAAAGCGCGCATAACTTTCTCGTCCTTGTAAGCTGTTATTATTATTTTATTGTGTAATCACAACAGTTTATTATAAGTTTGCGTCCAGAATATACCGATAATAATTGATAATATTGATCAAGACACGTTGTAACTTTGTAACCAAACAAACAACTTTAACAGACGACTTATGAAAATACAAGAATTGAGGGTCATCTCATTGGCTAATTTCGTTATAGTCTCGTTTTTAGATCCAGAAATAATAAATACGAAAAAGAAACATTTGCCAGTGTCGTCGATCGACAACTACAATATGCGTACACAAATATCGTTTGATTTAATAAAGCGACCATATAATGTAAGTAAATGATACCGACGACAGATTATCGTATACGTATCTACAATATATGTACGCAATGTTAGCCAAACATTTTAAAATTAAAACCTATTTACAATATCCGTTTCTTTTTTTATATGATTTCCTAATAGTAATAATACGAATGTCGCTTAAAACGGTAGAAGTCCAAGGGAAAAATGTAGGTATTATATTATTATTATTTTTTTTTCGCGCACAAGAATAACGCAATGAAATCAGTATCTACCTAATCACTATGTACGCGAATAGTAATAAGTAATAAATGATGGAAATCGTATATGGAATATACGTAATATACATAATCATACGTTTCGATATAGAAATAATTACAACGTTACGTATTATTATTTTCTTTTAATTTTTTTTTAATTCATTATTTGCCCGTCAATTATAAACAACATACAAAATTAACGATTGGAAATTAATTACGCTAATTTATTTTACCACCGTTATGATTATTATTCATCTCGTCGTTTGTTTACGACGACAAAATTATCGTTCGATTATAACAATAAATATAAATATTTCGTACGCGTTATATTTTAATATAACCTATAAAAAACGACACATTGTGTATTTAACGCACGATAATAAAGCTGAATCGATTGTAAGTATATTGGTACGTAAAATATTTTGATTTTTACGGATATTATATTTACAACGTATTATTTTTTATATACTTTTTTTTTTTTTATTGAATAGTTGCAATATTTTTTGTAATAGATACATTACTACATATACAGTAGTACGATTCAATATCGTTCATGTTGTGGAGGACGATTTATTTAAATGGTGTATTATATTATCCTATAAACGCGTGTGTACATTATGCGGTTGCTGAATTGTTTTTTTATTCCTATTATAATTTTATTGTTCTATAATTCTATGTTATTATATACAGAATATATTTATATATTTTCCATAAAAAACGCGATGAAAACAAGATATTTATGTAGCGTTTTTCGAGGCTATACGCACAAATATTATAACATGAAATTGACGAATAAAAATAAAAATTACCAACAAAGTGGCTTATGTAACGCAATGGTAGATAGCCAACGTGTCATTTATACAAATCTAAAAATAATGTAAAATTGTGAGGGAATATTGAGTTAAGACCACATTTTCAAATAAATTATATTATGTTATACTATCTCGACAATGAAGCATTTTTGACGCAAATAATATTATAATGCGAAAGTTGAGCAAGTAAAATCATAACTCTTTAAATTATTATCCGATTAAATTCCAATTTAAATTATTAGTCACAAGGTGTCAAATGTTCTTATATTTAAAAAAAAAATTACTGAAAATTTTTTTTATTCTTATCCATTATCTGAAACTTTTATATAACTTTTTTTTTACTATAATAAAAGGACAATTTTCCCCATCACATGTCTTATCCGCCCATGTTCGAATCATTTGCGATTATATTGTTATTAAGCGGAAAAAAATTATTATATAATATTACATAGTATAACCACGCCTATCCGCTATAATAATATCTTATAATTTATAGTAAGTACAGAGTAATTATAATATTTTAATATAAAACCTAATGAAATAATATTGAAAACGAGTATAATTCCCACCATTTTTCTGACATAAAATTTTGATCACTTTGTATATTATAATTTATAGCACCTATGTGTCGCACGTGTATATGTATAGACCAATAGTACGTAAGTATAGAATAGAATTTTATTATTTTCGTCATTGCGATTATTATTGTTGTATACGCCATAGAAAAGTTTTGTCAATACGGAACACTGAGTAGGGTACCTATTATTGGTAATAACTAATAATAATAATAATAATATAAATATGGGCCAAAACGCCATCTGACTTCTCTTCTACGCAGGGAGTCATAATTTTATACATAAGTATATAAATATATTATTATAATAGATGCATTGTAATAATATGAGTTTATACTACTTACACGTTATGAGTATATACGATGGAAGAACGTTTGAAAAGAAATTTGGAATGCGAGATTATGGCGGACGGGTGTGTCGTCGTTGTCGAAGAACTAAGGTTATACGATGAGTGTAATAATAATAATTAAAAATAATATAATAATATAGTATATTGGTATACCTAACGAATTACGTGCGTAATAATTGTTCGTATTGACTGAATATTGTTATAAGGAGTTAATAATGAGTTTTTTTTTTTTTTTAAATAATAATAATAATATTCACGATGTTTATGACAACATTATTGAACCTTCGGAATTTATTATTTTTAGACAATTCTCACGTGTTATCATTAAATAATAATTTATGATTTATAGTATTATTATTTGACATTGTGTATTCCATTTCCTTGATGTTAGGTCAACGATTATTTTTATTAAACTAACTGACCTATCTTATACTTATCCCTTTCAATAGTGCGTTTAACTTTGTACGTATATAGTACACAGTTTATGTATAAAATGTATGTAATAAGTTGAAATTGTCCAATTTTTCAATTCAATTTGTAATTACACAACAATTATGTATTGAAATTTCGTTTATAATTATATAATTTTAAATACAATTATGGTTTTAGGACTTTTTACATCAAATCCTTATTTTTGTTTTTTTTATATAGGTAAAAACCGATAAATCGAGAATATTGTATTTATCCAAATTATCTAAATACAAACTCTTCCTATTAAAATTATTTTTTATCTATTATATTTAGGTATTACATTAAGTGCTTCTACGGGAATTTTATTTTAAACGTATCTACACGATATATATCGTATAGTATATCGACATTTTGTCGGAAATTTATGGATCGAGGACGAGGACATTAAAATAATTTGTAAAAATCGTACTTAAATATATTTTATTCATCCTCTTCGTACAAAATCTTCAATCAGATAAAATTGCTTTAAATTTTTAAATTTTACGTATAATTTTTTACATTAGTCCGTAGCTTTTACATTGTAATAATTTACCTCACACACGCGTTATGCTCGTGAGTCTGATAATCTGCAGTATTATAAATTATAAAAATGAACTATATCTGGTCTTTATTATACGTTTTAATCGTTTAATAATAATTAAAATAATAATAACAAAATTATATAGAATATGTAATGTGTTTTTATTGAAAAGAAAGATAAATTGTGTAACGCTAATTATTAATATCCCGCTTTTGTAACCTATAGGTATTCAACGAGAAGTCACTACTGTGATATTATGTTATCTTGACTTTTACCATTATTATATAGGTAACTAGATAAGTAATTGTAGTCTATACCATATTATATTTAACTTAAATAATATGTGTTACGAAAACTGACTGCGGAGAACGAAATGTTTAAAATCGTGATTTACCAGCAGTGAAATGACGAGTTAAAAGACCATGCCTAAAAGCATGCGAGTATTTTTGTCGTTGTGAAAATTGGGGATTGAATGTGTAATGTGTTATGCGAGTGGTTAGTATATTATATTAAAATGGGTCCTTATCCTGAAAATGACAAATGAAAATGTTTGAAAATCGAGAGTGATAATAAATAATTTCATTTAAAACTTGCAAAAAATTGTATGTTTCATATAATAGAATATTATATACTGCTCCGAAAAACCATTAGGTACAAATTAAATTTTTTTAAAATAAATAATTTCTCTAAATTTCTAATATTGAATTTTATTATAATGTGACATTGTATTATATTATATGCTTTACGTAATTTATTTTAGGAACATTATTTTTAAAGATTTATATATGCTGTTCTACAACATAATGTACGAGTATGTTGCATAACGTTTTAATTTTTATTTACGTTTTCATTGTTCCTGTGAATTAGAGCTTCATAAAAATATAATTCACTTGAATAATGCTATAAGTATATATTATATACTGCAGTGTTGTTCGTATAAAATATATTATTTGTATGGATAATTGAATAAAATAATATACCTATCGTACGAATATCTATTTTTGCTTTCTCGTTCGAAAAAAAAAACATACTATTATTATAACAAAGGTAACTTTTATTTTTTTGTATTGCCATATGTTATCCATTTATATTGTGTTCTTTGTTTATTAAACTTACAATATTTACCATAATACATATATATATATATATATATACGGATTGGATTTAAATTGTTTCAAAGCCAAGACTAGTTTATTGTGATTTACAAATTGCATTTGCTTTATCTTAGTAACAGGTAAGTAAATATAAGTTAGTGTGGATATTGCCTATACTCGTTTTAACAAGTTATATATTATAAATGTCCAGTTATTTACAGCGAAAATTATCATACATAATATAACAACGATGCGTTGTGTTGTTTGATTTGTATAAAATATAAATTTAATGCAAACAATATAGATATATCAAATTGTAATTCGATACCTACTTATAATAGTATTAATATGGTCATATTTCCAAACATTGTTCGGACTATATAATATATTGTTTAACGTTTCAACTTGTTGTAAGACAGTGGGCAATAATTAAACGAAAACAAACGATCGATTGTAACTACATCGCGATTTTTATTCTCACTTCACGTCCGAATTTTACAGAAAAGTAATCTAATTTAAATATAAATGTAATAACCAAACTAACTTTTTTTTTTTTTTTAGAAAATTGAAACCAAACAAACGTGTAGTGAATATTATTCGTAAACACCTATATAAACAGACGTCCGAAATCGGTTAAATACGAGAACGACAAGTAAATTACGGAATTATGTAATGACTATAACGGTCGCAGCTGTGTTATAGTTGTGTTTAAAATAATAATTGCTGTTGTCGGATTCTCATTTCTGTGTTAAAGTTTTGCCGACGAAATATCTATAGTTTAATATATTATATATATCGTGTTATATAATATATGACGTTGATGAAAATTTACAGTTTCTCTGAAATCGGTGTAACCTAATGGAAAACATGGCAAATTACAATTTACAATATATTATTAATTATTGTAAACGTTTGGCTTATCCATGATCAGTCAACATAATGTAAAATTTAAATATATAGCGCGTGTATAATAAAGAAGGGGAAAAAAACCACTCAATAATCATAAATAATCATTGTTATTATTATTATTTTTTTTTTCTACCTAGTGCAATATTTAGTGTATAGTGCGATGTTATAAAAAAAAAATTCACTGTCTAAAAAAAAATTAATTTAATATAATGACGATAATAAGTACCTACCTATGTTCTGAAGAGACGACTACGAACGTGTGTGTGGCCAAAGAGGTTGTTGATCGTATATTATATATTATAATATTATCATCATTATATTATTATTTATAAGAGATGAGAAGCAGAGAGGTTAAAGATTAACGCTGTGGGACGCGCGGAATACTTTGCAGGTCGGTCACAATGGTTTGATATTATTATTATTATAATATTATAATGTGTGTGTGCACGCTCGCGAACGGGCTCTCGCGGAAAACTCACTTGCCAAATTGCAAGTCATCAGTCCTAATGGTCTATTGTACGTCACCAACACATTTTTTTTTTTTTTTTTAAAACAATTTACAACGATCGACGAAAATTAATAATTATTTGTCCTATAGTATGTATATATACATATTATAATATACTCGTAATGCGTACCACTGAAACCATCTAATCTAACCACGCATATCACTATAATTTTGTATAAATATTATATATTATTATATTTCTAATATGCCAAATGGTTTTTCGTATCAATATACCATGACTTTGCTGATAATATTCCAATTATTATATTATATAATATTATGTTTTATATGAATTAAAAACAAATTTTTAATAACATCATATTAACACAAAAATACCTCTTTGTCTTGGCGAAAAATAAATGAAGTTTTTTTTATACGCTGTATACGGTGATCGATACGATTCTATATATTATTATGTATTAAAAAAAAGTCAGATACAGTATAGATTCCGCGCGTGACCGGCGCATATATATCATTGTTAAGTAGCATAATATAATTAATAATGTAAAAAATTACGATTAATGATCGTTATGATTTATTATCACAAGAAATCGTATTGTGATCGGATCAAGATTAACTGCAGTATAATAATATATTGATGCGGTACTATACGCACAGTAATCTATTGTATACCTATAACAAAAATGAAACGATGGAAAAAAATGTTCATTATGATATCGATATATAATTTAATTGCATTTTTAATCGACCCGGCATCAGAGACAAAAGTTTAGTGCAATCATTTTCAATATAGTATACGTTGTAATCTTTAGCACGTGAATATTTCTTATAAAGTTCATTGACCAACTTGTGTAGAATATCGGAACACTTTTCAGATGAGACAGTGATTTTATGTTTTCTAATCATGCTATGAGAAAATATCAGATGTTCGACGATAAATATTATCGAGTTACGAAGGTATAGAATTAGGCACAGTGTGTATTATATACTACTATGTAACTATAATATAATATATTATACTCGTGAAGAAATGTCCACTTATATGTATACTACGATAGTAAATTTTTAGAGTTCTAAATCTTTCAACGATCATATTGATTGTAAAATACTTAAATACTGGCGGGTATTGAATTAGAATAATTCAAATTGGACAGTGGCGCCGATCAAGGGTTAGTGATTGGGTAAATACCCCAATTGTTTTATAGGTGAACATATACAAAATTAATGTTATAATTAACTATAAATATGAATAACTACATAAAATCTATGTTTTTAGGAGAATATTATTCTATTATATAATATATATTTAGTTCTCAGACTTAATCATTGTAACTTTAACCCTTAATAATTTAGTTATACAGCCATACAGGTCAAATATAACATATTTTGGGGTGTGTGGGTACCTAAAATGGATTTTACTCCAGTACTTTAAAAACATACTAACGACACTGAAATCGGCACTTAGATATATGTTATATGCATAATACTAATTAAACAATATACCTAAGCATAAAACAATAGGATTTCGTGTCATATGTATATAAAAAACGGTATACCCGGAAATATGAATACAATTACCCGAATCTGCAGAACAATAAGTAAAACATTGTTGAATTTTAATTGGACGTCACTGACGGATGGACGGACAACATAATATTATATAATATGGGTTTTATCAGTACGAATGTATGTAAGCGTAGAATTTATTCATAATAATATATATAATTTAAAATTTTCTAAGACTATTTTATTGGCGTTCAATAGCACCTGTATTATATTAGATTATCATAATTATTATTGTGTTGCAACTTGCAAGGTTACCACGAAAACGAAAAGACTATATTATTGTCTACCAATTAAAACAACAACAAAAAAAGCATAACATTTTCCCGTTCTTTCGAAACGTTAATATAAAACTGGAAGCGAACACTACGCACCACCCGATCGAGGCACACCCGTTGTTAATGATAATAATTAATTATAATAATAAATAATTTATAATTGCGCAGAGCGGAATATCATTCATTAATGACTTTTCCGCACTAGCTTAATTCACTATAATTCGAATTGGAGATAATTCAGTTATTGTAAAAACTTATTGTAAAATATTTACTTTATAATGGAGCTATTATAGAAATTTAAAACAAAGGGAAAACATAATTAGAACACTCCTAGATTATGGTATTAAATTATAATATTTTAGTAAAATATATATCGATATCGGCAGTCGCGTGCGTGTTAATTTTCCGGCACGAGAAGTTTGGAATCCGGATAAACAATAACGGTTTATTGGATATATTATTTCAATGCACACAACATATTATTGTTGTTTATAAAATAATATTATACGTTCATTTTTTATGATTCATATCATGGACGTATTTACAGTGACTTGCCTCAGTGTCGAAGTGTCGAGATGTAGGAGGAGAAGCTGATTGGTCGGTATTATCGAATTTGATTTAAACGCTCGTGTTGGCGATTATTTTTCAATGTCAACGACTCCATTATAATGATATTTATATATATATTATATTATTATAATATTATGATATAATAATAATGCGTCGATGACCTGTAAGAGGAAAACATGATATTTATTCGTATTTCATTTATTATATTGGCATACATACCTAAACGAATTTTTTATTAATTACAAAATGGATTTGCTTCACTTTTTTTTTATTAAAATATTAATAAGTATAATATTATATCAAAGATACTGTGCCATAACTGAGCAGGAACGTGAGAAGGTATTGCCTAAGTTTAAACTTTAAGCAATTGGACCGTCGTCTTTGAATGATCGTTTTATTTATAATTTCGATTCATTTAATAAAACAATATACGTCCAGTTAAATTAAATCAACATTGCTATGACTTTGATTATGTTAAATAATAAAATTAACTTTACACACACGACCATAAAGTATTCAGAAACGCTACAGATTAAATGATTGAATTTCATACTGACCTCGGGCTGATTACTGCAAAAAAAAACCAAAATGGTGTCTGTGTCGAGTGACTAAATAGAAATATTGCCTCAAAATGGTATTTATAACCTTATACGTGTCTACGGTATCATATTATATATCTGTATTTTGTTATTTTTAAATAAATTGAATTTTGGTAGGTACCTATACATATATTAGGTATATAAAGAGGTGAATACAAAAGAACGGCTCTATTATTAAGGAAATCTTTTCAACACGCAAACATAAAAAATACGTTTGTATTATAAGTTTGATAAAAATCGTTTTTATGTAATCATGAGCTTACTTTAACAGCATGTGATTAAATGATTTAATTCGTGTATAAACTAAATACTTCCGTTACTTATTAGGTAATACTTACAATTTAGTATTTTAATATTTACATTTAGGTGTATAAAATATTTGTACCTACAATTTGAATATTTAATTTAAATTTATTTCTAGTTTTCAACGTCATTTTAGAACTGTATATCTACGTTTATTACCAAAGTAAAAATAATAAAAGTTTGACATCGTACTAAACATAATTTGTTGAACTAAACTAAAATTGATATCTGACAAATTATGTCCAAGAATACGATTATTTATAATTATATAAAATTATTATGACTCGAACTTGCTGAAAAAAATACCGTTTAAAAACAAATAAATGAACAACTAAATCGAATATGAATAAACTATAAAGTATAATGTAACATATAGTTGTTTACATATGTTTTTGTTTCATATAGTGTTATTTTCATTAAAACTGTATGCAGTTAAGATATCGTTTATTCATTTTAATAAGCGTATTAAAATATTATTGTCGATATACAGTTATAAGTTAAGATGTAAAATCATACCTACTACCTATGACCAAACGTGAAATAAATAAGACAATAATCACCCGAGTGAGTTAATGAGTAATATAATATTATATTGTTATATAATATATTATTACAATATTCAATATGTGTAGCATACGTGGCCATATTTTGTTTGTTATCTTTTTCAAGGACAAACTTTTTCAGCATCGCATGGATAAATGTGGTTGTACCTATACATATCGTTATTATATTAGGTAAATAGATACGCTGTAGCAGATAGAAAATATTATAACAGTTTTTTCCTTTCATAAAAGCATTATATTTTACATGTTACAACGCGCGCATAATAATATAACTATCGACACAATAATATGAGACTTAAATATATTGACAGAATTTTTTACACGTCATCAATATTATGCCGAGAACCTTACGACTCAACTTGCGAAAAATAGTCTCAAAACACACACATATATCACATAATATACATCTTCCAACATACAGAACGTTCAAAATGTTCAAAATACTTTATGTTCTTCTCAGTTTTTCATTTATTTATTACAAATCTGATTTTTGATTATTTATAAGGACCCCCCATAGCCTAACATATTTGAGAGTATAAATTGAAAACCTTATAATATGGTCTATAATAAAAGTATAAATTATGCAATCATTTGTAACGTCATACATTTTGGAATGGATAAAATATTGACCGCCGTCTTCTACGATCTAATCGATTTAATATTCATAATATACCAATTAAAAATGTGTTATATCACCACCTGCCAGAAAACAACGACGATACTCGCACTCCAGGACTCTGCGAGATCTAATTCCACAAAAAATTTAATATTTACTAATTTGGAGACCAAACATGATGGGCTAAGACCAAATATTTTTGGCCCCGGCTGGTCCACCGGACGGAGGTGATTCAAGACGTGATGGTGTTGGTGGTGTGGTGGTAATATCATAAATGCATTATTTGACTTTAAAATGTACGGCATATATAGATATATTTATTGCCATTATTTTGTATAAATTTAAGTAAAATATTAATAGAAATTATTTCATGGCATTTGGATTTTAAATTTTTAATGTTTCTAATTTTATAAAAATAAAAAAGAGAAATCCTTGGAGCTCCGGCCTATAGGTCTCGGCCCAAGGTAGCATCGTGAATACCACTCGATTCTGTGAGTTGTTGTAAACTTTATAGATAGAAAAAAAAAATCACAACATCACAAATGTTTTAAATAATTGGTAAGGGGGGGAGAAATTTGTTATTACACTGTAGATATACTTGGACTGTAAATATTTTTTGTACAAAACAAATTTTCTCAGTACGCATTAAAATACACACTCTCGCGCGACGATGATGTTGATAAAAAAATAATGTCGATTTGCGGAGAAAGTCTAAAGTACAAACACAATAACAGTAGTTAATAACAATACGACAGCGTGTCTGATTTATGTACACGAGGGAAGAACGGATATCGTATTATTTATCCAATATTGTCATACGTATTAATTTATTATCGTTTTCCATTTCAACTCGGTTTTTGCCCCTCCCTGCGGACATTTTAAATTTTAATCGCGCACTCCTCGTTATTACTGTTTCCTATTAATTGTTGTTATGGTACACGACCTCTACCGTACGTACACCGATAGATCCTTGACAAAAATTAAAATATACCGAAACAATTGGTTTGCGAGATGTCAGCGGGTGACAAGTTTTTACGAACGTCGCGTAGTCGTCGTTATTGTACGTTGCGTCGACACACTCGTGTAGATGTTTGTCCCCCTACGCCACCTTCGGGTTTCGAATTATTTAACGAAATGTTATGCGATGCAGAAAAAATAACACCAAAAAATAATTATCATGCTGTATGGAACGATAATATTAAACGATTTATTTTCAGCGGTGTTAACCAGATACCTGGTCGGTATGTGTAGACGATCTGTGAATGAAACGAAGAGTCGACGGGCTCACCGCTCTTATGAGTTTTAAAGGAAAATATTCGTAGCTAATACCTAATCCTATATATAGCACGTGCGACATGCGTGCGTATTATTTCGCAACAGCCTCGGAATATTAGGTATACATACGAGTACCTATCCGTTTTCCAGAGGTCAAAAGATAAATTAAACTGTCCGCCTGTCATTTATTATATTATTTTATTCATTTCGTGCGTATCACGGCCCAATGGACGACTTAAAAACAGGACAACAATGCGAAAAATAAAATAATAATAATAATAAATCGCAGTTATCGTGATGTTTTCCCCCCAAGGACAATGTCGCCGAACGTATGGCAGACAGGCAATATGTTAATGATTATAATAACTGCAATAGTTGGACATCAACCGCATTTTTTTATTTATATAATTATTTCTACTGTCGTCCCCAACAATTTAAAACTTATCTGTTTTGCAAAACTCCTGGTCCGATAATGATTTGTAACTAATATAATAACAAATGCCTCACAGGAAATAGTCATCACTGTGTTCAAATTAAGTACAATAAGACTTCAAAATGCGCACCTAACCTATTTTCTCGTCAATGCAGCTCGTACAATGCGTATACAATAAATACAAAAATAAACGGAGTAAATTAATTTATTATCAAATTTTTTTAATGTAATGTACTTATTTTAAGAATATTATTTTGATTAAGCGTCTTATCGTCATAGGAAAGTCGGAACTCCATCATACCACGATAATAATATGTTACCGCGTTAATGTACAGTGTTTCGTACACTTGTGCGATGGCAACCAACAGCTACACAACCTATCTATTATCTTGTAATTGTTAAGTCCCCCCGAGTGTGAAAACTGAACATTACAATAGAAGTATAATACATAAAGGGGAAATCCTTATCACTCTCGTTCTTGAGCAATTATATTTATTACAGCGAACGTAAATATATTGTTTGGACGAAGGTTGAATTTAAAATTATTTCCAAGTACTGGGATACTTGAAACTACGATTCATACTGATGTTGTTTGCCAATAATTGCCATCATTGCACAAAGGTTATGTTTGTTTACTTTGTATATTGTCTATAATATGATATATGATAATTATATAATAATTAATTTCGTTTGATGTCATTATATTATGATACTGTTATTGTGTCCAAATTGGTACGGTCAGAATATTATCTTGCCTTACACTCTCACAGCGTATGAATCAGAAGAATTTATGAAAGATATGATAATTTTCATTTTAGGATTAATTAAGACAAATAATAAATAGATTTAATAAAATGTTTTTGTTAACTTCAACGAACTTACCACTCATTTGCGTCTGCCAAACGGCATCACCGACACCCCACAGTCCCGATATGGTGAAGAATAACTTCGGATTGTTGGGATGGGGTCGCCACACGATAAGGATCCATATGAGTATTAAGTGAACGACGAAGCCTAGTGCCATCAGTGGAAATCGTCCGATGTACTTCATTATGGTCCCGAAGAGCAGCGAGCAAATTGCATTGACGACGCCGAAACAGATCATCACGTATCCGACTGAAGGAATGCCCAGAGCACACGATACGTACGCCTAAAAATACATCATAACTATATATTATTCGTTTCTAAACCGACTATCGCAGTCAGCTTTGCAGCGTATGTACAAAATGATCCAAATTATAACAATAAGGATAGAATATTATCGGACATCAGTAGTGGTCAATAGATTTGATATGAGCTAGTGTGGATAATAAAAATGGGGGAAAAAAAATGTATCATAATGACATAATTATATTTTACTCGTATTTATAGTTACGTATAGAAATGATTGTTAAACAAATTAGCATCAAAACGCGGATAGTTACAAACTTATATTTTTATATATTTCACTTTTTAAGACAGTTCAGACAGCGGACTAGGAATATGAAGACAAAAAATTAGGTTATTCATACGTATGGCCGAGTATATAACGTAATATAATATTATATTATTACGAAATCGCATAGGCACTATACGATAATATTACATTATTGTACCTATTTGATGTCTGTACGTAGTCGACTACCGTGGTTCTTCGTCGACTATGTTATACAGAAAATATAAATCAGTGTATTACCTTGAATCGTAATTATTCAAGCATGAAAGTTTTGGTTTTAAGCTTTTACTTCGTAAACCTATATAACTATGCGCTTTATCCTATTATCAATAACGAGCGCGCATTTTAATTTTACAATTGTCATATTCGAATATATTATGAAATGACCTATACTTACCCGAACGTGTATGAAAAATCTTAATATATTGTTATAGCTTTATGTATTACGTGCATGGGCGTCGGAACTATACAAATTATATACCCAATGTGATACAGATACAAAATAAACCATTGAGTAAAATTTTATTGATATTTAGTTGTGCATAAACCATAAGTACTTATAGTATTTTCACGATTTTTTTATAGAAATGCTATTACAGACAGAAAAAAAAAGATAGTAATCTTTTAGTAATTAATATTTTCGGTATAAATTTGTTTGTGTGATTTTTTACACGATATTCCCAGAATTAATTAAATTTAATATTACGATCATGTCAAAATAATAAAATGTTATTTGTTAATAGTAAAAAATCGATTTTGATCAATTATTTACATTCGCGAGAAAACATCACCATCAGCCAAACACCGTACACAGCGTGCGTTTAATAATTTGCACACATTACCGCCATCACTATATATACCTGTATAATGTTTTTATAAGAATAGGTATGTACACAGTATAGACTCGATAGAATAGATACGATTTACAATATTTAGTCAATAACAATAATATTAAATTTTGTATGCAATGACCGACCTGCGTGAAATCGGCTCCGATGAACGCTTGTTCCATTCCAATCCAAATGGTGATCGGTATGAGGAGTTGTTGGTAAGGTTTTTTCAATTGATAAGCTGTGGCGGACAACAGTTGAATACCGGACAGTTCTTGGCTATCGGCACGCCTTTGTTTCTCGCCGTATCTACAACATTATTGGTATTTAATAATATAATAACTGATAATAACTGGGTACCTACTCAATTGTTATCGTAAAATAATAATATATAAGTCAATTTTTTTGTTTTTTATTCGATTATAATAATTTATACAAAGTGTGAAAACGACAATAAGTAATAACTATTAAATAATTTAAATATATAAAGAAAAACTTTCGAAACGAGTTTTTAAACTGGAAATCTTTGAGAATCAACAACTCAGTTTTGGATATTAAATTTTAAATAATATAGTGAACAGAGTGGTTATTGATTCGTTAATTTCTTAGCAAAGATCCTTATTATTCTATGAAACTATGAACTTTGCGTGGAGCCCAGATAATCAATTTCGCCCGTTCATTTAGTACAGAAATATAAAATCTTAATTGATATACGATATTATAATCGTTATTTATATAATTGTAATTTGACGACTCAGTTCCTTTTTTTGAGAAACAATTAAAATCATTATACATTCATATACAACGTACTTATAAGGTTAGGTTAGTCTTTTTTTGTCTTACCTAAGGATAGTATTTAAATATTGATCCTGTTTTAAGCCTATCTATTTATTATTGGTCATAATTTATATACTAAAATTAATATTTTTTTTATTTTTATTAGAAATAATTGAAAATGTTTTATTTACTACATATGCTCAATAATGTTGTCAGTGTTATTTTTTATACCGAAGAAATTTTGAAATATCTATTTCGTATATTTTTGTGTGCTTAAAAGTGAACGTTGTGAATACAAATCAAATACACGACTAGACGACAATGACCAATTATAGAGTTATGAAGTCCTTAGATGTTCCACACCTGTAGTAGCAGTTACTCAATATTCGGTCGTATTATTATAATATGTAATATTATGCACATTTATCGCTGCACTGTATATATGAAATATTTAACAATACGCATGAATGGTTCTTCAAAGACCTCATAATAAACGATTGTGTATTATTGTATAAAAAACATTCTTTAGACGCCATAACTCAATTAATAGTTTTTATTTCGTGGTTCTTAAATTATTATTATATAGGTACCATTATTTTGCACGCTATATGAAGAGAATGATGTAGCATTATATGTAATATTATAACTTATAACATAATAAGTAATACCTGTTTGTCGCAAATCGCATGATTGTAATAATAACCACAATAATATATTTTAAACATATTACCTATTAAAATACCACTCGAGACTTAATACTGCACGATTCATAGAAATCAGTTGTCAAAATTTAATAATCCGCGTCTTAATATTTTAATTTGGAAAAGTAGGAAATGAATTAAATGACGGAATACTATCGTGTTATAAGCAATAATCATAACTTTATGCTTAAGTAATATAGTGACAGGATCAATCATGTCAAATTTTAAGTATAACAATTCAATAAAAAATAAAAATAAAATACTCTTGAAGCAGTATTATATTATATTTTGTTGACATTACATTTTAGTATTTTACGTTATAAAATATAGTATATATTGCAATACTCACTTATCAGATTAGCTAACATATTAGTAATTTTGTGACCTTAATATGAATAATATGATATCTCATAAAACCCTTCTATAATATAGACACAATGGATAGTGATGAGTACTCATGAGAAACCAAACCGGTATAATAATATGTCATTGAAGTATTATATAGGACCTATATGCGATTTAATTACCATAATTATATATTTAAAAAGGTAGCAAAGTATCCATTTTAGGTATCTAAATTTAATCTCACATAATTGAATGATCCTTTGTTATATATATAATATAAGTTTAAATGTTATAAAATATGGTTTAATTTAATTATTAAATTATTCTTGTTGTTTTTACTTTTCATACTTAGTAATATTTTGATAAACACAAATTTAATTTAATATTATAAACTATTTTAAAAAAAAAATTGATTTAACTAACCACGCCATACAATTATGGTCAAAATGAATTCAGTTTTTATTTATATTTAGCAAAATTATATATGGTGTTGAAACATCATTTATATTATTTTACAGACGAAACAATATAATAATATTATACATAATATAATATTAATTCTTAATTAATAATTTTGAAGTATATAATTAAAAATAAACAAATATATTTCATCATTTAAAATTAATGAAACGATGTAACGTGCATGAGAAATTTACTTGGTGAGAAATATATTTTGTATAATGTATGTTTCTAACGTATTTTTAATTAAGAATACAATGATTTTAGTTCAATGCAGAATAAAATTAATGATTTCATATTATAAAAAAAATTTACTTTTCCGAAATAATATATTTTTACAGTTAAGTAAATATCATATTACATACACGAAATCATATTTTAACGGAGTTACAGTTACTAAACTATAATTTATATTAAATAGCTTTAAACGAATGTTTTAAAGGAAAACTAACCTTTAACAGAGGGAATGGTTGGATTTCTTTTTATAATAACCAACGTCATAGAACTATAATATTATTTTAATTATTTATTTTTACGTTTGAATAATTAAAATGTAGTGAACACACAATGATATTACTAATAATAATACATTATATAACATAGAAATAATTATTAGAAATTAAATAACATGTTTATACAAATATTACAAACTGCAAAATTATTTCAGAAAAATTAACGATACATTTTATTTATTGATAATGATAAGTTATTGTGAAATATTTGTCTTTCATTATTTGAATTACTATTCGTAAACTGTATTTGTTAAAATAATTCATAGATCTAACATTGGATTTGATTTTTATCTCGGATTGTTTTCAATTAATATGGACTATAGAAGAAATTTGGCAATATTGAAACATTATCAGTACGCCAATTTTTATTGCGTATTATTGATATTGAAATACGGCCAAAGACAAATTATAATAAATAAATACTAATATCTAGTTATAATATAAATTCGCTTTCACTCCAAAGTAAATTACTAGTAATCTAACCTTAGGTATTTATTATTATAATTTTTAAATAGGTACCTACTATAGTAGTAAAACTACTATACTTAATAGACTAAAAGAATTACACTGCTACTTAGAAAAAAAAATATATGCTCCAATAAATTTCGGAAATAATGTAAAATTATAGGATTCAATATTGAAGTAAAATAATAGAACTATTAAATAATCGATGATAACTTTTTAGACGATGTTTAAAATATTATAACAGTAGTATTATATATAATAATTAATAATTACTAAATATGTATATAGGTATGCGTGAGAAATAATATTTTTTGATATTCAATTTTACTCGAGCGTAAATTACGATTAAAAATCATAAATAGCTACATAATTAAACTTCAAATGATCTTTTTTAACCTTTTTTAAACTACTTATAATATGTTAAAATGGTATAGATAAAACAAATAACAAATAACATATAATTTCTTTAATTTGTATGCCAAGATGTATCTTATCTCAATAGTATTAATATTTAATAATATATAAAGGAGTAGAATTTTCATAGACAATAATTGATAATTTGTATAATAATGTTTATATAACTTAGTTGACATTATTTTATACGTGATGTATGATAGATCTGAAATATTATTATTTTAACAATTCTGTACATAACTATTATGATACAATGTTTATTATATTATTACCAAATTACTCATATAGCGTTCAGATGCGAATTTAGAACTTATAAATGAGGTGGCTCAATTTAAAGTATGATTGAATAATAACATTTTTTATAATGATACTTTAGATTTTTATGTTTTAATGTTCAGGAGGCTACATTATTAAAGTCCCCTCATAGATCCGCGCCTGAGTATAATAAAACATCAAGAAATGACGAAAGTTTTTTTTTATCAAAACGAAAAATAACACATTATAAAACATGCGCGTTAAATTCTTACTGGTGCCTTTCCTTTCTTCCCTGTACAAACTTATATTATAATATGCAGTCAGCCGATTAACGATTCTATTTTGAAAATGATTATAGCCAAAGACGTATACTTATATAATATCATATTTAACACTTTTATTTCGCTATACCGAATCTTTATATCTTTATCTATTCATCTTTATGGTTGTTTATTATTATGTCATTCGGTCACGTTTTTTTTTTCCTTTTTCGCAAACAACAAGAGCCTCTCCCTCGCGAACATCTGCGGCATTCGTCGGACGTCATTACTATATCATCGTTTACATAAAAAAAAAACACACACACACATTATATTTCCGGGATCTTCGTCCGCGATCACGCACTCGTCCGTTATAATACAACAACATCAACAATGAATATTAATGTTATTAGTGAAAATCGTTCGTTCATATAGCCACACCGGTTATAATAATAATTTATTGGATAATTATTACCGATAGTTTACAATACACACAATACAGTCATATTTTTTATATTTATTAAAACACATAGGTACCGCTTATAATTTTGTACAGTTTTATTTACAAACGAATCGTTGTTTTGAATTTGATATCAGCACGTGATACCTATCGTTTAACATAAATATTTGCGGAAGTATGATAATGTTTTCGGTCATCTACGACCTACGAGCGCGAGTCACTAGTTAATATAATTAGCTTCGTCATCTTTCGCACAACCGGCAAAAATCCATCTTCGGCGGCGGGACTTCGCTGCGGGTTAAAAACGGCGTCACATATACGCGCGATTTCGAATCAGCGTGAACCCCTCTCACACTGCGGTGGTAATAACAATGGAAAATACTGATAAAATAATATTATTATTATTATTATATTATACGAACGATAGTTGCGGCGGTGGCGCGCAACTTTCTCCGCATACGTATAATATAGAAGTATACCGAAGTAACCTAACCTAAACACAATTATTCGATTTTATTTTTAATTGAAATATGTTTACACGCTATAACCTGACCACAAATAACGCAGATCGTATTGCACAATAAATTTTATAGGGTGAACAACTGAACAAACGAGACGGGCGGTTAAATAACCTCAGTATTTTAAGTTTTTGGATATGGCGACTTTTTTAAAACTTAAAAGCCTTAATACCTGTATTAGATTATCTAGATATATATTATTGTATTATTTCACAAAAAAGTTAAAGCGATATTGGCACAAGTATAGTCCCTTGTAGTTTTTTGTAAACATTTCTAATAGGTGAATATAACAACTACGCGAACAACTAAATGTACATCGAACGTTTTTAAATAAATAAAAAACAATAATAATAAATACTTAACAAATGTATAAAATAAAGTACTTAAAAAATAAAATAAAATTATCACAGATATAATAATGTTGATTATACAACGAATGAAAAGTTATTCTTGTAATATTAATTTATATACAAATTATGTTTTTATAATGTTTGAATAATACGATTTATTATTTGATAAACTCATGGTGAGATATACAGTATTTTATATCATAAAAATCGCTCGATTCGCTTGATCACTAAAACACCTTAGCCCGTTTTTAAGGAAGTGTTTTTTAATTATGCGATTTTTTCTGCCAACCATTCGTTTCTGTATGTATGTTTTTCGCTGTACTCGAATCGCCTGCGGACTTTTATTCTGCATAAATATAATTAGAAGCCCGTAAGTAGCGGATTTAATTTACTGTGTATGCGACACGCACACCTTGAAGCAAAAATTAAAGTAAATACGAATGTGAACACATATGAAAAAAAAAAATTGGAAAAAATATGGTGGAAACCAAAATTAGCACCTAAGGCAGAACATCTATTTGAGAAAACGTAACCTGAAGGCGTCCGATCAAAGTAAGATATAATACACGCTTGGTATTATATTATTATACAAAATTCTATCCAAATAATAGCACACCTCGTCAAGGTGTTTTCATATCACTATCGGATTTAAACCTGCGAAAAATGTTCTTTAAAAACAAAATATTTCGTGATTTATGTGAAATATGTTTATATATAATATAAATTATATGTTGATATATTTCAGAAAAACAAAACGTTTTTTTTTATATTTAAACGTAGTCGTAACAGTACATTGCCCTTGTGCATGTTAATTGGTTTATGAAATATTGTTCATGAATTTAGTTATTAGGGTATACACTATTACACTATAAATTTGATAAAAAATAAAAGTATTTACGATCATTTAATACTATTTTTATAATTTAGTAAATGTACCTAAATAAATTTTAACGTGTATGGTAATATAATATATTTTATATTTATATTAAATTTAAAGTATTTAGAAATGTTGAACTTTCTTTGAATATAATATAATGTTATTTTTAATTATATGATATGAATTATCTAACTTGATTATTAAAAATTACAATATGTAAACATTTGCATCATATTATATGTATGATACATATTGGTATAATTAAACATTTAATATTTAATGAAAACGCAATCTATTAATTTTATTGAGTCTATTATCTATAACTATAACTATGTTATGTTATTTGATTTTACTATAATATTAGTGATAGTTATAAATCATTTACTTTTTGTTTGTACTTTAATTATTGATTCAGATGAATTGTATAGAAAATACAACGAAATTAGTATAGAAACAAATTGTAATTAATTAAATGTGTATACAATATAATGCGTATTATAATGATTTATTGTGTTTTAGAATAATATATATTGTGCCATACTGTCCGATAATTGTAATCTGATTGCGATGAGTAATATAATCTTGAGAAGCAGGTCTGGTCGAAAAATCAGGTAGACCACCATCAAGGTCAAATTACTTTTCATATTTATATTCACCATCAGAATTATTTAAAATAAGTTACAGTGAGTTCACGGGACAAAGACTTATTGTTTTGCAATAAAAGAACGCGATGCGCAAAGAAGTCTAAGATAAATACGTGTTATGCCTAGTTCGTGTTAAGACAGTATCTGTTCGTCAAATCATTATACACTATCAGGTTCCAAATATATTTATTAAAATATTATATCACAATATTATATACTGAAAGAAAGACAATAAAATAATGGTTATTCGAAACAATTGGAGCAAAAATGTTTTGCTTGACAAAACTCAATGATAAAATATTATATAGTTAACTATTAGATATTTCAAAATATTATTAAAATATTTTTACCACAAAAATAAATAAATAATTATAATAATTTTTATCAGTATTACGATATATGATTATAAATATATATATCTAATGAATATATATTTTTATTTTGAGAACATCGTATACACAATAACAAATCTAAATAATGATCTCTAAAACAAAATCTCATTTTGATATTAATATAAAAATGTTTATATTGAAATATAATTTAAATATCTGTTCGATATAATATGAAAAAAGGGCAGATCAAATAGTAAATAATGATGAGCACTTAGATTGTACTTTAATTTGTTGCCGACATTTCAGTGACAAGGACAGTTAATATTTGTTTAATTAATTGATAATTATCTTCTATATAAAGGTTTAACTGAATACATTTCGTCAATTATAGGAGCTCCTATTCTCATCGCAAAATTTATCATAGCACTAATCATCGTTACACAATTCGCATGCATTACAAGTTCTTGCAACTTTCAATAATATCTGTGCTAATAATAATAATTATTGGTCGTTTTTAAATTATTCGCATATATTCGAATCGAGAAAATATTTTTAAGATATTTTAGATATTTTTTTAGATAATTCCAAGTGAATTATCTAATATACTTGCCTAATTATGAGTTATAATAATATTATTCTATAACAGAGTTTGGTATTTTACCTGGAAAGTGGATCCAAAAACAGGGCTATTATAATTGTGGCCATTACTATGCACGTGAGATATATGGTGCTAATTTCGAATATTTCCGAATCCGGTGGCCTTTCCAAATTGTCAATCGCATGATTTCCCATCACGCAGAAATTAGATCCGCACAATAGTAATTCGTCTTCCGATAACATAGTGCTGTTGTCACCAATTCCGCCGCCATGAGCACCACTAGATAAAACTTCATACACAAAAAGAAAATAGTTAAGTACGTAAGTATTGTAATACAAATTACATTAATATTATTAGTATGATATTTACAGGAATAAATTCGATCTAAACTCAATAAAATAAATCGGAAATATATTTAACAGAAATGTATAATAATAATTTACTTAAATTCAAAAATGATTCGTGTAAGAATTATTTTTATTATTTTTAACACAAGCTATTATTTTATAGCTACGAAATCTAAAGATAGCGTAGTGTAAGAATACGTCTTATTCGAGGTTATTGGGAAATTTTAATACAAAAGTATAATTGCAATGAAAATGTAATTTACGACATACTTAATTATGTAATATATAATATTATTGAAGTCGTCAACATTGAAAAGGTGTATTATACGATTAATATTATTTTTATTAGTTTTCTCAGTCGGCATCTTCTGATTTACAAAAGACGTAATGATTTATATTCGGGTGCAAGTACATACCACACACAACGTTTTGCAAGACGGTAAGAAAGATCGATTAAAGTAAGAGATGTAATGACTTATAATAAAAAGGGCAAGGGAAATCGTGGCTAGTCCAAGAATATTAATAAATATAATGTACCTATACGTAATGTATGTTGCCTTGACATTCCTAAATGGGATGTGTGACATGTTAACGGGGGCGACGAATATCTATGTGAAAACGATCCAATATAAATTAAACTTAATGTTTCAATGATTATTTGCGTACTATTTACTTTGCGCGTATCATTATATTAGATTAATAAGGCCAATCAGATAAAATATTATGTATATTCATGGTCATAACACGCCTATAATGTAAACAAACAAGTAATTGTAATGTATAGATAGTGCAATAATCGAATATGATTTCATCGTACTTCTATTATTATAGTAATTGATTATTCGGCGGTATATACGACCACACGATACAATAATACTACGACCGTAACAATTGAATATTTGAATTAATAAACCCTTAAATATTTACACCGTATTCTACATATCACTAACACGGTACAATAATATGTACATTAGTTACCATTACAATGAATATGCTCTAATAATTTTAATACTTAGTACTTTAGTAGACATTTATAATATTTACATGAAAACGTGTTGGATGTATTCGTTTAATTTGAATAAAAAAGTATTTAAATAAAATATCACTAAAAAAACAGTTAAAATGTGTTAAACAAAATGAAACGAAATTATTATAAGTACGGAATTTAAGGCATTTTGAAAATATATTTTTACGTCATACTGTTATCTATAAATTTCCAGAAATATTAGACATACCGAGTTAATAATACGATATATTTACCTAGTGAAGATATGAGATTTCCCCAAAGCTCGGCGGTTTGCCACGCCAGAAAGAAGAAGCCGAAAAACCTAACGACGATTCCGTCAACCTGTTGATCGGTGAGTTTAGCGTACACGGCACCGGTCTGAGTGAGGTACGTGGCCATTGCGGCCCACATGGGCGCAGCGCCCAGGCCCACGAGCACACCAGCTGGAACCAGTGTATAGAACCGTGGATAGAACTGGGCACCGATGTACGGTATGTAGCACAACATGGACAGGCACAGCGTCCACTTAACGGTCAGCCGTTTGATGAGGAACGTCGGCACGAATATGCAACTGAGCACGAGTGCGGCGTAGATGGCAGACAGCGACACGGTGCCCAGTCCCTCGCGCGCATTGATCGAGCTTTGAAGGTTGGCCGTGCCCTGGAACGCGGTGAACTGCACCATGAACGCCACGCTGATGGTGGACACGTTTTTCAGGATCCGCCACTTTTCTTTGGGTGACATTTTGTATTTGCCCTTGATGGGCAAGTGATCGTCGGCACCATCATCGTCGCCGAGCGGCGGCGGCTTAGACAGACCCTCGTCCCTGGACTGGTCGTCCTGCTTGAAGCCCTGATTTTCGTAGCCGCCGACCACAGATATCGTGTACACGGCCACGTCGGACGACTTATCCTTTCCGCCGCCGGTGGTCGACTTCCGGTGATGGAATATGTTGTTGTCCACGGCGAAACTCTCACGGCGGTCGGCGGACGCCACCATGTCGTCGGTTTTTGCTGCAGCTACAATATTTCTGCCGTTGAGCTGCCGCTGCTGCTGCTACTACGACGTCGACGACGACCCTGCGCGATTAAAAAGGAAAATAATATTAAAATTTTATCGATCAGTTACTATAATATTATTGTCAATTATTATTATTATTATTATTACTATTAGTTCAGACGCATCGGCTGCTAACCTGAACTATGTAGCGGTAAAATTGCGACCTCGCCCGCACGACAGAAGATACGATTATGTGTATAATTTTATTCCATTTTATTTTTCGCTTCTCTCTCGTCGAGAGTAGGATACAGCGAAAAGCCGTTTAGACGCAGCCATCACCACGCTACCGTTGTCGGTGAACCGGTTTTTTGCGAAAAATGCACGCACACACACATAGATAAATAATGTATATAAGTACTAATACGAGTTGTGTACAAGCCGTATAATATAATATGTATATTGAAAGCAGGCACATTATAATATTCTCGAGACGTAAAACGAAAACAAATAAAATCTTAGGAGGGGATGATTTTTCAGACGTCTACCTGTATTTTACCCACTATCTACTTTTCATACTTCCCCGTCGGTATATTATCGAAGATTTAGCGGTTGCCGAAATTCGAACGTCATCCCATTCCTGATTATCGACTAAAAAAAAAAAAAAATCATAATTGATGTTCGGTGCAAAGTTTTAATAATTATTGCAACGTCGATGTGAAAAAATTGTCTCCACATTCCATACATGTATTATAATTATTGTAATTCCATTTTTTCAGTCAATTCGCTTTAACTATAATTATATATTATCGTTTTTAGATTTATAAACGACCATATGATTGGTTGGGTATACATCTAAGAGAGAAAGAGAGAGAGAGAGAGAGAATGAAAAGAAACGATTTGTATATTTGATAATCGTCTTATCACGCATGAATTTGTGATTGTACGCTGGAAAAAAAATCAAACACAATAACCGCGAATGACGTTGATCGTGACGCGTGTTAAAAGGTATTATAACAATATTCACAAACGAATAATGACGACGATATCAATATAAATATTAAATTGAACTCGACCGAGATTGAATGAAAAATAGTTAATTATTGATTTCTTAATTATTACTATTATTATGTAAATAGTTTTTTTTTTTTTTAAAAATACCATATAAATATATTATAATCATATTATACAACACGGATAATGTACAGAAAAATACCGAGAAAAATTATGCACACACACACATACAGCACACAGCACCGCTGGTGAATTCATTAAGATTATTAGCAAATTACAATATATTTCCTACTTCGGTCTGTAACACTTACTAATATTTTTAGCAGAACTCTTATTATATACGTGGACGTGATATTTTAACGATTATTTTATTATTTTTTACATTATATTATGTATAAAAACAAAAACATATTTAAACGGAAACTGTGTGCCTTTGTTGCACGTGCATTTCGTTTGATTATATTTACCATTATTGGCACGTGTATCGACACAGTCCTCGCCGCAGAATGCGGTTCCTTAATCGTATTGTATACAATCGAACCCCGAGAACGGATAAACCGCAGGCACCGAGAGTCAATTTATGCGCGCTGAGAGGTAAAACGCCAAACGTCTTTTGTTCCGAACGATCAGAAATCATTCGTATACAACGTTTGCACAATACGAAAACTGTATAAATATTATTGTACACGCTGGTGCGTGTGTGCGAAATTTAAAACAACAACGTAGCGGAAAACTTTGCGCTGGACAAGGTACCTATATATATTTTACTTTCTCCCATTATACATTCCGGGAACTACTTTATTATTATAACGTCTTGGCAGACGAACGAAGACATACGAGCGGCGTATAATAGTGTTTATTGGAGTCAAGGTGACCGTAAATAATGATCACGTTATAAATATACGCTCGATTTCGCGTCGATTCCGACTTTGAAATTTCGACAAAATTCGTCATCGCCGCGGCGACATCGTCCGTACGGATCAGGCGCCGCGGCGACAGGGTCAAGCCACTCATCGTGTTGTTCGAATGAAATATGACGCGATAATATTGTGTTGAGTTCGTCTTTGGACGGACATAATAATAAACTGGTGTTTGTACAATATTATATTAATATTAGCGTGTTTACAAAATTCGACCGATCGAAGGTCGGTATAGGTACCTATATTTATAATATCTATCGGGTACACTCGGTTTGAAAATCGAAATAAATAAAATGACAAACGGCCGTTCAGTTATGTCAAAACATAATTATACGACGTTCATAATATTATTATTTTTTATAAACAGCCGAGTCGTTTGCATATAAACACACACACACACACAATTTACGCTAAAATTTATTTCGATATCGCAATTTACCGTGAAAGTGGTCGAAAGCGAAATTTCCTTATATTCGTCGAACGAGATAATTAACTATAATATATACGTATAGGTGCGCGTAGAAAACTGTTTTGGCATTTGAAAAAAAGGCTGGTTCGCGCACGCGCAAAACCGAACGAGGTTATCAATATTATTACTATAATTTAAGTATAGGTAGGAAAACTCAAACCGAATGTAAAAAATTGGCGACGTGTTAACCGTACACGTATACTATTCGTAAATAATTTAAATATATTAAACTATATTCGAAAAAACGTATTATAGCTGTTCCAATATTCCGACTAGGCAATAGGTATTATAATATGTACGGTCATAATTATTATTTACGTGTCGTTTATTCATTTATTTATTTTGTTTACGGTATATTGCGACAAAGAATTATAATAATTTAACAATTTCTAACCATTCAATTTTATTCGTGTACGAACACTAACAAATTTAAACATTATCATGTATCGTATTATGATGTACGACTCACCACGATCCGCTATATTCGTAAATTTGAATGTCGACAAAAAAAAAAAAAAAAAAATATTAATTTTAAATCGTCGATATTGTGTAGAGAAATAAAAATAAAAACAATTTATCTAAAATATAAATCAATCGTCGGTGAACGGGATTCACTCGTGCTTCAAGCTAAAAAATGACCCACGGTTCGACTACAATATATCACTTCAGTAAACACTCAACAACACGATTCGAGCTCCGAACACCTTATGCGATCATACATAAAAATCTATCTATTGGAAGATTTACACCAGGTATAAAAAAATCATTTAACTTTTTTATTTAAATTTAAATATTTATTCTAATATTCAATTTTCTCTATTTGTTAATTGTACACATCATTCTCGAAGGAAGTATTAGACATACGTTTATAATAAAATATTTTTTTAAATTTTTTTTATTGATTTCGTATATTGCACGTATGTAGTAAAATAAAACAATGACGAGACTAAAAAATCAATAAATCAAAATTCAAATCAAATATAAAAACTAATCACTAGATTAATAAAACTATCATTTATACTGGTATGTGAAATGGGTATTATAATAATAGCAAAATTAAATTTCCTACATTGATCATATTGTAAATCGTTCTTGACTAAAATCCATTGGCGCGTTAAAATATCAAAATGTTATTAATTTTGTTCATTTGTTTACAAACAACGAATTTTGCAAAATTGTTTGTAACAATGTTAACAAATTGAGCCTAGTGACTAAATCTACTTTCTAAAGTAATCATCATAATGATAACAAAGAAATATATTATATGGTATGTATATTTATGAATAATAAATAATATGTCATAGGAAATGTGAGATAAGACTTGTCGCCTTATCGGACAGACAGAAAATTATTTAATAAACTTATAATTGATTATTCATTCGCAGTTTATATTTTTATACTATAATTATATTAATAATAATTTGTTAATTCTAATGTTTAATTTGAAATACATTTAATATATAATAGTCCGTTTAAATTTATTTAGATAAGTATTTGCTTATAAGCGTACTTAAGAAATTTACTTTGTTTTTAAATTTAATAATGTTTTTTTTTTTTTTTTTATATACAGGTATATATGGTATTTACTTGTATAATATTATAACTACATTAATAAAACTGCATAATTAATTTTAAATTTAATTATAAGTGAGATTTTATACTTATATTTTTCATTTATAAAGATAATAAAATTTATTATTATTATTATTATTAACTATTACAGATTGACATCAATATTACAACTATATTGACAAATTATTAATGAATCATACAAAATCCCACTTAAGAAAATTTGAATGGACTGGTGTAATGATAATATCAATATTATATTATTATAATATTATGACACATTATATTATGCGCGCTTTATATAACATATAAGACTGGGTTTTGAAGAAAATCAGAAAAGAAACACGATAGTGTCTATTCTATTGTGTACAATTAATAAAATAATACGTCTTGTTTAATATTTCTTCATATAATTTTTTATACTCAAATATATATTACTACAAATATGACACTAGTATAGAATTATTATATAAAATAATATTTTTTATATGATTGGATTAATATATTTTTAAAATTTTAATATTGAAATAATGTATCACAATTTTAAAAATAACATTATCTAATTTGTGTTTAAGTATTTGTATATGCACAATTGATACAACATCGTATAGTAAAATATCAGAAAAAATTGATCAAAATATAATGAAAATAATATAAATAATATTTGGACAAAAAAAAATTAATAAAAATCAAGGTTAACTAGTAAAAAAAAGTACAACACAGTAATGTAGTAAAAAACTATATTTTCGTTCGTATCGTAGAAGGGTATATTATGTGTAAACATAATTCTCTATGGTTGAATAATATGATAATAAAAAAATTGTTCACTACATTTTTAACATAGATCCAATAAAATAAAATATAGTAAATAAATTATTCATTGTATTATATTATAATGCTTTATATACATTTATATATGATTTTAAATGTTTTTTTTTCTTACAGTTATGCTCGAAATATCAGTGAAAATTAAAATATAAATTAAACAAAATTGCTAAATATTAATATTAGTACCTAATGAAAAAATAAAAATGTAGTAGGTACCTAATTCAAACAATAGATTTGTGACATCGTACGAAAACGAGACAAAAGGAATTCCGTACAAAATTTGACTTATTAATAATGATCGCAATAATGTATACCTACCGTGCCATTGACGCTGACCGATAAAGATTATAATATTTTAAAAACGATTTGTGTCAAATTTTGCGAATAATATACGAGCGTTGGATTCCGTTAAACTTGAACCGATCTCAAGGTTGTTAATATTGATATATGAAAAGATAGTCACTACCTACCTAACTATAATATACACGAAATCATATTTATTACATATTAATAATTTCTAATCGTTTTTTTTCTTTTTTACGACGTCTTTGATTGGTTTTTTCGAACATCTTTTTTGAGATTAAACTGTTAAATTCAAATGACATAAACGGGATATATTTTGCATAACAGTATAATATAATAAACACCTTGAACTTGATGATACGTCACGTCGCATCAATGACGTGAAAGTACTTACAAAAATACGCGCGCGAACAAATCTGGAATTATAGATAATTTTTGTCAAAAAATTATCAAACATACAATAAAATACTATGTTTAAATAACAGTTAAATGTTTTTCAAACACTTGGGATTAGTGTCGAAACAACGGCAATAATTTATATTATTAAAAATTATTATTTCAACCTAAAAATAAAAGAAATAAATATTGAAAGAGTGTAAACTATACTGCGATAGTAAAAGTAAAATTAATTCAGTAGTTTATTAACTAGTTTTATTTATTTATCCATACTTGCAATTACAGCCATTTTTTTTTAATACAAATTTAAAAAAAATTAAATTAAATTAATAGTTAATACAAATTAATAAATAAATATTAATTATACATAAATATCATGAAATTATACGCGGGTTAATAAAATTTAGATTGATTAGATTTTTTGTTGTGATAAGTTAATATTTTCACACGTTCTATATTCTACAGGATATTGTAATGAAATTTGAAAAAGTAAAACATATGATTAATTATAATTTTACACAAAAAAAAATTAATTCTAACATTTTCTCAGGCAAAAAAAAATAAATCAACCGATTTTAATATTATGTTGATGTTTAATATCTAAATGACTGGAAGGTGTAATAATTGATATAATTTTAAATAAATTGTTTAATAAAATATACATAAATATGTATGAAAAAATTAGCATACGTTTTATATAGAAAGTTTATATAAATATTAAAAAAGCATTGTTTGATTAATTTGAAAACTACGATAGTATAAATTTAAAAAATGTATTTAAATACCAATGCATAAAAATTGGCATATCTACTTATTAATGGTTTTTTTTTTATTACGTATGCATATTATAGTATAATACAATAATGTATATAGTATGTACCTACGTAAAATTATTATTTAGTATTTAAGTAACCACTAACCAGTAACCAGTGAAAAGTATTTAAAAATTGCATGTATATGATGAATGTTTAATGCTAATTAATTTGCTTAAACTGTTCAACGATCTCATTATGATTGTATTAAATAATGCATTTCTTTTTGATAAACGATTTTTTTTTTCTTCACAATTTCGTAATTATACGTTCAATATACAAAAAAAAAAAAAAAAAAAGAACAAATAATGTATTATTATTATTCTTTACTATAGACGCAATAAAAATATAAAAAAAATTAAAATAATGATAAAAAAAATTCACCAAAAATTGATACGGATTGGATTTTTTTTACCTTGGAAGCGCTTTGTAGAACTCCGAGTCAGGGTGTCATTTGTGAAGTTACGGATATGACGACGGCACGCTGTCGGTAAATTCAAAATTCGAACCGGACTACGTGAAATCGTATACGGTACGGCGGCAGAGGTAAAAATATGACGATTGTTGTCACACACCCGAGATACGCGCCGCGTTCGTAGTGCGCACCGCGGTTATGCGTTTACTCGCGTCGGCAATGCGACTGTTTAGCGTGCCGGCGTATAACGTGATGAATAGTTATCGCGCTGCGGATTGTAGGTCATCCGTACGGAGACGCGCGCGGACAAGCGCGGATCGACGATGGTCGGTCGTACAACTAAACCGCTGTCGGCGCACACGCGTTTGTTTATGCGCGTATAATAATGTCGTTGCGTGGATCGCGCGCGGTACACGAGCGGACGGACGGACGGACGGACGGACGGACGGACTGACTGACTGGACCGGCGGACGGAACGGTCGGCGAGAGAATGACGGGACGCGAAGCGATTATGTAGAAAATATTGTGCTGCGGTACGGTTCGAGCGTACGATGGTGCCGCGACACGACTGAGCGCGTTCGGAAAGACTTACGGTGTCGCGCGCGTGTGAAAGACGGACGTCCACCGCCGCCGTCCACTCGTACCGTTTTTATAATATTATTATTATTAGTAGTAGTAGTAATAACTATATAATAATACTTTTCTTCTTCTTCTTCTTCTTCTTCGCGCGCGCGCGAGAATATTTTTTAGCACCGACGTATATCACTATAGAGACTAAGTCACCCCCACACCACCCCGACGTGATAACGCGCAAAACTTCGTGCGCGTTCGACACGTGTGCGCGAATCCCGTCAAAGTCGCGGCGAACCGGCGACCGCGGCCGAGGAGAAGGTCGCCGCGGCCGGACCTATACCACCACCGCGACCGTGGCCCCGCGATGTCGTCGGCTGGAAAGCCACAACACGATAATAATAATAATAATATGACGTACACACACACACACAAACGGATATCGTGTTTTTTCTGCCGATCGCCGCCGCCGCCGTCTACCTGTCTGCTATCCGACGTCGGATCGTGTTTATAATATCCGCGAGACGCGGATTATATTTAGATGAACCACAACGAAACTACGCGTTTTTCCGATTTTTGTCCGATCACAATATCAACATTACAACCGAACGACGAATGGGATGGTTGTATACAATATATTTTCTAGTCAATTTGGAAAACGAGCGGCACAATTTAGACAATGCTTATTTGGTTTTCTTTTTCGTTGATCAACGTTTCGAAAAATACGATTGTAAACCAATAAAATATAGAGTAAATAAATATATCGTAATCAAATTATATAATAGAATACTAACACTATAAAAACATTTGAATAATTGTATAAAATATTGTTACATATCTGTTTTTTTTATTTACGCGTATAAAAAAATGATACTCCTATAATTAAATATTCATTTTTTTTTTATCGTGTCATTGCGATTGTAGGTATATAATTACTACTTATATTATAATACTTTTTTTTTTTTTTTTAAATAATATACAGTAAGATAAAATAATTTTATTGAATTATATTACAATTGCCCATCATAGTGTTTTGGTCATTGTATACAATGCCCGAGTAAAGTGTATAATTTTGAATAATTTTCTACATTGGCCGTCGAAATTGGGCAATTGTGCCCGAGCATTGTGTTCCAAATCACAATGCCCAATTTTACATTTTGACCGTAACATATCATAGAATATCGTATAGGAGGAAGTTTTAAAACTACATATACGCACAAATATATTCAGAATATTATATGTGCACGATGTGTCTGGTTAACATTTCAGATAATTCGTAATTTTTAATGAAATATTACTTCGTGTGGGATCTCTTTTGAAATTATTATTTTACAAAAATTCACGATTTACATCGTTGTAAATATTAAGTACTATTTACTAGATATAACTGAATTCCATCCACAAATGGATTGGTATTTAATATTTAGTAGGTAGGTGTAGGCAATATATTTAGCCATGGGGTGTAGGTACCATACATTTTATATCTTCACCTAGGTTAGGTCTTAACCTTTATAATAAATATAATTTAACATAATATGTTACATTATATTACCTATAATTTAAATCTTATCATAAAATTCATTCCGCATAAGCAACTGATTGAAATTCTACCGTTGAAAACTAACGTTTATCGTATAGGTAAATTATATACGATTGATAATTTCTAATTTTAACGCCGAATTACACGCCGCAGTATGTATTATTATATTAATCTATATATTCTATGCGTTTTTTCGACCTTCATCTTAAAATATCGTGTCCAACCGAATTAATTTGATGTATCAAATTTTAGATATATACATATAATATTATATATACACCTTAAAACAATATTTATAGACGCATATTCTTCTTCTTTTTCTTCGTCTTACCTTCCAACTATATGGGATCGACCGTCCTAATCTTACACCTTCATCCTCCATAGATTGCGATCACCTACATTTTTTATTTTTGATAACCTTTTCCCAAACCTTCATACTGCTATTAATCATATGTTTTATATACCTCTATATTTTTCACATTCTTGTGTATCTCCCTTACCCTTAAAAATGGACACCGATAAACTTTTTCTCCATTTCTCCGGCATTTTTCTTTCATTCATATAGATGCATATTTTGTAGCGATATTGTGTATATTAAATAACGATTACGCGATGGTATAGCGTCTCTTATATATAGTGCTCAACACTAAACTTATATATTGAAAATTAAAGCAGATTTGCAATACATTATAGATAATATTATAATTTGATATAATAAATCGGCAAAGACAAATTCCATTGTTGAAATCAAAATAATTATTGCACGTTAATACAGGTCCGGAAATTAAGTATTATTATATATTTATCGAAACTACAATAATTATATTATAAAATACTAATATATTATGTGAAAATCAAATACATGAAGCAGCTATTATACTTACTAGTTTATGCAAAAGTTTTATTCGAACATAACAAAATCCATTAAAAAATGTCACATATTTATAACTGCATTTGACCTACACATAAACCGCCATCAACGAGATTAGCTAATAATTATAACAATAATTTTTACTATATTTTATGTCTACATAATATAGATATTGTATTTAATTATTGAACCGTTAAAACGCTATTGTTGATACAATAATCTTACAGTTATATATAATTCATTATAATGACGATTAACAAGTATCGATTATTCAAATGAAAATATAAATTTATTAATAATATTATTATGTGGTTTAGCTTTAACATTTTATCGATATTTAATGTTTTAGAATCCGAAAAAAAAAATGCAATATGAATATTCTGATTAACCTATAATATCCGTACTTTTATTATTACAGTATTTTTATCAAAGATATTATTATCACATCTATATCGTGTCAAGCTCGATTACATATTTTTTAAAACATAAATAACTGGTTGCGTATACTAAATGATGAACAATATAATTCAAGAGGCCTTATAAGCAAAATCTCCAAATTTGAAATATAGATACATATTTTTATTATTATATAAAAATAAAACATGTGTAAAAGATACTTTTTTAAACAATTATATATATTTTATATGGTTTATTACCATTATAAGTATTGTGATGAATTCCGTGTTATAATAATATTTTCTAAAATAAAACTCATATTATAAGTTAAAGGGACTTGAGTGAGCGGAGATAAAGTAAGTGACTTACGTTCATAAATTATTTGATACATATGTCTTAAATTATAAAATAATTTCCTAAAGAATGATAAACTATTATGAATGATTATTTATAGTGACAATATAGTGTTTTAGATTTTATTATAAGTCATTATGTTATAAAATATATATTGAAATAGCTCCTGATCCTAAGTACCTATAAAATCATGTAAAATTAATATTATACATGGACACAAAAATATAAATTATGAGATTTCGTTGAGATCCTTGTTTAGTCATAGCTTAAATAAATGTAATTCCCAAAAAAGTTATTTTATAGTTCTTGCAATCATTACATTTATTATATGGTAAACATATCGATATAGCCTATTATAGGTACAATATTAATACAAATGTCAGTCGATTAAGTATATTTGTATGAATTAATATTTTATAAATTTAATTTACATACAATTATAGTTTGTCGATTAAATAACAATTTTATTTAATAATATGTATTAAATTTGTGAATATCATTTAAGTAGTTTAAATTTTAACAATAAGTAGATTCATAAAAAAATAATGCATTCAATTATATATTAAAACTATCATTTAACTGGCAACATATTATACATTTGTGTACTGCCAAGTTATAACTAAAATTGAAATATTATAACCAATTACATATTATTATTAATTTATTAATTTATTATTAACAACTAACAATGAACAATGCAATTATTTAAATATTCAGCTTTTAGGGTTTTTGGGTAGCGTAAATCAAAAAAGATTGGGAACTACTGCTATAGAGTCTATAGTATAGATAATGTCCCAGATTTATTTACTAACTCCAATATCTCCACGAAAACTTAAATTTTTGCATGCGCTTTTTTAAAATTATCAGTTAAGTGTCTGCCTATAATATTACTTATTTTAAAAATAGTTATAACTTTTTTATTTTTTAAGTTCAATGAAATTTAAAGATAACCATTTTAAAGAGTAATATACATATATATATAATGAGCATTTTGATGTGACGAACTCCTAATTTAATCAAAATGTCGATTAATATATATATTTTCTTTTATTGTAAAAATGGTATTTCTAACGTTATTAATTATAATAATTTAATATACTTTAATATCATGATATGCAAAATGTGTTCTTAACGTAGGGGGTAAGCTCTTGGTGATTATAAAATTGTATATCTGCAATATAATATATCATTAATATATGTATTATTGATAAATATTGATAATACGGATTTTACATTCAAAGATATAGGTAATAGATAGAGCAATTAGAAAATAACGTCAAAAATATGATTTTCGACGACGAAAATCGAAATCTTGATTAAATTAGAAGGTCGACACATCAATATTTGCATAAAAATATATTCTTTAAAGTAGACATCTTCAAATTCCGTATAATTTAAAAATTAATAGAGGTTAATAAAAAAAAATTTATAGTTCATTACCTAAATAATAAATTTAAAAAAACTATTAAAATTATTTTCATTTTTCACGGAAATCTTATAATTATTAAATAACCCTGTATTCAGGTATCGTATATTCATATTTACAATTTTCATATAGTTAAAGGTAATTGATACACACATACACACGTATATATATATATAATTTCAAGATCAATTTTATTCGGTATTTAGGTCTATAATAATTGAGTTTATGAAATGATTCTTTTTAGTGTTATTTATAATTTCGGTGACCTTATTGTATACAAATAAATGATGCATGAGTATGCGAAAATGTAAAACAAAATAACTAAAAGATAATTTAAAATCGTATAAATCTTATAAAGATAATCTTTCACAAACACTATCAACTATAAGTAAACTAATTTAATACGCATATACTGTTATAATATTATCGTTGAATTTATAGTTCGACTTGGCCTTCTTCAGCTTTATGGTTATTAGTTAATTACTTGACAGTGCAAAATAGATACCTACAGAATCGCCCGTACGAAAATGTATTCGTGTACATATACATTATAAATAATTGATAAGTTTTGTGAGAATGTTATATAGAGAAGGGTATAACCAAGAATTGAAATAAAAAACAAATTTGTAACCACTCAATACTAAACTGTTTCTCTGCGGGTGCCTCTATGATAGTGTAGGATCTACATTGTAGGCAATTGGAAAGTCACTCCCGATTTCACAGCCGCTAGTCAGTATTTTTAAACTTTGTTCTTTTTTTTTATAGATTTTTGCATATCATTCAAAATCCCTCTAAGCTATCTAAAATAGATACAAACAATTCAAACTATTTGTTTTTTTTTTTTAATAGAATAATAACAATTATTTACAACATAAAACAGAAAACATTGTGTCTATCATTAGAAAAGATTAGATTTGAAAACTTAAAATGTATTTTAATTATTATTATATTCAACTAGTGAAGTAGCAAAAACCAAAAAAAGTATATATATATAACTGTACAAGTACAACTAGTACTTACAAATAGTTTAAATTGAAAAATAACACATTCAAAAGCAAAAATACTTTATACTTCAAAACCCGTACCTACATTAATAAAGTTAAAGTCTTGAGGAAAAATTAAAAGTTGTAGAATTATAGAGTTTAATATTTAATATTGACATATCCGAAATTATTATTATATGTTACTATTCTTATTAAATATGACATTAGATAAAAAATCAAATGTTTGAGTTGAAATGTAAAAATGTTTTATTTCTTACCCGACTCATAATATTACGTGATATGGATTGTATATACCCGATTATAACTTTTAAACAGTCGTGTCAAAGTATAATTATAAGATACATAAATGAGATGATATTGAAAATTGAACTAATATTAATATTCTTATGGTTTTAACCATAGCCAACTACAGCTATTTTAGATGTTTTAAAATTTACTCATAATGATTTTAAATATAATTTGTACACAATTATTTTCAAATATATATTTTAATGACATAAACAAATTAAAGAATTGTATGATTAAATTGTTTTTCGAAAATCTATAATAAGGTCATTTACATTTATATACACATATTATCCATAAATATATATTATATTAAAAATGATGTCACATATTAACCACGGAAAAAAAACATTGACTTTAAAACTAGTTTGCGAATTTTGAATTAACCTTGAAAATAACTGATAATGTCTATTAAGCTAATTTTTTTCTTTTTGTAAACATTTTCTTAACTTACCAAAATCAGATATTTAATCAGGTATATGATATACGCAATTCAGAATTAAATATATAAATACAATAAACAATCACTCTGAAGCAGGTATACCAAAAGGTAATAGTTATAACAAAAACAAAGAAATAAACAATATACACTATCAATATGTGTAAATTATTAAATTGTACATAACTAAAAACTTTTTATTTTGTGTGTACTTAAATATAAATTAAATATAAATTACAAGTACAATTCGTTTGTAATTCATTTCATACTATGAATATTTTAGTTTGAAATAAATTTAATATAAATGTACGAATTTAAGTTTAATTGTAAATTTTACACTTAACAAAAGTTTACAAAAATACTAAAATTTTAATTATAAATTACGTAGTTGCATTTGTATATGCAAAACATTGTAAATTTTGGTTGTATCAATTGTTTAGGTTAATTTAAAATAATACATATATATATACAGTATGTCCCAGATTTAATTACTAATATTGTAATATATTCGTGTAAATTAAGATTTTGAAATGCAGTTTATTAAAATTATTATTAGGCAAGTTACCACCACTTTTTTTTAATTTTAAATGTCTAGATAAAAAAATAAAAAAAATTTTTTTATGTCTTAAGCTATTTCAAGTTAAATAATAGTCAGTTTAAAGAATATATTTTTATGAAAATATTTAATTAATAAAGTGTTTGACCTTCTAATTAAATTAATATGTCGATTTTTAGGAAATGTTTTCAATTAATAGAAAAATCATATATCTGACGTCATTTTTTGTAATTATTTTATTAGATAGGTATCTATATTGTGGATTGTGAAATTCTTATTATCAATATTCAATATTTCAATATGATAATAATACATATATAGTATTACAGCTATATACAATTTTGTAATCACTAGAGCATTCGTGATATTGATAAAACAAATTATTATCAGTTATCGCAATATTTCTCGAGAAATTATTATCGATCTCGTAGCTACAATAACTATTTATGTATCATTTACTTTTAAAAAAATAACTTGAAAAATATTCACCAGCTTAATTAAATAAAAAATTTGACTCATTAAAATGTAAATCAAATTTCATATAAATATAATAAAAAATAATAGTAGTAACTCTATAGATTATAGTCCATTTCCTAAATAATAATTTTAAAAAAAACTACATTTAAAAATCTTCTTTTTTATGGAGATTATATTATACTTAGTAATTAAATCTGGGACTTATATATGTTATAATATAAAAATAGGATTCCGAGTTCAAAATTTAATAAAACATGCTAAAAACATATATTTTTATATACCTATTATATTTAATTTACCTTATTTATATCGTAGATTAGGAATCGTCTCCAAATTGTATATCGTGACAAAAAGTATAATATATACGTTTACGTGAATTAGCTAAAAATATTATTATGACAATCCAAACAGACGAATGCACATAAAACATACACTACTCCGAGTTAAGAATATATTAACACATGAAAATGTCTTATGCCAGGTACAATTTGGACATTATATAAGTATAGAGATATTCTTGTTCACCTTCTTAATTTTCTAACGACACGTCTCTTGTTAATATTTTAGAACGCATAAATAATAATGACACGTCATGTTGGAATCGGACAAGCAGTGCCAATCCGAGTCGATACGTGTTATGAATTATTTCTGATGTTTTTTTCTGGCCACAGAATGTTTTAGCAATCAATGATTAAGTTTCGATATAGAATTTAAAAAATAAATTTGAAGGAATAAACAATCAAAATAAGTTATTACAATACACGATTGTAAGTTGTATTGAGTAGATACAATTTAATACCACAATAATAATAATACCTATATAATACTATAGGGATTATATTTTTATAGCTTATATTGCTTATAAAATTTTAAAGAATTAAGTAGTATTATAAAAAATAATAATGATCTTGATCGATGATAAAAAAATTACTACAATTTACTAACAATAAATATTACAATACTTATATTCAAAAACTTATGGCATTTAACTAGACCTAACTATTATAATAGTTAAGTTAACTTAGTAAACTTATAAGCAAATATAAAAATCATTTCTTTAATTTTCTGGAATTTTATTTTTAATGTTATCCATTAATAACCTAATCTATAATAATATTATATTATACTGATTTAATTATCAGTATACCCAGTTAGTATTTTAATATCATTGTAACAAATCCCAAAATATCAGATTTGATAATATACTCGTATACCTATAATATTTACAACATTTTAACTTTTAAATGCGAAGTTAAAAACTAAGTTTAAGCTATTTTACAACGATATCTATTGCATATTTATATGAAATCGTGTAATATAATATGATAAATGTATGTTTAACCATGTTTAATTTTAAATTTCAATAATATCAATCATGAGAAATCCATTCAAATTTAATTAAATTGTCTATTACAATATTAATGTAATATTATGCGGATATTAAAATAGGAATTTATGTAATCGATTTAGCATGTAATATTGTAATGCATTACACCGAAAAAATTTTAAAAAAAATCATTTTCATGAATAAATGTAGTATTTTCATAAATTATTGTATAATATAATAGAATAAATTATGTGATTATTTATGCATATAAACAATTTATCAATATTCTCTGTCTTTTTTTTATAAGCATACACGTACAAACATTGAACATAATTATTTGAACAGAACATATTTCACACATTTATAAACTATTCATTTTTATATTATAATAAATTCATAATTGTATATATAAAATTTGTTCCAGATAAATCGAAATTGATTAATTATATTGTGTTTAATGGAATCCACTAAATTTAAAAAAAATATTCATGGTCTTACTATTGTTTTATACTTGAGTTACAAGAATACAGTGGCAGACAAAACCATAAATCCTTGGTATTTCATTCGTACAATTTTAATTATAACATTTCCAACTTACCTTATGATTATAAAATGATTAAATTTAAATTAAGTCTCTGTTTCACACCTACGTTTACTATCATTTTGGAAATGTCTACTATTGTCACGCGAGTAAAGACAATAACCAAGGACCATTCAGTATAATTTTTTGAATATTGTTTTTATTTAATTATATATGAATATACAACTCATGATAAAAACAAGGCATTACTGTGTATTTGACCATTAAAATTAGTCATTTCCCGGTAATATTGTTTTCTATATTATGTCAAGGTTTACACGATATATCCATATGAACAATGGTTAGGTGCATATTGAAAATATTATGAAAAATTAATTGTCAAAAAATTATTATTATATCGAATTTATATTAGCTATAAGACAATTTTATTAAAAGTGTATCAATGTATTATAATACAATTTTTACATGGTGTGTTCATAAAAAATATAAACTTGGTTACAATATTTTTAAAAAAATATAAACGATTAAGATGCATAATGTTCACCGTTACAAATTATAGATTTATAATCAATTAAATTAAATTATTAATTTTCATTTCAATTTTCAATCATCGTAACATGAATTTTACCTATTGCAGACTAATATTGTATATATCTCAAATAATCATATAACATAAATTATCTTAATGCAAAATAATTGATTTGACTCATAATTCATATTTTAACAATTTTTTATGATAATAATATAATATTATAATTTGAATGAAATCAATAATTTGTTTAACTGTGCAGAAGTAACTTGCCGCAAATTGTTACCTAACAAATCTGAGATCTTTATAATTTAGATCTATTATACCAATACAATAATAATTGATTTTTCTAAATAAAATTAAATACATTTTTAACCAGAATTTATTATTTTCCAAATAAGACGGCTAAACTACTAAATTGTAAACAGCTATATTATAAGATACACCCAATATTAATATTTTTTTTTTTTTTAAATTGCAAACAAAACATTCATTTATATATATTTTTTTATCATTGTTTTCAAATGTTATATGTCTTCCAAGGTATTTCCATAGAAACAATAGAAAATAATTGACACCGAGAACAATTTTTTCATAAATTTAGAATATATTCACCATCTTCGTTAATTACACATGTTGTAACACATACAAAAACGTTTAACGAATACCGTTTAATTTACATGTAGGTACATTTTACTAATAACTAAAATTCGCAATTAAATAAAATGGATATTATTATCACTGATTTCGCAAAATACTAATTACATTTAAAATAATGATTCACCAAATATTCCTTATATAAATACGTATTTTATATTTTTATATTTACGTTATAAATACACAAAATACGATTTTTATTTGTTTAATTGTAATATATTATCTATAAATATATTTGTGTAACTATTTTATCCTAATCCTGGAAGTATACAAGATGTTCATTATACTTAATCCCCTCTTACTCGAAATTTATATGTTTGAATTATATATAAAACATAAGGTATACAGTGTATTGCAATGATTTAAATTTAATGAAAATCTTCGTAATACACCTTATAATTTTTTATGGTAGTATAAAAAAATTATTTTATGTAAACAAAATTTTTTATATAAATATAGGTATTATTATAAATGAATTCAAATTTCCAATTACATAATATTTAGATAAACCTAATTATTTTTAATAATAGGTATGAATGAATAATGGTATGATATAGAATGAATTTAATTAAGTTTTAAATCATATTGTTAATTTCAAAGTTTCTAAATAGATGTTGGTTTTTATTTTTGGTTTAAAAAAATACATTTAAGTTTGCTGATAATATTTATTAGATATACGTATTAATTATATTCGTAGCAAACAATTAACACTACCAACTATTTATAGTCTATTTTTCTAATTAAATACTTTGAATTAATTATTGTAAATTAGTTATCAGTTTATATTAATATTAAATAGGCATATTTCAAACTATCTTCTTAACTGCGTAAAAATCTAAAAATAAATAACACTTGATGATGCCAAAAAAAAAAAAAACAACACATAAATAATATGCATTAAGCAAGATTGTTCCGGTTGTCGGCGTTTAAAAAACAACAATAGCAAATTCTAATTTATAATTGTGCTAATTATTATTCAACATATCCAAATAGTTTTCCGGAAATTACACATGTAAGATGTCAGACTATACAAACCATTTAACACTACCGTATGGGACGTGTTTTTCATCTTCTCTTTTCCCATCCGACCAGAGAGTACTTTTCGAAATCTGCTTCACAAATCAAGGACACATGTGAAAAAAAATTACCTTGAGTTTTTTAACGTCCATTTGAGAAGGTCAAAATATGCATGCTTAAATCTTTTTCACGAATTTTCTTTTATTCTTTTTCCGACGATCAAGGATCGATTGGAGTTATATTAGTAAAAAAAAAATTGAATAAAAAAATATCGACGTGTAACAACCGGGCCTCTCATGACTTTACAATATTTCAATAGCAAAAGGTAAAAATTATGTTAAGAGCGTAACATTGGTAGATATAAAATATGAAATCGTTTGTTTGAACAACTCAAACAACGTGTTCAAAAACAATATACAGATTACTGCAGATACTTACTTATAAAATAGGTGTCATTATAATAATACTATCCAAGAAATACGATTTCAAACTTTACATAAATTTATTACAACATTTAAAAATATTAAAAATTATATAATGACTCATGTACAATTATTACTACTTAGAAAAATTTGTATAAACAAATAATTCTATATATGGTTAAAAATAAAGATAAAAAATATAATATATTATATAATGTACATTATCTTGGTCTTAGAAATACAGTTATTAGCAAAATATTTACTTAAAATATAATATTAATTAATATAATAATATAAAGATATAATTAATTTAATTTTAAATAATTTATACAATATTATGGTTATGATGGCTATAAAGACTTTAACGCTAGATATAAACGCTAAACGACATTTTCATATTTTTAATACCATACATAACAAACATATTATAATAATTGATATCAAATCTATTTTATTAACTATATATTACTTTATGTGGTATATAAAATTTTAAATTTCATTACATGCATTTTGATTTAAGTACAATTATTGATTTTGTTTAATAACAACAAATTAAATTGTTTAAAAGGCCTATCGCTTGAATATACTTATAGACTTTCTAAACGAAATTGAAAACCAATACAGCTTGAAGGCATTCTATTCATTATTATTATTGTGATTATATAGTTGATTATTAAAATATAACGAAATTCAACTATTAAATGAAAAAAAACATGTTTAAGAAAGTAACCTAAATTAGTAATCAATTTTTCTAAGTCATCGTAATGCTTAGTCCGGCTTTATAATAAGTAGTCAGTAGGTACTTATATTACTTATATTACTCTAACTTATAAATTTTAACATAAGTTTTTCTAGCCAATTTGATTTAAAGTCCACTTTTTATACGTATTTGAATATCGGATGTCTTTTACTTTGTTTATGATGAAACAAATCGAAACAAAAATAGTAAGACTAACAAAAAAAAAAAATGTGACACTAATCACAGAATATTAATTAAGCAAATTAATAATACAACAAAGAGAAAAACATGGAAATTTATAAATGCTATATCACAAAATTCATTAAAACCCTTTATAATAAAAACAAGTTATTATTTTATTGATGTAGATACTATAGGTAGTATTAACACAGAATAGAACAATTAGATACCTAATAGTAATTAATCGTAATTATGTTTTTGATTTATAAGGAAGTTTCAAAATCGTCGTCTCTGATCGTTATGTTAAGTACAATGTATAATAATATAATAGTGAAGGTATTAATAAACAATAATAATTTATGATGAGGCATATGGGTATGATTAAAATTAAAATTGCTTTAATTTCCACTTTTAATTTGCTATTTTGCCATTATTGGCTGTATGATGTATGTACAAAAATAGAAACATGCAATCAACATTTTTTGTTTATGTACAACATATAAAATAATATGCCAAACCGAACGTGAACACTGATACTGTAAATGATATTGTATAACAAGTTTGGGCTAAAAAAACCATATTATAAAGTGGGCGAGAACACCTTTACGACGCATAATATATACATTATTATATTATATTATGCTCGTATACATACGTCGATATTAAGTTTTTTTCCAATGAAATAATTAAATATAATATATTTTTCTCCGTACACAATTTACAAAACGGTTAACGAATCAAGGTCGAATTATCTCGCTGGGATTTTCCAAGGTCACTCACGTTTTTGAATTTTTACTAAATCCCATTGGGAAGAACATACGTCCTATAATGCACATACACACTGCAACAGGGTCAAATGCAACAAAAACAAAATATAGAGTGTTATTTTGTGAAAATAACGTTTCCTATAAATAATGATGGTCAAGGTTAAAAATAAATATTACGGCAAATCTATATATTTTTACTGGCATTTCGTCAACAAATTTTAAAGTACATAAATGCTTACAGTTCAAATAAAAACCTTGAAAATAAATTATTTTATACCTATACCCCATTTGATAAACTTTTTATAGTGTATATAGATAATAATAGTATTTGAGTACTTTAAATTCAATTTAGTATACCCTGGGGATGTCTTCAAATCGGAAGAAGCATTTTTATTTATTTTCATTAGTTAATTAAGAATATTATTTCATATTCGTTATATATTTGGACATAGCAACGTGTATGTATGTATGTTAATACATATATAATATTTTATAACGAAATGCAAATAATTATTTATTTATCACTCATATTATGTGATGTATCTAATTAATGTCGAGTAATATTTTATTGGACAATATTTTATTTATAGTTTAAATAAATAAAACAAACATAGTTGAATTTAACGTTGTATTTTTGCACGCGTTGGAAATTAATTACAAACAATGTAATAAAAAATCAGTTCACACATCGCATGCACACGGATAATTCGATACATTAAACCGTACAATTGCACAATAATAATATATTAATGAATGCAATAATTAAATAATATTTATAAATTTGAATACTCGAATTATGTAAATAGGCACATATTTTATACTTATTTGTACATTACACAAAACACATGTGAATGTGATATTATATCATTTCTAGGGTATTTAATCACTAAAAGTAATCCAACTAGGCAATTATTGTCTAGAGCTGTCTAGTCTTATATTTAATTTGTATTTAATCATTTTTATTACCTTTATACTACCTACTCGTAATATGGTGTATAATTATACACCTCCCGAGGAGGTGCAAATACTATTTACACAATACATACATTATAATAAAACAAAACAAACTTCAATAATGATACAAATATTTTACTGGAAATTACTACTATAGTTTACATTTTTTTAAATGTATTAAATATTTGCGAACGAGGTATCCGATTCGATTTCTATACCTCGGTATAATATAAATACGAGAGGAATAATTGCGTAGAATTAGTAAACGTTTAAATTTTAAGTTTATAATTTACTCTAAAAATTTGAAAATGAAATTAAGCTTTTACTATTATGAATTAGCGCAATTAATATATTTCGTAGAATAGCTTGTTATAATAATTACATGCTACATAAAACGCGTAGTTTATATAAAAATACTATCGATTAACGCATTTACAAATTGTAATAAGTACGTTTAAACACAATTGAGAAGACGACTTAATGACCTCTGGCGCTTATTTTTTTTATTACAAATTTGCAATGATAATTTATCTGCTCTCGGTCTTTTGATTTCACGAAAATAAAGGAAAACACAAAATATTATTACTGCAGAAAATCTCTGATAAATTATTGATTTCCATTTAAATGTAATATTATACAATCTTAAATAACTTTTTAATAAATAAATATATTTAAATAGGTATTATATTTACAAAAACAACATTCGTATGCAATAATAAATGAATTAACTTAACGGACAAACGTGAAAAAAAAAAAGTCACACACTAACTAATTCTAACTCATTAACCAAACGAAGTATATTTAATTATAATATGAATAACTGCTTAAAAATCGTTACATGTAGATTTTGAAATTATAGAGTTATAGGAATATTTATAAAGATTTATTTAAATTTTGGAGATAGACACACATACACACACACACACACACATAATATGTAATAAATATTAACTCGGAGTAGCTCTCTGAAATCGCGATACGCAATTGCGTTTTAACATGATTGTGCGAATTCGATTTATTTTTTTTTTTTTTCGCAAAGACGTCTTGCGTGAGCGAACTATACACATAACACGACGACAGAGATGTATTTAAGGCGTATATTATATATGTATGTGTGTGTACTCTGGGCACCGCCTTTCTGGTCAAGGTGAATGATCTCTTACAATAATGATAATATAATAATTATTATAAAGTCCAATAACAGTTTCACAATGTCAATCAGAATTTTTATATATTAAATACGCGTATGTGCGTTTAGTGTTTACACAAGCGCTCCTTTATCCATTTTTAAGCTCTCGTCGATCGCTAATTAAGTGGGTCGTTCCGTCTTGTCGTGTCTCCGGCGACGTGCGAAATTTTATTTTATTTTATATTTCTTACCTCTCTTCTGTAAAAAAAAAGTTCACCGCATGTTAATCCGAAATGTAGGTCGACCGGTACCGTTTCGCACTTGTGCGCCGAAACGTTTTGTTGCGATATTAAAACATATTATCACGCGATCGTACTCCAAAATATATGATCGTATTTATAAATATTTACATCGTCTATAATAATATATATATATATATATTGTGTTTACAATACGTCTTACTAACGAATAGGTGGAAATTTAGTATAGATCTACAAGAAATTGACTAAACGTAAAATAAACGATACGGCTATAACGATTTATTTTTAATGGAATTATATAATATGCTATAGCCGTATAAACTTCAATGTTATCAACATTTAAATTACGTGGTATGTACAATCAAATATGTATGCCTAATCGACACACCCCGAACGACTAAACCCTGACTAAACTAAATTAAACTTAATAAATAAAAAATTTCACACTGTATTGTTCAATAGCAAAATGGAATGAACCTACTATATTATTATATATAATTTTGATTTTAAATTTGTATATTAAATATTTTGTAATACTTACTTTTAAATGTAATTTACAATTTTAATTCAAAATAATTTTTTTAACTTTACATCATTGCATACAATAATAAAAATATATATATCAAAAATATATTATCACTTATTTATATTATGATATACGATTCATTTTCAATAAAATACAAAACAATATTAAATTGTTATAATGGTTAGTATTTTTTTTTAAAAAAAAAAAAAAAAAAAAAAAAAAAAAAAGATAAATCTAAGAATTTAGGTGAATACTTTCTGCATATTAGTTTAACTATTAATTTAACTAAGAAAAACACTATACATTGATTAAGTGCTATTAAGGATATATATTAGGCAACATAACGTGCATTATTCATTTGGAAAATTAAAAAAATAAACTTTTCACTTCATAGGTCAATATACTAACTTGCTGTCACTTCCGGTCACCATAAACTATAATTCTACAGAAGCAACCTTCTACTATCGTCAGTGTTCAGTATAATAATAATCTATTGATATAGATCACTTTCAAAACATATATATATGTATATATATGTATGTATATTGGCATATTGTATTTGTGTGAATATATTAGCAATACCTATACCGATTTTGTTCGCTTATGATAACCAGTATCCGTTTAAACCGGTTATGTTTGATTCAAGTTCAATTTATGATTAGAAAACAGATAAATTATCATTTTATGGTTTAACATTTACAAAAAATTGGTCTAAATACAAAGAAAGTGTTACTGACGGATAATTATAAGTTATATCAGCTTAAATTTGTTTTATTATATTGTGCTGTATAATACATATTTAAAAACCATTTTTTTTTTCAGAATTTTTCTAAAATAATCTCTAAATAGTAAAATATTTTATTTGTTATCATTCTACCTATATGATTATAGATATAATAAATCGCACTCATTTTCCTTACGATAAATATTATTATCTTGCATATGTGTTCCTTTCTGCTATTATAATATTAAACTAAATTTTCCCCATAGAACATTGTAAATACTCGGTTTGTTTAATGAAAACATTTTATTAATTAAGTGAAATATAGACTATAAATACCTACCTATATCAACATTTATTACCTAGGTATATTTAAAAAAGGATATTTTCCTTCTTCCATCATAATTACGTAAAATAAAATGAAATATGTAAAATGTCTTATACGAACGCCTGTATAGAATAATTTTGATCGATTTCCTTTTTATTACATTTGTAAATTATACTAGTTAAATATATAATATGTTCAAGGATTTTAAATCATATATTCTTATATTCATTTTGTAAACTATAACCTATGCACAAATATAGTTTTGTATAATCCAAAGAAAGGCAAAATTGTATGCACTTTAATTCATTATGATATTGACCCAAATATCATTACTGTGCATAGATAAGAGCACTTCTGGCGTTTTACGATTGACAGGATATTGTGATACAGTAATTGACTACCCGTAGCTACATTTATAAAAAGAATTTGAAAGTCAGAGTTAATATTTAATAAATACATATTATTATAGATGCTTAAAACGTTAAAGCATAATATTGTATGTTAAATTTTGTAACTGTACCTAATATAATGAGGTAACTTGCCATCAGAATTTTAGTAAGTTATTTATTATTATCAAATTTGAATATTTTATGTAAGTATATTATTCCAATATGACTGTAGATATAAAATTGTAGTTGTCAGTAATATAATTACATACCCCAACAATGTTCATAAACCGTTAATATAGTCGCTGACTATTATCTGTAATTTTTCAATCTCTAATGTTATAACAAGACGTAAATATGTACAAAAAATGCTTTTCATTTCATTATCACAATTTAAATAAATTAAAAATCCTTTTTTAACAATGATAATATTTAAGTGATACTATAATTGACTATAATTGGTCAAAACCTGCGTATCGTATCCTGATTTAACAATTGTTTTAACAGTCAAAAATAAGATAAACGTGCAACATTCCGATCAACTTATATTAGTGGTTATTGACATGATATATTTGCTAAAATACACTGCATTATAATATCATTCGATTGATTGAACCATTCTACTCTCTAGTACTCTACCAAAACCAAACAATTATATGTTGCTCAATTTTTAAAAGTTAAAACTCTAAACCATTTTAAATTTATATGAACGTATATATTATATTTAAATTAATTTCTGTCAGCAAATATATATTATTGTAATATAGTTTTTACAATACATTTCAATATTGATAAAAACTATAAGCAACATGGTTTTATTAATAATTGATCTTAATACTTTTTGAATAATTTTATCTTATACTGTAATATCAGTATTTGATTTTAATTATTAGATATACCTATACTGGCTACTCGAGGACATTTAAACTGATAAAAAAAATACGAATTATAAATTTCTAAATTACACATTAATATATCTGACACACCCTCGTCGAATAATGCACTTTTTTAACAAAATATATATATTACACATCAAAACTTATGAAGAATTCCGAGGTTACTTTACACGATATATCTTTATAGCAAAACAATAATTAGAAAACTTACAATCGCCTTCAATTCTTCCAGATAATATACCATAAAATAATGGGTTCCGTATAATAGTTTTTTAAATAAATTTATTTATTGAAAAACGAATGACTTCCTCTTGGAATATAAAATAGATTATTATTTAACCTTGGTTAGTAGTTAAATTTTATAATTATCAAAACAACACCACGTTAACATTGATTTATGTTTCTCGCGTTTTCACCATTCATAACATACGAAATCCCGACACACAAATAATAATAATAATAACTCATCTAGGCTAATATTGATATTTCTGTAATACACTATTATAAGTTACTTATAATAAATATTTACGTATTTTTATATTGTTAAAAATCTATAAGAAGATTTAATTTTTATATTAACATTATAGTTTTAACAATTTTTTGATAACTGCAAATTTAATTTTTATTAGATTTATTTACTTGTAAACATTCAATTTTTTTTTTTTAATTAATGTACTTTTTGAATCTATAATTATAGTTATACAAATTAATTTTAGAACAAATAAACCAATTAAGATATTTTTTTTAGTTTATCATTTGTTTATTTATAATAACATAATATATATTAATATTCTAATATCAATTATTATAATACTAGCATATTTATATTTATACTGCTATATTGGTCGTTGTTTAAGATATTAAAACATACAACTTATGCTTCGTGTCTTAGATTTAAAACCATAATAATATAATTTACATTTGTTAAATTGTATTTATTATATCTATTATATATTTTAAATATAACTCAGTATAATATAATACCTACATGCAGAGGCGCAGGAACTATTTTTCTTGTGGGGGCAAACATTTTAGGAAAATCATGATATACTATATTAAAATAAAATACAAATACTTTTTAATTTTTGTAAAATTGGTTTAATTACTATTTTGTTGATTAAACTAATAGTCTTTACCTAATTTAATTTTGAATATAAAATTAAAAACAATTTTAATGTTTTACATTTTTTAATTTTATTTGTTATACAACTTTTCAAAATTAATTTTATTACATATTATATTATATAAATATTAAAAATAATAAAAATGTAATTTAAATTTAAACTATAACTCTGAAATATTTAAGTATTAAGTGTATAACTATGATGACAAATTTTCAGGGGGGCAAAATTATAATTTGCTCCCTGACATATTTAACGGGGGGGGGGGATCAAATGCCCCCTCTGCCCCCCCAGCTACGGCGCCACTGCCTACATGACTTTATTTAAAATGGCACATATATAATATTGATGATATTTAATGATGAAACAATATTCATTTTTTTAAAATAAGTTTAATATTACTATATTTTTAAAAATTTAATTTTTCTATAATAAATAATGTGTTCTTTTTAAGTAATAATAAATTCGTACAAAAATATTTTGAAAAATTTGTGCCAATATTTTGCCTATTATTATTAATTATTGTTATTATTTAAGTCTTAAGATGAAAAATATTCTAGTATTTAGTTGATTTAATAATTTGTTTCTTATAAACGTGACAAGTAATAATCTCAGTAGGTAGGATTAAATGATAATGCTTAAATTTAATACTATTTCTAGAAAACTACTTTGTATAGTATATACTTTTCTAAAATCTGTAAAAATATTATTTCTACAGTTGAATATTTTATACTTATAAACTATTGCATTATTTAGAAATTAGGATTATGCAGCATTATAAATTAATATTAATGGTAAAAATCCGTATACTTTTGCAGTCTTGTACATTGTACTTATATAAATACTTTCCATACGCCATACTAGTAATTATTAGAATAATAATATACAATAAGATTAGGTTTATGATCATAAAAAGTTTTTAAAATATAATTTCTGTTTTCTATAACACGAATATTATGAAGATATTATGTAGTTATATATATACAAGTTGCTAATACAATCTATAGTGGGTACCTTTCCGGCTACCAATTAATAATAAATATAATAGTTTAAAGTAAAAATATTTAATTTTAAATATATAAACACTTTTGTAAGTATTTAAAATACCTAATTATAAATTTATATTTCTCTATACTTACCTAAATTTGAAAATTGAAAATCCATCTAGAAACTATCAAATGATATACATTATTAAGAATACGGAAAAATGCCTTAAGAAATTAAAATTACGTATAATATAACATGAAAGTATTATAATACTAAATATATTTAAATTTTGTACCTAATGTATTGCCTTAAATGTACTCTTAGCCAATTGTATAAACCTTGAAGAGGAAAAATAAATTGATTTTATATTCTGTAGACATTGACATGAGTGTTTATTTTTACATTTATCTATGAATATTCAAAACTTAATCTAAGTAGACAACACGATGTTGTTAATTTGTATACATTTTTGTTTTTAAAAAAATTACATATTTTATTTTCACAATTATATAATGAATTCTAGACAAGAATTTACCGATATAGACTATATATACATACCTACCTAAGTTAGGTCATATATGAATCGCTAAATGTTAAAAGAGGATTTCCAACAATTTTCAAATTTTACAGGAGAAAGAAAAAATCGTCTAGGTTACCAAAAACATTATAACATTATATTTTTTATGAAAAAATATCGTTCTATAACATTATTGCTATTCACATCAAAAGTATCTTTTCAACATTAAACGATAATAACGATAACAGTCTACGTACTAATTATATGAATATACAAAAAAAGTATTATATAAAAATAAAGAAGTCCCCTTTTAACATTTAGCGATTCATATTAACAATTACCTACCATATACCATATTCAAATGTTAATTTATATTTCACAATTTCAATAAATTTGATAAAAATTAAATCATTTTTATATTTTTATATTCCTACATGTAGATAATTGTGTACGGGACCTGGGTCTTACATTCGTCCCCTCACGCACATTAATGAAGTATCTTGCAGAACACTTAAAATATTAGGCTTTATTACTAGAATCTCAAAAGAGTTGAAACTTAAAAACTCTATAAAATCTATTTATTGTGCACTTGTACGACCAATCCTCGAATATGGTTCAATTGTGTGGGACCCCCGAGGCGTTGATGCTAGATCAAAGATAGAGCGTGTCCAGAGTAAATTCTTATGCGTTGCAACATATTTATTGAAATACCTTGTCCACCTCATAATTACATCCCTATCCTTTTAACACTCAACATCCCATTCCTTATTGATCGTCGCCACTCTCAAAACCTTTCCTTTCTATGTAAATTAACCTCAGGATCCTCCGACTTTCCAGCTCTTTTTTCTCTAATTAACTTTAAAATTCCTTCTCGCAGTACACGTTTCAAACCCCAATTCCTTATACCACTTTCTACTACTAATTATCTGCAAAATAAACCTATCAACCATATTATGAAGTTGGCTAATGAAGACCCTCTATTCTCATATATATTTAATTATTGTGTAAATAATTGTATTGTTAACGTTGTCTTTATTAATTATCTAAATATATTTTTTCTGTTTTAACAGCTTATAATTTGTTTTAGTGTATACCATTTTTTGTATATTTTTGTATATTTGTATGATTGTTATATTGGTCTAATTAATGAATTAAATATTTCTTTAAAATATACTTCCTACTGTTCAATTGAACTTCAAGCACGTTAATAAATAAATAAATGTTGAATTATAATTTTAATTTTATAAATAATAATATAGTTAATTACAGACTTTATATACTTTTTTGATACATTATGATACATATAACATATTGTGTAGGTAACATTTTTAAATAATATAAAAACTTAATAATTTATTAATTTACTTATACATTTATGTTATACTTATAATATTATAAGTATTATTTGTTATAGTTATAATAATCATATTTATAACAAACGTTTTTTTTAGTTTTTATATATCCAAGTAGTATGTACATAATATATTTAAAAAAGTAAATTTTATTTTGAACATTTTTTATAATATTGAAATCTCGAAAAAAAAAGTTGCATAATAATAGCAGTAGTATATTATATAATTTTTTTTTTTTTTGTAAATATAGAATATATATGTTATGCTCATTATTTTATTTTACTTAAGAACTAAGTTACAATTGATAATTTGAACTAGTCCGAAAATTTAACTAATTTATTAGTTACAGCTTATAAATTACTACTATAACTCTTTCTTCATAAGTTCATAGTCTGTAGATATATTTCAATATCAGTATTCTATACAAATATTTTATTTTTTATTCCATATTAATGATGTTTATATATAGACAATAATTAGTCTCTTATTATTATTTGTTTTACTCACAACAGATTCTAATATTATTTCTACAATTTTCCTTTTCACCACATAAGTATAAGTAGGTACTACGTTTATATAATTATTTTATAAGAATATTATTGTAAATATAACCTGATATATGAGTTGTCGATTTTTACGACAACTTACATTATAAAATAATGATGATTTTCTGTAATATAATAGGTTAGTATAATATAATCTACCTGTTATACTATAACTCAGTATCCATTTGGAAATAATTAATAATGTAGGTAGGTATATTGTATTGTTTACCTATTTCATTAATTAAAACAAAATGCCAATGCCATATTATAAATAACTATATAAGTATATACATTATGATTGTAGATATAGATAAAGTAACATTAAAATAATAATTATAGTAAATGATTCGCGATTATATAGTGCGACATATTAATTAAGATCTTACGTTTTTTTATTACGTAAGAAAAATAATTAAAACATTCATTGTTCAACATAATTATAATTATATATATATATATATATATATATATACAGAGTGCTCAATTTATATGTTATGTCAATTTTCTCATTTTAGATTCTGAACGAAGCGATGAATGTATTGGTTTTACAAATTTGATTTTTATTTTATTTTTTATATCTGAAAACACGATTTTGGGTAGAAATAATTGTCCGATTACCACGTAAAGTGTATGTTTTCGGTAGAAAATTGTGTCTAGTTGATACTTTATTTAGCTCATTTTTCGAATTTCTCAAAAGTTTTTTTTGAGAGAAAAGCTACCAAAAAATGATAAAAAGTGTCAAAAGGTAATTTTAATGAAATTGATTTTAGGTTTTTCATGATAACTAATGCAATTTTGAACGTAGGTACTTTACATTTTTATTGAGTTTTCTCATAGGTAGTTTAAACACGTGGTAAACTTATGGAACGAGAACGACCTATTAGTATATTATATTGTATTATATTGAGTTTCGTTCAGAATCGTATTTTCTAATGAAATATCATTGCATTCAAATCTTAATTATAATAAACCACTATAATTTATCCGAGGATCGAAGGGATGAAAGAGAAACATCCAAAATTGACCTTCCCACTTTCTATATATGAAATATTAAACTCCAATAAACTATAATCTATTACTATTTGGAGATTTCATAATATTGTAAACGCCTTTTTATTGGTGGGTCTCCGGGGGTAAACGTTTGAGAAGCAAATGGGAACCGGGGTACTTTATTGTTACTGTAAAATTTAACTGATGTAACATGAAATTCTAATGACTCAGTATATATCTTTATGATTCAAATAATTTGTTAATTTAAATAACTATCTTTATTATATAGTATAATAATGTATCATATTACTACATATTACTATATAGACATTACTACGTGTCTACGTAGTACTTACGTATGTATGTTATGTTTGTTTTATATTATATAATTATTTTATTTTGAAGTTAATTATTATTATATTTCATATTTAATGGGAATTTTACATCAAATATATATAAGGGCACGAAAACAAATGTATATACATATCGCTTGTTTGCTATAGAAATCGTCATTTTTGAGTACTGTCTTATTTCATTGAGATATTTTTCGTGTTATGTCGTTGTTGTAGCAAACAAGCAATATGTATTCATTAATCCTATTCAAATCTACTAAAATGTTAAAAAAAAACCATACTTAGACCTACGGATTCATCAAACTACATAAAATTACATAATATTAATTTAATTAAAATAAACGTATTTCTTCGTAATTTATAACCTCAATGGTCGATGTGTGCATTACGTACTTCGTTACTGCCACTTACAGAACGAATGAGTCCATAAACAAGTAATCAATGAAGTGTCTATACAGTGGAAAAAGTTGAACCGGCCAATTTCTTGAAGTAGCAATTTATACAAATATTAAACTTTAAACTTATTCAAACATGCATTAAGAGATTCAAGTGAAATTTAAAGTTAAAATCTGTTTGGATATGCATATTATATAACTACCTATTTAATTAAATACGAATCAAGGTTAAAACCATAATAGGTTATGGATATGTGTGAATGAGTGATACAATTCAGTACACAAAAAGTAAAAATTAGATTCTATAACGAAATAAATCAATACTTGTACAGTGTACATAATGTGTGCAAGGTCAAGCAGAAATTTATAAACAACAAAATAATAACAAAATACCTTAGGTCTAAGCTGGTTAGCTTAGGTTAGCTGGGTCCTGAGTGTAAAACAAATAAAGTAAACTGTTTTGTTATATATAAATTAATAAATAATTTTGATTTATATTATAATATAATATAATATTTTTAAATAAATGAATTAATACTCGTATGTAATTAACTATGTGTTGTGTTTAAGTCATTAAATCATTCAATTATTATTGGTAGATACTTATAGATATTACGAGTAAATACCCTAGACTAGTGATTTTTAATATTTTTTTTTATTCGTATTACCCCTATCCACAAGTATTAATATACTTGGTCAGTGATCACCCTTTCATTAAAATATACAGTAACTGGAGCAGAGGTATATTTAGCAATTTATAAAGAAGGGTTCAGATTTTTTTTTAGAAGCTTCATGAAGCCGAAACCAGTGTCGCAACAAAGTTATGTGTGGCCGGGTGCGAACTATTATTTTTACATAATATCCTTTTATTTGGGGCCTTGAGGGACCCATATAGAGTTGTTTTGGTCTTCATGTGGGGTGTTTCGTACCCCTGGTCCTCCTACTAGTTGTAGCACTGGCCGAACCCTACTCCCCTTTCAATATTTTATAATATAACAAAATAAAATGCGAAAAAATGAAAATAAACATGTTCTGTATACATTATAATACAAAATATTATTAATAGCACTTTTGTTTTTTTCTTTTGGTCATGGAGAGGAGGGTTTAAACCCGTTCAACCCTCCCTCCCATATATACGCCTTTGAACTGCAGTTACTAACATTTCATGTGTTGATCTTAGCACCCCTACACTGGTACTATGTCACTCACTTGTTTTATAGGTGAGTAGGTGTATATACAAAATTAGTAATATAATTAACTACACAAATCGATGTTGCTAGAAAAATATTATGATACTATATTAAAATATAATATATATATATATATATTTAGTTTTCAGACTTAATTATTGTAACTTTAACACTTAGTAATACTTTGTTGTATACCTAGTCATACAGATCAAATATTTCATATTTTGTGGTGGGTGGGCAGGGGCGGACTCAGGGGGGGTTTGGGAGGTCAACTGACCCACAGTTTTATTTTTAGAGAAATATGGCCCCTCAAAATGACAAACTACATAAATATATACAATACTACAATAATCAAAACAGAAATAATATTAAATAATAATAAGGGTGTAATAGATAGTTTATACTGCAGTATACTGCAACTATATGTATACAAATGTAATAATAAATATGTATAATCTCTTCTCAAAACCTAAAATACCCAAATTTATTTATATACTCCAGGTAAGTATGTTAATTGAATATCAATTTTAATGCAACAAATAAAAGTAACAATTAAATTTGAATTAATTAATAATACAATAATGTGTAAGTAAGTTTTAAATTTTACTAAAAAATTAGTTATGACTTATGCCTTATCTCTTAATACTATAATATAAATAAGGTAATTTTATAATGCATAGTTGGTTGAACCTTCTACACATTGGCCTCTCATAAGTGAGGCAGACCCACAGCACTAAAATCCTGGGTTCGCCACTGTGGGTGGGTATCTTCAATGGATTTTACCCCAATACTTTAAAAAAAGATCAGTGCCACTGACTCTGGTTAAGAATCGCTCCTCTAGTCCAATGATTCTCAAACTTGTTTTCCAATCCCCTTGGAGGTCTCCAAGACTCCAACAAATTATTTAATGTTGACATTTTTAATAATAATCAATAATCTATATGCATTTATATAATGATGTTCACATTTAATACACTAAGTTTATTTAAAAAGTACATTAAACACATCATATCTTCACATTTAAGTGTAATTGTATATAAATACAAAAATATGCAAAGAGAGAAAATAAAAATTAGTTCGCTTACGTCGAATTATGGTACTTATATGGGCATTACAGTTTATGTTAATAGATAAAAAAATATTACGAGGGTCAATCGCGTTGTTTTAATTTTGACAGTTATATATTAAATAGGTTATAGGATATATTTATTATACGCGTAGGACCTTCTCCTGTCAATATTTCAAACTCTAACCATGTATCAATATTGCGTGTAAAAATATCTCGATACTAAATTCTACGCTAAAATAATGTTAAACTATCGGTGTAAATCTAATATAATCGTGTAAAACTTTAATGAACATAATTAATATTATTATCTAGATAAAATTTGGCATATTATATACTACCGTATTATACTATATAGTAATAAACAAATAAAATAATGATTTGTGTGATATTATTAATTGAAATAAATAAATACATTTTTTTGTCTTCACTCAAATCATAAACACGTTTCTATGTACAACCCACTCGCAAAATTTTTTTAATAATTTTTGAAGTCCTTCAAAAAGAATACAAAGGTTTATCTCCCCTCCCATAATTGTTTCATTTAATAATAAATACTATCTATACTAAAATTAATGAGCATTTATAAAAAATTTTTTGTTACCACCTAAATCATTAACCAAAATTAATTATAATAATAATACCAATAATACGTTTTACACGTTCCGCTTACAAATTAAAAGAATAATAACATTAATAACATAGGTAAATCATAAATAAAGTTTTTACAGCCGGCAATGCATATTGTATATTTGCATGTTATCGGTTGCACTTCTTTGATTAATGTGGTTGCCAGTTAGGCATGCAAATTTACTGTAGTTAATTAGAATTGATCCATGAATTTGAATATTTCATATTTTCATTAATCATATATCACTTATTCACACGACATGCATTTACAAGGAATCGATTAATAACACCTACCTATATAATATTATGTACTATGTAGGTATTAAAATTTTTCGATTAGATAATACAATAATACTCCTACCTAATCAAGTTGAATGCAAGGTTGAGTGCTTAAGCTTATTTTTATAGTTCAGTAACAGATTAATATGTTGTTTACGCTACATATGAGCATATTATCTATTCAGTTTTTAATCATAATATTAAACTAATATTTATATACTAGTAACTTATCAACTTGGCTCAATATGTAATATTGAAATAAAAATAATTACATAAACTACAATAATTTAAATAAGTAACTCAGACCACTTTTGGCTTTATAAATTAGGTAATTTTATTCAATCCATAATAATTATGTAGATTAGAATTTTCAATTCAATTCAAAGAAAATTCTATTTAATAATTAATATTATCCAAGATTTTATTATTTTAAATTAAATAATATTCAAGTCTTTAAATGTTGATAGTATCTACTAAGGTAAAAGTTTTAATTATACACAGTTAAAAATGTATCATATTAAATACAATATTTATTTTAATTTCTATTTTTTGTAAACCAAATAAATAAATAGTAAAAGTATAAATACAATTACTTTATCATTGTATTTAGTAGTTATACATTAAATATATAGCAATTGTTTTAAAATATAATAAATACTATCCTATGAATATTAATATAATTATATTATTTTTAAGAAGGATTTATAAATTTTAAAAAATGATAGGGTATACAGCAGAGTAATCAGATTTACAAAAACATATCGACCTTTAATAACTAAATATTTTATTAAGTATTAACCGTTAACAATTATAAACTTTTTATATATGTATATATATAATACACAATATAACATGGACATCATACAAATTTAATATTACATAATATAAATTAAGTGACATACCAAAAACTTTACAAATACAACTATTAAAAATATATAAGTATAATATATTTATATATACAACATAATGCATTTAATAAAAGGTAATTTGCTTTTGTGGAAAACACTTTTAAAAGGAACATTTATAAATAATCAAAAGGAATCAATTTTAAAAAAAAATTAAAATTCTTTTCATGAAATTGAGATTTACTATTAACAATTCTCTACATCACAATAAAAGGAAGTTTCAATTTGTATCTCTAATATAAAATCTTAGCTAAAACTAAACCCTCAAATTTAATTGAAAATATAAATTCTATTCCCTAAACTAGAGATCACAAAGTGTAAATACATAAAATCGGTTTAGTACCCTTATTTAAGTAATATATTAAGCTTCGTTAGAAATACAATACTTTAAACAAATTAATTTAAATTCAATAGTTTTTGACTATATATACTTGAGCTTGTTAAGTCTATTATCAAGAAAAAATATATTTTTTATTATAAAGTATAATGGAATAATAAAGTTAAAGCATTATATATTATTGTTTTTTTGGTTTATTCCGTTAAATCCAAAGTATATGAATTTCGGTCAGAAACTAACTGTAATTTATCATCTTTAGTAAGCTTTTTAGGTGGTAAAGATTTACGTTTTCGTCTATTTGATACGCCTAATTCTTCATCCATCATACGTACAATTTGAGCAGAATCAGAGAAATCAATTGGTGCTATAGATATATCTCTTACTGCTCTAAACTTACCACAATTGTTTAGATGTTCATTTTCTAAACGGAAAAAATTCCAAATAAATCGTCTGTAAATAACAATAAAATGAGTAAAATTAATTGTTTTGATGACATATACATTTTTTCATCTCACCTAAAAACTTCAAGAGGCGATATTAAAGAATTAGCCATTTCAGTACTTAAAATACCATTGCTTATAAGTAAATACTGTGGGACCCATAAGAACCTAATTATCAAGTCTTCAACTATTGCAAAATAATAATAACCCTAAAATACAAATATAATATATGATTTTTTTTTAATTGAAATATTAAGATAATATTATTATTATTGTCTACTTCTTATTATCAATATTTTAAAGAAAATATCATAAAATGTACTTAATTATAGAAACAATTACAATACATATTGTTATTGCCATAATTTATAAAGGAAAATTAAATGATTAAATGAGGAATTAATTATAAAAAGAAAATATTTAAATACATGAAGATATAATACACATATCAAAAACCATAAATTATTATAAATTACATAAAAAAAAAAAAATAATAATAATAACTTACTGTATTATCATACACAATTTCTTCTCTTAAAAATTTATATTCCCCAGAATTCTTATTAAATAAACCCCAGTCCATTTTCACATCCCATGTGTATGTGTAAATTGAACTGATCACAGAACATAAAATCCATAAGTAAAAAAAAGGATTGTCATAACTATCTGCATAATTATCTATAACAAAATGAACATTAATAATATCATACCTAAAATCAAAATTACAGTTTATAAATAAAAAAGAAAATCACCGGATAAGACCGATCCATAAAAATCTATCTGTGAATGAATGTTATTGTCAATGATTTTAATATGATAAGCAAAATACATCTTTCCAGATAGCATACAATAAAGAAAAGAGAAAGGAAATAGAAATGGTCCTTAATGGACAATTAAGCTAACACAAGAAGAGTAGCATACCTATATAATATTGTACATTAAATATAGATATTATATAATTATACATATTTATATTACTTTTTGTTTTTTTTAATAATGTTCTAGCAAATACAACGAAAAATGTTGTTGAATATTTTCCAGCATTAGCTAAATGTGGAAACGTTTCTCCAGTGTCCCTGTAACGCCGAATACATTGAGCAAACCGAATCCAAGCAGGAATACAATTAACTATCATTTTTGAAACTAAATATTCTTCAATGTTAAATTTCACATCTAAAATAATAAAAATATAATAACTTATATGGTAACTAGTAGTTTTAGATATAATAATTAAATTATTTTACCTGAAGTATGATACCAATTATTATTATAAATATAAAAGCAAACTAAATAATGAGCATCAAGTAAAACAGTTACTAAACTATTCAATTGATCTGCAAGCCAAAAGTCAGCAAAACCAACATAATAAAATGGAGCACACGCCATTCGCCACTAAAATTAAATAAAACACTGTATTATTTGTAAATCATAATAAATTTAAGTATTTTTAAAATTTAATAAAAAAAAAAAAAAAAAAATATTTACCATTATGCGTAATAGCCAAAATCTTGCTTCAAAGTAAAATATTTTAAGTGGATTAATCATGAGTAATGTAAACAATACTATAAGAGATAATGGATTTATATATGCTGGTATACTTAGTGCATCAGAGTATAAATAACCTAGAATACTAAGAGCACATACAACACCAAGGATTCCAGCAATCTCAAATAAGTGTTGTTCAGTAACATGTTTTCTAGGATCTAACTCAAATATCAATACATGATTAACGCCAGAAGATCTCCAGCCATAAACATTAATGCCAATTAGAAAAAGGAACTCTATTATAAGGAATGGTCCACGATATAAACGGAATGCTTGTCTTATGTTGGTATGTTTTTCAAAAGTAGCTAAAATAATAAGATAAAATAATTTTTTAAATAATTTATGTATACTTGTAAAATATAATTTTACCAGAAATGAAAATTGCAACAAGCAAAACAATGAGGCATCCTAAGTATAATCCCACTTTAAAAGTAGTCCAAGGACTTTGTGTTTCCCCTAGAGGTGGAACTCGAAGACGTTTCATTGCCTTTTGGCGATCACCAAATTCTAAATCATGAGTAACTGTATGTTCTGTTTCATTTATCAAACGTAATATGTCTTTGTTAGTATAAAAGTGAGATATTTCTACTTGTTCTTGACGCCACTTTGCACCACTTTCTTTATTCAATAACTAAAACATAAAGTAATTGGTATTTTAAATACAAAGTAAGTACTTTTTATGGGCTAATAAATCAAAAAAAATAGTACAATTAATAAAAATATAATATATTATAGAATTAAGTTATAGATATTTAATAAATAATAAAGATAAAGATTATTATTAATAATTAATGATTATTATTATTATTAATAATAAAGATTATTTATCAATATTTATAACTTGTTGTGATTCTCAGGAATCAAATTTTAATTTATAAATTAACTCTATTTTTAACTTTTTACTACTTCATATAAGTTTAAAATAAATTTAATGGAAAAAGATATTGTTGAAGAATAATATTACAAAAGATAATCTTTAAAGAACAAAATAATAATTTATGAAATTTTTAATTAGAATTCTCTCTGAGAAAAATTAAATTTATATATTAAGCATAGCATTTATCTTTTTCTTAATTACGAAAGAAATGTTATATAAATATCTCATTAGTAAGTTAATTTAGTCAAATGACTATTATTGTTATTTACAATTCACAGTAGTATAAATGTAATTATTTATAAAAAATATACCTTAAAAATTAAATAGCATTAATGTATTTATTACACTTGAAATTATTATTTAAATATATGATATAAAATTATAATTTACAGAAATAAAGAAACTTTAAAAACATAAAGTTAATGTATCTACAAATTGAGCAAATGATGACAGATATAATTGCATCATTGGCATTTATAATGCTATAACAATAAATTATAATCATTAATTTTATTGATAAATACACTGGATAATTTAATGTCAGAAATGAAATTATTGCTGTTGACAAAAGTGTTAAATATAATTATATGGTATAAACAAGTTTAAAAAAAAGATACTATGTTAAAAACAAAAAAATGTTTATAATAAGTCATATCCATTATTATATTAATAAATATTTTAGATATTATAAATATATATAATATCTACATTTACAATCGTATGCTTTATATTTATTATTATTACATAATTTGTATAATAGATGAAAATAGAATATTAAGCTATAACAATTAAATTGGTATTACATCATTTTAATGTTCAACTAATTTGTATTAACAACCTATTGTATATTTAAATGTCATCATATGAAAATATAATTATGTTACACTATAATTTACAAAATAAATATATAAACATATAAAATAACTGTATAAAATTGAAGAAAAATTCAGAAATTAAAATTAGGAATAAAAATTGTAAAAATAAAAGAACTATTAGTTATTTAAAGCTTGTATTTAAATTAAACTCAATAATAAGTTAATAATTGATACTATAATTAATTTAATTATTATATTTATAATAATTAAGTATAGAAATAGTTTAGATTAAAAAAATAAAACTAACAAATTAATTTACAATTACAATATAAGGACAATCATAATATTTGATGACTGTAAAATTATTAAGTTACAATAATAGTTAACGTCCATTGTCAATTTATTATCAATTGAGTAATAAATAATTAGTATTAATTTTTACTCCAACAATACACTTAATAGTATGGAATGAATATCTAATAGAGTAATATGGAAACATACAAACCTTATCATGCTTTTTCAAAATTTTTTTAAAACCTGTATAGTTTAAATTTTGATAATTTTGCAATAGTATTAAGCTCAAGTAAAATTCACTGTAAGCCAATTTTAGCTCTTGTACTTTCCGGGCTGGTAAATTCAGTCGATTAGAATCTGCTTTTTTCCCATAATCTTTCATTTTAATGGCAGTGGAAGAGAGCATATCAAGTTCATTTTTTAATGTAGAAAATTTACGCATAGCTTCAGCAAGTTTCTCTAAAACATCAAATTGAATAATAAACTACCTAGGTATTATACAATTTATTATTGTAAAAAACTACATATAAAGTATAAACCTGAGTAGAAAACATTAATTTTGGCTAATTCTTTTTCACAATACTGTAAGAAATGTTCATCAAACTGTGTGAACCGGCGATGAAGATTTTCTGGATCTGTAGATTCCACTGATGGTGCTTCTTCTATGATTTTGTAAAGCATTTCTTTCATATCCTGAAGATTTTAAAAATTACCACCCAAGTCTTACAATACAAGAATAGATTGTTTTAATGGCTGTCAACGATACGTACCTCGTAGTTTATATATTGTTTCCTCCATTCTGGAGTAATATGTGCCTGAAGGTGTTCTGCGAATTTCATTCTGGAAAATGGGTAAGGTGTTGGAAGAAATGGTTAGGGAATAGAAGTAAAAAAGGGAAGACGTTAAGTACTATTGATCACAGATCATTCAAGTCATGTGTTTAAGTGGTGGACGTACTAGCCGTCATAGTACTACAGAATACAAATAAACGTATACGAAAATGTAGATCGTTCAAGAACGGAGTACAGACTGAGTAGTACTATTCGTAACGGAGTACGTTTGAAGTGTTATTTTCTAAGTTATTCAATTATCCACATTGATAACGAACAACGGTTGCCATCGCAGCTGTTACTGACAAGACAATTATTTGTGATTGTGACTTGTACGTTGTGGCACGCGGTCGGAGCGCGAACAGCGCTCTCCCGCGGATTAACACATCGTTCATAGGCCAGGCCGCGGGAGTCGCTGGCATCGCGATGTCCGTTAGGTGTAATCGTACCCCCTCGTAATCGTTCACGTAGTCACGAACGTCCGGGCGCAGCGTGCGTTTATAATCATCGCTCGTTCGTTCTCGTCTCTCGCCGTGTGCTCGTGTATTTTTGACGCGCGCGCGCGCGTGTGCACCGTGCTTCGAAAGCACACCGTCTTCCGTAGGCTGACCATGTGACGGCTCGTTTGAATTTCCGACAGTTTTTATTTATACTACAAAGTAATGATGGCGCATTAGAGTGATTTGTTTTCGTTTGCGCAAAACGGACGACTACCACACGAATAAGTATTATTTTTATCGCATTCCAGCGGAGTCGTCGCCCGAATAGATTTTTGTTTTTTTTTTTTCTATACCACCGCTGGACGTTGGCCTAGTTTCAAGAAAAATATTCCATAATAATATACTATATCGAGAGAGAAGAAATTTGTGTAATAATAAATCGCGTAAAAGGTCGACGACTGTAGTTAGTGCGGTGCGGTGTGCGCGTAGGTGACTTGTATTTCAGTAGTTTTTAGTCCATCGCGTCCGTGAAACGGACCTGGCGACAACCAGAAAGAATAATAACCATGGAAAAAAATTATTACCTGTCCGGTTCTTTCGACGGTCTTTCCGACGACCGCGGACACTTGTACAACAATCGAAATCATTATTTTAAAAGTTCGTTCGCCAAGTCCATGGCACTGGAGACGACCAAGTCGCTGAACTTCGAAAATATGAACCTGACCGGAAACGCCCGGTACAACACCATCGGCTCGCAACGACAGGTAACGTAAGCAAATGTATAGGAAAAAAACAAAATTATTTTCCATCATCATTATTATTATTATTATTATTGTAATTATATAGTCGTTATTTTCAATCGTGTTATTGTGGATTGCGAATTGCTATTGCCTCCGGAGATTTTGTTGTCTGCTATATCCGACGACTGTATTTTTAATTTTTCGGTTACGTCCTTTCAAGGCGTTTCTTTCCACGATACTGATTATAATTATTTATTAACTATTTTCCCGACTGGCCATTGGTCGAGTGTGCGTCTAGTCTCTGGTAATAAGTAACGGGTCCCGTGTGAAGTAATCATTATTTTAGTTTTAGTAAGTCGTACATGACAGATCTGATATATGAGTTTGGTCCGTGAAGAGGTGCAATTTGTTGTACAACCGGTTGCTAAGGGAGATGGCCTTCATAATAATTACTAATATTGGATTTCCGAACAATAACCACAAAAACTTTAAAAATTCTGCATGTATTCATACCTAACTTTGTAACCATGCATCTCCAAGGAAATGTTAATTTTTAACTTAGAAACAGAATTACCAATTACCTACGTTTATTAATAACTTGTTTTTCCATTTCAATATCAACTTTACTAAATCAATGATTTACGATAAAATCACCCAATTTAATACATTTTGATATTTTATGATCTACTTTATCTTCCATAATAATATTATTATTTAATTAAATTTAATATCAGTACATTATTTAATGTTTTTATATTAATAGCATAGTTTAATTATTATTCACACAAATCACAATATTTTATTTACGAGTTTTATTGACAACTTAATTTTCGTTCATTGATTTATTGGTATGTATTTGCTCCATATTTTGTTCAGTTATGAACATGATTTTTGCAATTAAATATTATTTTATGCCTTAATTAATATTTACCAATAATTCATACTCAATATTTCAAAACTTATAAAGTAAAAATATTTATATTCAAATATTTTCATATCAAGTTATAACAATAACATAAACAAACGTATAAAAAAAACAATGTTTCCCCGTTTTAATTTTCAATTTGTTTACAAAAATAATTCATAAAATAAAACAATATTGTGTAAGTATATATATATACCATTTAATGTACCTTTGTACTTCATTATGAACTATAAATAACTTTTAATATTATAAATAATTATAATGACTAAGAGTTGAAATTTTATATGAGAAAACCATAAAAGGCTTGATTTTTAACTGCCCATGAATCAAATAAAACAGGTTTTAAAGAAGCCACGAAGACATGATATACTCATGGGTACTCAAAAACTTTGCAAATGTGTACTATAAAGGTATACCTAATTATTAATATGAAAATTTTGCATCAATTTTGTAAAAAAAATTTATAACTATATCGTGGCAAAATTGATTTCGCCTTCTCTTTTTCAACATTTCGATTTGTGTTTCTGCTCTTTTTACTCGTAACAATGCTCGTTATCCATTACCTCATACTCCCTACAATTATTTAAATATTGAAACATTAATTTGGTATATATGAGGTACGCCAATATTTTAATATCTCTCATTTTTATTTTCAGAATAAATAAATCGTATTATAATATTAAATTTAGTTAGCTGTTGCAAAATGTCATTATAATTTTTAAATATATCTTTTTTTCGTTAGTTGCATTATATTGTTAAAATTTAGTTAGATTTTACTATAAGGTAATAATTTTTATAACTCGCATATACTATTACAGCATTACTGTAAATATTGTAAATTAATCATTTTACAAAATATTTTGTTCAAATTAAAGTTTTCTGTTGGTTTTTTATTGTCTTTTTTGTCAATAAAATTAAGGATTTATAACATTATATAATATGTAGATGAAACATAATAAAAAAATATAATGTCCAATCTATAACGTATTTTAAGAAATACAAGTAAGTTTATGAATTCCTAATTTTTCAGAATTCAATAATAAATATTCATATCTTAAAAAAGTTTCAGAACATTAATTTTCAAGAAATATCTAATTTCAAATTATATTGTTTTGGAAATGTTAACACTTAAATTATTTTCAATGTATGTATACATCAATCAACTGCAATATTTATAATTAATGCTTTGAAAAAATAAAATTCATTTGCAAATTTAGTTTTCGTAAGACTTTTATATTCCTTGGGTTTGTTTTATACTTAATGTATGCATTAATGATTTTCTTTTATAAGCATTGAAATTTATAATATCTAGCAAGTACTCTTAACATACATGAGCATTCGTATTGAAATTCATACTTTATGAACACTATAATAGTATAATGATGTTTGTGTGTATATTATAAGGTTTTGAATTAGTGAAAGTACATGAAGTGTAACGGTTTAAAGGTCAACATTGCATTCTGTTATTGTGTCAAAAAAAATGTTAACAGTGATACGGGTACTTAGATACAATTATAATAATAATAAATGTAATTTAGTTGGGTAAGGTAGATTATAATATTAATATACTACTAGATATAACAAAGTTATTTAATTGTGCCCTTTAGTTTTATGCTTGGATTTATATTAATTTAGAAAATAGACTATTATTGATAGTGTTATAATTTAAATAAAAATAACATTTTCATTCATTGTCATAATTCAGTTGGTCAATTGTAAATTTGTATTTTAAAATGTACTTATGTTTAAATTATACATTTAAGTGTATGATTTATTAGTTGAGGAATAGTATTATTCAAACTATGTACCTATAATTATTAGATTTCTAATAAAAAATATAGAAAAAAATCCAAGACGCTAGAACTGCATCTACAGAGCATAATATATAAAAAAAAAGTTGGTCAAATAAATTATACATAATATATAACTGCAAATAATGAGTACCTTGGCAAGATTATTTATAGGTGTAGTACCTGGTACCTAGACAAAACTTAAATCTTTTTTATCGATAAGCTATTGATTGTTTTGGTTAATAATAATATTTTTAATAAAGGTAATGTGATTTATTATAAATACGCAAGTATTAAATAAATAAGTATTGTTCGGAACTCGAGGAACTTAAATAACGTACGCACAATGTATAATTTGTCCAAACAAGCAAATTTTATTAGTGGACTGTATTACGACCTCGTTGAAGTGTGAATTTCTCGGTATACTATCCGAGCGTGACTTAACGAAAGCAACCCGAATTGCCGGTCGATGTGCAAAGATAACAAATAATATAATAAATAATAATAATAAATCACAATATAAGATAATATACACCATTGATGCACAACAATTATTCATAATCAATGGCCCTATATATATTTCCAAGAAAATATAATATCTTCAACATTAAGAAATAATAAATATACATGTATATTGGACTTAAATTATAAATTATAATATTATCTATATTATGCTTTGTGAATTCAACTGTCTCAATTTTAATGAGACATTAAAATTATGAAAATAACTATCCATTTAAATATATTTATATCTGATTTTAAGAAAATTTTGATTTATATATTATTAAATACAATTACAAAGTATTGCTCATGTTTATTGAGAAATTATAAAATTTTAATTATTCGCAAACAATTTATATGCTTACATACATTTCCTACTACTACATCGTACATATTAAATTATTATAATATATTTATAATCGTTTAGTATTTAATTTAATTAAATGTATTGTATTCATATATTAAATTTAAACAATTTTTTTGTGAAATTAAGAAGTTATAGGTAATATATGGGTAGGTTAAATATGCCATAATCCATATGGCATCTCACATGTCATATTAATATGGAAATTTATTGATAATAAAATTTATCCAGTCTCAACTACTCGTGGATTATTTCAGATACTGCCAATTGTACGAATTGTACCTATTATATATTATAAATTATAATGTACCTACATTTATGAATATCGTTATTATTTATATTTTAATATTTTGTGTTTGAGAGAGCTTTAGTCTCATCGGGGAATTCTAACGCAAATTAAAACATTGAAGAAAGAAATAGTTTAAAACATTAAATTTTTTTTTTATTAAGTATACATTTCTTCAGTTATTTTAATAATGCATAGACAATATTGATATTATCACAAACCTTGATATCTTTGTCACATTGTCTACATTGATTGCACCTAGCCTTTGACAACAATATTTTAAAATTTAAAAAATATTTACGACACCTACGTAAAATGTGTTGTCTTTAATAAAAACAAATAGTACTATTTGATCTAAAGTTTTTAAATAATTTATATATTTTATCTGCAACATAAACAATGTATTACAGTGTCGAATTTTCTTTATGAGTTTTTGTTTTATTATTATTATATATATATCAAACACGTGTTCTTAAATTTATTCACACGGGTTTAAATTTGTCGAGGGCTAATGATCTATCACGTATGAATTAAATGCCAAGTTTTACGATTGTTTTGAAAATATTTAAAAACTGTTATATTAATATTAACAATAATAATGATAATAATATAATATTATTAGTAATATAAAATTGTATATATACTGTATAGTATATAGTTATTACATTTGTTTTAGTCTAGCAGTTTATAAATATAAGATTTGACAATACTGTAAAAATTGTTATTAATACTTAAGTAATTAAGTATATTAAATACTTATGTACATTGTTTTATGTATTATCTGTTTTATACTTTTTTTTTTAATTTGTAGATAAAATGTTTTTAATTCTGAATTTTTTTAGTGAATAATAATAATATATAATTATAATAAGTAATAAAATTAAAAATTAAAATACATTACTAGTTCCCGGCAATTCACATAGTATTATGTATTAGTGAAGTTTACAATGATCTTATTCTTAGGTATTTCGTGGGAACAAAAATAATAGCTTTGAAATACTAGGTATCTTTGAATTAACATTTATCAGATTGTTAATAGTCCTGGTCAGAACCATAATAATGAATAAACTGTTATTAAAATTATTGAGTTTATTATCACATTGTTTTGAAACGATTATCTGGTTCTCAAGACACATAAAATTCAAGATTCTCCCGTCAGGTAAAATTAAAATTGTGGGTGCCATAAATAAATCATATATAAAATATTGTAAGTGTAAATATATAATTGATTCATGATAGTGTTTAATAATAGCTAGTAAGTAAAATTAAGATAATAAATTAATAAGAATATTATATGGAATTCTAATACCGCCACAAAAATACTGGAATGAATACAAAAAAAGATTCATTCACACGTCTTATCAGTTACGATTTCGAAGAAAAACTATTATCATTGATTATAAATAAGTATTTATAATCAATGCTATTACCCTTGATAAATAAACTCTATACTGTGATAATATTACAATAAACAGTCTCCATATTCATCTAAAAATAGATTCCCTTTCAACACATCACAAAAAAACAGTTATATGTCCTTATATACACTATTAAATGGCATTATATCCTGCCCCCGCTGTTTGAACATATTCCTTTCCATGTATCCACAATACTTTTACCGATCATGTCCAATATTTCATATGGAAAACTGAAGACCCACCACACTAATTATAGTTTATTAAATCTACTCATTTCTGTTGGTAATTTATGTAATTTATGTAACTTATATTTTATTTCCTTGATACATTATCCAACCTAAAGTGTTATCACTATTCTAATTACTGATTAGGATATAATGAATTATTTATTGTTCTATTATTAGAATAGATATGTTTTATTTCAGAGATACCTCACACATTGTTGTTATCATTCTTGTCTTATTATAACTTATTAATTTATTATATATCTATACTTATGTCTACTAGGTGTTAATTCAATAAATAAATAAATTATAAACATAACGTTTATAAATTATTTACTAACTTATTAGGAAATATGAGTTATAGTTTTGACTTTATGAGACTCGGGTATATTAAAATTATAAATGGTTTACATTTTTTTCTAATTACGTTTTATTTTAATTTTATATTTTTATACTTGTTCCTATGTTTAATTCTCTATTCGTATATATATTATGATATAATAATAAAATGTTGATCCCAATCGTTCATCTTAGATTTAATTTTATTGAACAGTTTTTATTTTCAAAGTTAAAACATATATACATTTAACATTATAAATATATGTACCTACTAGTTTCTGTAATTTTTATATTTTTATAAAATTAAATAGTAAAAAATACATACATAAATATATTTATATATTTGAATTAGGTACATAAGTATACCTATTTGTGAGTCATTAACTATACAATTTCAAACTCGACCAAGTATATTAAAATATTTACAATATTAAAAGCTATTCAATATAGTTTCTTTTTTTCACACATTTATTTAAATAAACTTTCGTTCACGTTTAATTAATAAGAATATGTGATGATTAATTAGACCATAAAACCATCATAGTTTTTATTATTTTTTAAATATGTTTAGCCCATAAAAATTACTGATGCATTCTCATTTCCTCATGCCTAAAATACAGTATCCGTGAATTCATTTTGAAGCTAATTTCCTATATTATAATTTATAATGCCCGTATAATATATTATTATACAATTTTTATAAGGTTTTACAGTACACGTACATTTAAAAAAATACAAATAATATAAGATGACACACAAATGAGTTGGTTACTAGTTGAAGAAACTTGAAATGTCATGTTACATCAATTGTAAAAAAATATTAATACTAATAATTATTTAATGTAGTATTTAGAATATTATTTCCTACTTCCGTTATTGAAATATTATTTTGCAATAAATAGTAATTTAAATAGCTTTCTCCAAAAACCTTACAATAATTATCCCTATAATTACCCATACTTTAGAATCACACTTCCGTTATTGACTGTCATTCTCATTAGTAATTAATAATTATCTATGTTTATTATCTAATATTTCAATCTATTTGTGAATAATATTATGTTTAAATATAAATTTATTTTTAGTTACATTGTTAATTTATTATTAGTTTCAAAATTTAATATAACTACCTATACGATACTATTTAAATCAATAAAATATATACATACCTATGAATAAAGTACGAAAAAAATTTCAGGTAAATAGAAGAAATACTGAGAAATTGGAATCGAATAAAAACAAAGAATCGTTTGAATTTATAAAGAAAGAATATAAAGATTTAGAAAAAGTAAGTGCATTGTTCTATTTAAATACTTACGTAAAGAATATTATTTGGAAATTTTAATTTCAAAAAATCTGACACATGAAAAGATAAATTGTAAAATAATATGTGTAAATATTATAAATTATAATATGTGATTAATGCATAATATCAGATTTGTTATAAATAGAATTTAGTTTACCAATAATAATAATAATATAATACAGTGGTATTCAAATAATTATATTTTTATTATTTATTTACTTTGATAAAAAAAAAACTGATATTAATTATAATTTATAAATTTGTTTGAATAATGTTTTCTGGTGTTGTTAAAAATTGGAATACACTGAATATACAGTGAAATTGCTTGATCGAAATAATATATAATACAAATTGTGTAAACTTATAAAGACGTAGATTGAAAGAGTGTACGGAATTTCACACCATATTCGTTATACCTAGTAAATATTTTCATTCCGTTTATAAACAAAACAATAAAATCTCGAACGGTACATTATGCTGAAGTGTAAAAATTCAATTTTTAACCTTCAATAATTTTAAACAAAACATTTTACATTAAATTGAAAAGCGTACGCATACTATATTTTGTAAATTACTAGGACACATCAATTGCAATATACATAATACATAAATATTGTATACCTTGATTTTTTTTTTTTTTTTTTGTATGTACGCTAAAACGTTGATAACAAAAATTATTTAATTTTATTTCGATTCAAAATTTATCATTAAAATATAACTTCTACTTCTTCATTGTAGTATTGTACACTTGTTTTTCTATGCAAGGTCTGTTGCATCAGATCATGTATTATGTTTTAACATGCTGAAAGTGAGATTGTTATAAAATTAATAATAATCAGATAATAATAATGGTACATTAGTGAAAAATGATTTTTCTAAAAAAATACTTTCACTGAATATTATTGGTTCTTTGTCAATTGTTATAAAATATAGCCTACTTTTAATGTTATTATATTATTATGTATTATTAATGATGAATAAAACTTGATCAATACATCTGCTTTAAAATTGTACGAAATTAATAATATGATCATAATAAAACAATATAAATTGGTTATTCCAGATTATACAAGTTCCATCAACTATTTGACAACAGATAATACTATATTATTATCATTTTAATTATATTCTGTGATAGTAAAAAAATAATGCTTTCTCTCTAGAATTCGATCAATTGCTCGACTTGCATGGTTTTGTTTTTACTCATGCCTGCCTGCCTGTCACAGATTTCTTGGTCATGCATAATATATAGTGTATAATTACACTTATAATACAGTCAGTGTATAATTCCTTATTCTATATGTTATTTAGCAATTGTTGTTTCATAATAGTAACTCCACCTCAGTACATCATGGTAAACCATATATTATTCTGATTCATTATCCATCAAATTCTTCGTGTAGTTTTTTATGTTTTGTTGTAATGTCGACTGTTTTTCAACATTTTTATTAATGATGGTGATGGATCGTCTCGTTCATTGTTAGACAGCTGTAACTATCCATTTACGTATTATATTTAGTAGAGGTACTATATAAACATTATAAACTATATTATAAAAGGACTTAAATATTTTAACAACAATCGCAATGACATGAAAGTAATTTATTTTTATCCTAGTTTATTGTTATTATATTTTTTTGCATTTCCATTTTGTTATCCTAACGTGATAAACGTTTTTAGTAGTGGCTGGTAAGCAGACATCAACATTTATCAAAATTAAAATTTTAAAAAATCCGTGTTCATCACGTAATTGATAATTAATTTAATTATAACTAATTGTTATTATTTAGCATGATTAAAAAATTTCATCTAAACCCCCATAGAATCGCCTATGCCTATATTCTAAATGATTTTTATATATGAGATATAACATTTTACAAGTATTATAAAATATATCTATGTTTTATTGCTTAAATTAATTAAATGCAATATGCCAAAAATACTAAACTATACTACTATACTATTTATTATCTATAGTACACTACTTAATGCTAATAGTAACATTTACAATTGAGTCATCCAATATTATATGAATGTTTAATAATAAATATTTGTACACTTAAATAATGTATTTTACTAAATTATTATTTCACTGATAAAGATATTACATATTAATATTTTATTTTTAAAAAAAAGTAAATTCATTATCATAGATCACTGTGTATAAGTGCATTAGATTAGGTCAATATTATTCAAATTATTTCATTTTATTATTCCATTTCTCCATCTCCATAAAGTTTACATTTAAAAAATTGAGTAACTTGATTAACATTTTGTACACATAAATAGTAAACCTGGTTTTAGGACAGAACTACAGGATTCACACATGGTTTATCAACCATGACTGTCTGATGATTTCGTCTTTTTGTATGTGCGTATAATATTTATGTATGAAAAAACAAAAACAAAATAATTCGTCGTCCCTCCATTGCTGTATAATTGCCCCTAGAAAACAATTATTACAATGTTTTATACTTTATCATGTTGATTAACAATAATTACCATTTTGGCATTTTCTTGTTACTAGCTTTATGATGATTTGACTGCCAAACACGAAAAACTCATGCGGAAAGACGTCAATGACCAGCCACCTTGCATTGAATTGACATTGGCAAAATCCCAAGTAGACACTCTTCAGTGGCAACTAAAACAGGTGTGTATATTTTAATATATCATATTTTTACGCCAACTTCGTATATTTTTTATAATACATGTTCACATAAATAGCTTTATATTTGTGTAGGTTGAGGCCAGTAATCAAATGTATAAAGCTGTGTTAGAGCAAGTTTCTAAATTTTTGGAGAAAGCCCACACATCATTGAACACTACTATTGACAAACCTAATCTGCCTATTAAGTATAGGTAAACTGATATATTAATATTAAGTTGTTCTTCAATACCATTAATAGAATATTAAACTTTATTTTGAATGTTATATACAAATATTTTGTTCATTGTTCATAGGAGACAATCATTAAAAAGTAACAAAGAAGAATATACAGAAAAGCTCTCACTGGAGGCATACAGGTTGTATCGAACTGTTCAGTCCATAATTCATACAAAAGAACCCGATCTAGTCCAAACCTTAACACCATGCTATAGCACACTATTCGAAAAAAACAGCAATTCTTCAGTAAGTACTTACTTTAATGCCATATACAATATTAATAACATTTTTCTCACTTGATAATTATGCTTTAACAGCTTTGTAGTTGTGATTCATTACCAGCTGTTTGCAGTGGTATGAAATGCCTTGAAATATCCAGTAGCAGTTCCAACCATAGTGAAACATCTATTAAAGGGTCTGACTTTTTCAAAAAAGAAAAAAACAAACAGAAGAATGCTATAGAAGATGAGAGTGGTTTCTCATCTATTAGTTCACATGACAACAATAATTCTCCTACTTACCCTGAGTTAGGATTGCCACCAACTGGCCATTTGCCAATCGATAAGTTTTCAAGGCGATGGAGTTCTGTGTCCAGTACACCTATTAATCAATCATTTAATTACCACACGACTGGAAGTTCAAATACTTCAACACCTATAAAAGTTTGTTGGGTTTAGTTTAAATATATAATATAATGTACAATATAGTACATTATAGTAATAATTTTGTATGTGTGAAAGACTTATATAAAATGTATACGGTAATTTATTTATATTTATTGTTTTCATTAATTTGTTTAAAAAGTACTATTAATAGTTTATTGAAATGACTAAAGTTTTTTAATTATGTTTTTATTACCTTATTTCCCCATAACTGCCACAATTTGTATTGATATTTTTCTTTCTAGTGTTTTTTAAAAATATTTTATAGTTTGTCTTCACCATGTGTTACTTTCTTTACTATTAATTCATTAATTGTAATTTTATATTTCAATTCTCATATAATTTTGATTAATTTCATACAAACTTGGTCCTTAAATATATCATTCTTTACAATGTAATATATACAAATTGTATTTATTTGTGTAGTATTTTTTGCTTTATAAATCATACCTTACTATCCTTAAAAAATATGTAATGTACAAATTATTCAATAATAAAAAATGATTATTAGTATTTAGTGAACCGTTTTAAATGAAATGAATTATTGAAACGCATAAATAATAACGGTTTAACACCTTCTTTTTCCCTTTTAACAATATTCTTTGTTATCTGGCTAGCACCAATCATATAACAAGGTCGAAGATGATTCTTGGCTAATTAAAACATAAAGTTTTAGCCAACTAAATGATTAGGTTTTCAGGTAGTTGTGGCTAACTTGCTCTAGAGACCAGAATACATATGCTAACTGCCAACACTTGTAAAAAAAAACTTGTAGTTTCTTTTTAACATGAACCTTGTGCATTGACTTCAGCCACACCCGCTACTTGAGTTATTGAAGTGCATCAATAAGATAATTATTCGATACCTATTCAAAGAATAAATCAAAAATAGTTTATTGTAATAAGTAGCATTGAACTCTTAGTGTAAATAAATTGATTAAAGAAATAAGAATCAAGTAGTTATTAGTTATAAAAACATTTTGTTTTTATTCTTTTGTAATAATTAAAATATTCCAATATTACAGTTGTTCATTTTATTACATTTATTTTGTAGGTTATGTAATAATAATAATTAATATAAAATATTTATCCAAATAGATTTATAAATTTAATATTAAAACAATTTGTTTAGTAACAAAAGTGAAATATAATGTTGGAGAATTTGAATAGTATGTCTTCTGTATGATACTTATTACCTAAATATCGTGTGTATGCCATTTTAATATAAAAATAAGTATTCCCTACAAGATTCGATATTTTATTTTTAAAGATAATTTATTATTCTAACTAAAATTACAATGTCATTACGATGACTATTATATAAATTTTCCGCCTGTACTATTATTTTTGTTTAGAATGTGCTCCAGCATATATAAAGTATGCCGATTATATGGCGAGAAAACGATCTATATACGATTTCGATTTTTCCCCTCTTGATAACCGCAACAGAAAAAAAAAACGTAAAAATCATTGCTTGATTTAATGCGTTTTCCTTCTTTCGCTCTCTCCGGTTCTGACAATCTAGGTACCTACATCCAATATCATCTTAAACTACAACAGGTATTTCATAATATGCGACTATTTAAATATCCAGACAATAACGTACAACCTCTGTCCCATATAATATTTCCATTCGGGTTTATTGCTGACCGTGACTGTGCACAAACAAAAATACCGTGTAATTAGTAAAAACAAAATATATAATTATATATGCAGGCATAAAATAAAATTGTTGAAAACAATATTTTTGCCAATAACAGTTTTCCATATCTTATTTACCGTCGTTAAGACAATTAATTTTGTTTGTAATAACAGTTTTTGAAATGTTTGACCCGTTTTTCTCAAACATTTCAATGAGATGATTATAATTACTTGGTGCCAAGAGAAGATATGCATGGCGTACAAGAAATGTAAGCGAGTAATATGTTTCTGGAAGAGAGATAATATGCCCGAAGAACCTGAAAACAACAATAATTTGTTCAACGTTCAACATTTATATTTAAGCGGTAAGATATTACGTCATATAAATATATAGTTCTGAATTTCTGATGATAAATTAAATCGCATCCGTCAAATATTAATAGTGTCATCTCAATTTTTGTTTTTCATAGTTTCCAGAATATAATTAAATTTTAAATATAAATTGCCAATTATTGGTGATAATAAATTAATAACCATATATTTAAAAACTCGTTTAGAATCAACAGTTTATAGTTAACTATTATCTATTTTTTTGATTAAAGCGTTTTAGTAGAGTAATTTTTTTTTCCTATTGTTATTGTGTAAGATTAGGGCATTAGACATTTCGAAACAAAATATGTACCAACCTACCGGTTAAATACAATTTTTGATGCAAGTTACTTAATAAGTTTATTCATTAATTATTCCTAATAATGATATTATGATTTGTGTTTAATAATAATCTATATTTTTCCCTAATATTAATTGACCTTTAACTACTTCAAGAATTCAAACTTATTTTCAAATTTTCTGTTTCTTCTCTTTGTTCATAATTTCAGAAGAATTATGTTCAAATTGCAATTTATTTCATATAATCATATCGATCTTTATTGTTCTTCTGTTTACTCTCAACATGATTCATTTTTTTCTTTTCCTACTTCGTACAATCCCTTCCTCTATTTTATCTTTCTTTAACGTTACTTCTGTGTAATTTTATTATTTATTTCATTTTTAAAGTAAGTTTTAAAATGCGACATATTATATATTTTTATTCTTAATTTTCATCTTTTTTCAATACAATTTCTTAATAAAAATATATGATTTTAATGGTTATGTTAGAGCAAGACCCGTCCACTTGGCAACCGTCTGATGGGAATTCATCCGCGCAACGACGCCGGCCGGACATTCCGACAGTCAAACGACAATCTGTCGACCCGGAAATAAAGGCAGCTGTGTACAAGGCATGCATTGAACTTCGAGTGCCAGTGGGCGACGATGACGTCGCGATCACATCCAATAATGATGACGACAACAGCAGCGAAAAACAATCGCCCGCGATTGTTTCAAGTAAAATCGCCGAAACGAACAATAATATACCAAATTAACGAAATTAATATTATAGTACTACGTGTTACTATACTATAATATTATTATTATCACTTTACACATTAAATCAAAATTATTATATAATAATTAATAATATTATATTTTTGTATATGTACCTATAGATAGGTAGGTACAATTATTGTACAAATGATAGCAGGTAGACCGTAGTTCATAAAAAACGTCATAATTTGTTTTTATATTATATTAAAATAATTTAAAACATGTTGGTATAATCATAAGCGCAACTATAGAATAACAATTTTGGTGGGTCTAATTTTTTTTACACGTAATATTCGATTCCGTAGATATGTTTTATGTGTAAAATTAAAGTATAATATTTACAATTTACATAATATTTATGTAAAACAATTATCAGTACAGCACGTTTAATCTTTAATAATTAAAGAACATTTCGTTTAAAAACTGCAGAGGCTGCTAATCATTGTGTGGGGACTAAGCTCTCCCAAGTCCCCCCCCACCACTAGTTGCGCCAATGGGTATAATATCGATACATCCAACGAAAATGATTGTATTTCCATCTATCCCACAGAGATAATTAAATAATACTAAAATAAAAAAATAAAAATAGAATAAGAAATTAACTTTGAATTTTATTTTGCTCCTCCTGAACAATTGATAAAATGGAATTACTACTTTTTTTGTTGGATGTATCGATATGTTGAAAAATAGATTGAAATAATATGATACGTTTGATATGTATTTCATTATATTTTTTGACAAATGGTATTTTATTTGAACATTCGCAATAGTACCTATATTTCTAATTATTTACATACAGGTTACATTAATATAATTTCCGGTTCCTTAATATGAATATTAAATTTAAATTCTCAAATTGAACCCCTTTCTCGTAATTTATAATGTTTCATTGTTACAGATTTATATATATATATGTATAGGTATATATTGATGCATTAAATTTCATACTGATACTAGGTATGTAGGTATAATGATATAAAATTATAACTAAAAGCATCATAATTTGCTCTCGTTCATGACCATAATTCGACAATTGTATTCATTGATGCGACATTAAATAGTATAAATTATTATATACAAGCAGTATGCGACGTCATACATATGTTATAGTGACAAATGATTATTAACAAAAGTGAAAACCGAAAACAACAATGCCTCTTAAGTACATACATTTGTCTCCGCTATTATTATTAAATATCGTATTGTAGTCGGTACATTGTGCATTTACAAGCTGCAGAAGAGGGGTTTCCGTTTTCTTAAGATAATACAGTCTACAAACGTGTACGTGTATCAAAATGAAAAGTTGTATATTTGTTTAAATAATGGTAAGTATAGGTCTTTTTCTGAAATCTCAAAATGTTCACATATTATTTAATATTTCTACGATTACAATAAAATTAAGACAATAAATAAACATAAATAAAACTAAAACGAAATAAATAAACCAGCCGCCAATACAAATAAGTTGTTTATAAAAAGTATAATATAGGGGTAAAAGTAGAGTTAAGGATTGTTATACCTAGGCTACCTATCTGACCGGATGGTATAGGTCTACGGTCTATCTTTAAACCTATAATAATTTTTCTCATATGTAGAAAAAATTGTTTTTATATGCATAATTACGATAATTATTCGTTGATTTGTCTTTATAAAATTTAACTGAAATATTAAGTATGTAAATAAAAATAAAAATGTCATACTTGAACCTATACAATTTTTAAATAAATAATTTAACAATGTCACTGCACCTACATGTAAATCCCATCTGCATTTTTGTAGCATAAATTTCTGATCACTTTATATAAGTAATAACTACTAACTTGTAAAGACCTGAGTATTAATAATTATTATGTTCTCAAATTCTCAATGATAATTATTATTTTATTATTTATAAATTATAATATTATCGAACAGAAATATCATAATATCCTAAAATCTTATAGATATGGCTGAATATTCAATGCTATCTCTGCAACAGCAGTATATAGGTATCCATAGACCATAGGCATAAGGTGTGCCAGATGTGCCAGATGCTACCCTCTGCTATTATGAGTTTTGACAAAATTTGAAAATATCCGAAATTTAATACCCAATTCTAGAAAAATATTATTTTCCTCTCCATTAAAAACATCTTTTTAAAAATATACTTGTAAATGGGAAGAAAAAATCTAATTTATATAATATGTATTTCCTATAAGCATCACATTATATAAAACATAATATACCTAAAAAGTAATTTCAACTCTATATTACGAGTTTAATATATTAATATATTACCTACTATAAAAATAACAAATAAAAATATAAAACATAGCTATTTTAAACCACTCGTATCATCACGAAAACCTTTATAATAGTATCAAAAAAAGCCCAAAATTATTTAAGGTACTACCTGTAATTTAATATTGCGCACTCCTGTGCAGATATCCAGTAAGCTAATAGACCTACTCTATAATGTAAAAGGTAGGTCATATAGGTTAGGTACAACTGGTACAATCAATATTAACATATAATATGTGTTGATTTCAAAGGCGTCCACAAGAGTTTGTCAAGGGAATGGACAAAATATTTTCATTTTTCAATGTTTTCTTAGATTCACTATCCGATAAGTGCTATCTAATGATTTGTGAATCGACCCAGAAAAAATCCAAAAGAAATTAACTATTGTTTGCATCCCCACAATTGGACGCCCTTAGTTAATTTATTATGTAGCAAAGAAATGGACGCAGCAAAATTAAATTGAATATATATCGTTTGAAGTATTAAAATTTCCATAATAAAATGTTTACAATAATGTTCTATCATTTAAATGTAAAATTACTAATTAATATTAATTTTATTCATAACTGCTTCACAATATTCAAGATGTTATCTATAGACACGCATACGGACGTATATATTAAATAATACGTACCCATATAATATATATAAACTATCTACAATGATTATATTATCTAAAATGAATATAAATTACATAATATATATTTTTATACCTATTTTGTATCTATTCGTTAGATTATGATACAATTTGCATTATATTTTTGGACAAGTTAAGCGTTCAGAGGCGTATTTAGCAATTTATAAAGGAGGGGGTTCAGATTTTTTAGTTCACAGTTTTATAATAAAAAATAATTGCAAAAAAATGAAAATAAACATGTTCTGTATCTATATACATTATAATGCAAAACCTAAAGCAGGTAGCAAAATAATATTATTAATAGCAATTTCGTTTTTTGGCCATCGGGGGGAGGGGTTTAAACTCGTTCAACACCCCTCCCCCATAAATACGCCACTGGATGCGTCAAATTTATATAGCATTATAGCCTACTAATTTTCAGATGTATCTACCAATACAACTATACGAGTTCTTATTAGATAATAGATACTATTCTAAGATAACACGAAGCACGTTTTAAGAACGAACGCCATTTAAAGTATTTTGAAAATGAAAGAGACGTAACAACGTGTATTATACTTACATATATAAACGTATAGGTACATGTAATATACTGATATTACATAACTATAGGACATTTTACGAAATACAAATAAATATAGTTCATTATCGTCATATTTCTCTGTAGAAAATATAAAATAAAATCATTAACAAACGACCGAAATAAATTTTTTTTTTTTTTTTAGTTATGTGAATACACTTACCTACAAAATTTATATAACCCTTTATTAAATATTAAAAACTATTTTATATTTTATTAATATTATGCCTATAATAATATTTTTTGTAGATTTCATTTAACTGATATAGTGATACTTTATACAGAGTACCTACCTAATACTTATTTTATATTTATAATATTATATTGTTATTTATTATCTATACAGGATATAGCAACTAAAAACTAAGGGACACTTGCACACTGCGTGTCTGCGTCGATGATTGTTTAAATTACATTATGCGACCATCGTTTTTCTGTAACAATCGATGGACACAAATACATAATGTAAAATGTATTTACTGTATATCTATGTGGGTACATTTATTTTACATATCGGTCTGTTGCCCGTCCCATTGTTTCGCCGTCGATAGTGCGTATTGTTTATCCGTTTATATTATCTTTGGGCAATGGCCGCAACTCCGGTACCGCTGTATATGCCTGTATATATCTATACCAATTACCCACAATATCTAGGTACCTATATGATATATAAATATATAACATAAAATATAGTATATAATATATATGTAATATATTATATAGGTATACATAATTATGTAACAACTCTCAACAATATTTCGCAAAAATATAATTTAATATACAATATATACCTACATAGGATGATCAAGAAATCACGTAAAAAAATGGTAGAAATTGCATAATAATCGTATATATCATCCTCGCCGTTATTGTACACAAATTACTGATCATCTTGTATAGTTGGTATGTATAATTATGTTTTATTTTTGTTTTGTTTTTTAGGACGAATGAAAGAAAACATAATCGAAAAAAAAAACGATATCGATTTATTATGGATGAGTTAGTTTACCTATTGCAGAGTACAGTTTACAATACTGTATACGTAAATTAGAAAATCAATTTTTAGGTTAATTTAATATATATTGTAGGTACCTATAAACATATAATATACATTATGATTTATGACCTACTTATAAGTTATAACTATTTTAAAAATGGCACAATAATAAGTGAAGAATATTAAATGAATCTGCACTCATTATATACACTAATATAATTATAATATACATAAAGGCATGCTTACACTTTTGTGGCTGGGAGACGACATCAAAATTTTGAAGAAAAAAAATACTGCGTTCATCGTTTAATTATTAATTATTGTTATTATTTACTATAATTAGAAAATTACTTTCATAATATATATCTTTTATGTTTGTGTGTAAGAATGGTACAAAAATATTAACTGCTACAGTACTGCATCAATGTATAATATAAGTACCATGTTTTCTACACTATATAAAATAATAAAATCGGGACGAAAAGCCAAATAAATTAAGACGATGCAGTTCAATTTTTTCAACTAACTATAGGAGAGAGAGCTTGATTATTTAAAAGAAATAATGGATTTTATATGGGTTAACTAAATGTGATTTTAATAATCTTGTTTATAGGATATACCAATAATTTAAATAACATTCTGATAGTTTATATTTATATTATATTTTTTTAAAAGAAATCCATGCATTGTACTTAAAAACTCGAGAACCTACCTCATCGGTTCTTCAAGGTTTCATTCGCTTTAAAGTAAAACGACTTTTTACATTCCTTGGAACTGGGTTAACAATATAAAAAATACAGTATTGATGAAAACTATTCAAACAATATGTATTCTACTTTGCAAGAATCGAGTAAAAAAAATAAGTGATCATTAGAAATTTTGAAGTTTATAGTTAAGATTATATTAAAACGAAAGTTCATATAAAAATAGTATTTCTATCATATTTGATGCATTAAGTTAACCTATCCACTTTGCATATATTTTCCCTATCTATACTTAAATGGATATTATAGCATAAGTTAAATTAGTGCACGTTAAGTTGTGCGCACACAATTTATCGGTTTGTAAATATGTTTTTTATACTCTAATATCGGTCTATGCGATTATGGATTTTTTTAAACAATGAATTAAATTTATTTTTTTTTAACTTATTGATTACCATTTATTGGTTATTATTTATTTATAGATATAATATTTTATTGTGATGACCAACAAAGGTTTATTCATCTATGGTCTGTGTACATAATCGGATGATTTATTATATTAAGGATAAAAAAAATGTATAGGTACACCGTAAAATATACCTATTCTCGTTCCGTGCACTGTATTTTTTATCCGTAGATTATTTGAAATGCATGCTATAATTATTATAATCGACTAAACCTGAACCGTGAAAAATGTTCAAACATTAAATCGCGTTATTTTATACTATATGTTTAATATGAAATAGTCAATTAAATCAATATATAGTATTCTAATTTTATCTGCACAGTTATAAAAGATTTGTTAAAGTTGCAACCGCAGTTTGCAATCAGTGCAGTCAGTGGTATACGGGAATGTCAGTGTACACATATATATATATCATTTAATATTCTAAACACGTAATATAGACGAAAATAGAAGAAAAATAAAACAATATTAAAATATTAATGTAATAAACTATGAAAAACAATTTTATACATATTTTATTTTAATATTTAAAATAATTTTATAATATTAATAAAAAGTGAATTTTTTAAAGTGTTATCAACCGAAAAGCGTGGAAATCAATTCTAGTCGTTCCTCCTTCGTCCCTTCGGTCATCGGAGAAATTAGAAGTGGTTATTGTGTTATATTATAATTAAGATTTGAATGCGATTTGCATTCAAAAATACAATTCTGATCAAAACTCAGTCAGATATACAATTTATACCGATAATATTTCTTTTTATTAATTTTATTAATTGTCAAATAATTTGCAACAGAATCCCAAAGAAAAACTTTCAAGAAAATCGAAAAATGAGCTAAATAATAGTATAACAAATAGATGCAATTCTCATACTTGTGGTAATCGGACCATTATTTTTACCGAAAGAATTCGTTTTACAAAAATTTAATCCATTTATATCCATGATATCGTAGAATGTAATTCATATTTTCAGTATTCAAATTATGATAAGTAAATACTGAGCAACAAATTTTAAATATCACGATATGATATTAAAGTATTAAATTGAATATTGCAATTAATAAATAGATCTGATACACCCTTGTAACTATATGGTTTTATTACATGCAATACCTATTCTTGTAGGTACATCTGTACATACATATACAAATTTAATTATATGCAAAAGGATATATATATACTTATTACTTGCAGCTAACGGAAATGTCCGATGTATCTATAGCCTATAGGGAAATTATGCAGTGGTAGTTGTGGTTTATACCTCAACACACTACCACTTTTGTTTTAATATATTATAATTCTGATGGTTTTATATTCAGTCATTCAGATATGACTTTGCCGGGTGCGGTTGTAAATTATATAAAACACGTTTAAAAATTCGTCCACAAAACCGCTGTACGCGGTGTAATATAATTTAACATTCTAACCTACATAATATTATTATTATACTTGAAAGATAATATTATGGATAATGGATTTATCTCGCAGTGTTAATGATATTGTGTAGAAATAAAACCAAATAATTTTTGTACAAATTGTGTAAGTATATTATAATGATAAACATTTTAAATACACGGGAGAAAAATGCAAGTAATAATGTGTATAATATATAGGTACTTTATTTTGTTTGATTCGATGTCACTTAAAAATAAATTTTGCTAAATTAAATCAAAGTTTTATATTTATTTATAGGTATTAATTATTATTCTTTGTTTTATTACTTCCTTTTCTTCAGGTTGATAAACTGTAGCAGTGAAGCCATTGAGTTTGTCGAGTGAACTGTTCATAAAAAAAGCGACAACAAATTTGTTAAAGGTGACTAGTTTTTATGACATTATCAGGAATTAATTGTTCAATGTTATATTTTAAACAGAATATTTTTTTTTTAAAATAACCTATTATTCGACGGGTGACTTTTTGTTCGATTAGGTATTGTTTATTTAACGGACTTGATCACTTTTTAAGTGACGTTATTTCGTTGGTAAATATTATATTAACATACGTATTGTTATGCTTATTCTATAAACTATCATGAATCATGATTAATATAGAACATCATGAATTCATAATTTAATATAACAAAACTATACACGTAGCATATCTAATAATATAAACAATATGAGTGTTGACGATTTCTCAGTTTACTTATTATCATATATGTTTATCTACACGAGCGCCTGAAACCTCACTAATAACTGATGGACAATAGACGTCCGCTTATTAGTCTAAATGCATGAAAAATATAGATTGCTCTAGTCCATAAAAACCAAAAACAATTTTTAAACGTAAAAAGTGAAAATTTTTAGTTTTTATATTCCAATCTACCTAAAAATCGTAAGATAATTCATTCATTCGAATTCAAACTATATACGATTATTAAAAATAGCTTTCAATTATGTATATTTTCTGAATTATCGTTTATGTAGGTATGTATATATATGTATATATTTTATAATATAACTGTCAAATCGAATAATCGAATAAAATTAATTAATTAATAGTATAATTTAAATCAACTATAGCTTTGCAATTTAAGTTATTATAATTTTCATAAATTGTATAATGTATAAAGTAGTTACTTATACTATTGATTATATTCTATAATCAATGCTTATATTAATTTATAATTATGTTTTAAATTTCTTATTTTTCTTATTATGTTGTGCATTATGTTATGAAGATCATTGATATTTCATCATATGAACCATACATAAGGATTTATTCCTTCATGTATTCTTCATACATTGTTTATAATAAGTAGTCGTTATTCGTTTCTTCAATAATTTATATACAGTCTAAATATTTTACAAATACATTTTAAATAATATTACCTACCACTGCAGTTACAACATGCGCTTAGTCAGAATGAACAACTGGATTCCTGGATTTATACCATGGACTATAATTTATATATATATATTATAGTTCGTGATTTATACAATTTACTTTTATTTCCTGATAATTATCTTATAATATATGTATATTGTATGCCTTTATCGATCAATTTAGACTGATATGGAAAATAAAATAAAAAATAGAAGTAGGACATCCACATTTAACTGAAACTCTGTTGCCCTCAAGAGAAATATGGTAATAAAAAATTCAATAATAAAATATATCCATAATTCAAAAAACTGAAAAAACTAGTCTTTCTATATTAATTTTAGTTTTTGTTAGCTGTCAGCATAACGAATGCGGAACGATGCGAAATGCGAATATATTTTATTATAATATTCGTAGGTAAGTTACAATATTATTTTATTTCGCACGTGTTATGTACACAATAAATATATATAGGTACGTCATATTATATTATATACAGTAATTGAGGAATTTATACTCAATTTATTTTTAGAAAATTGTACTCGAAAGGGTTAATGAATATTTTAGCGACTTTTATTTATTCTTGTTTTGTAATCAATAATCATATAATTATATTATTATAATATGAGATACATTGTATATATAATATTCATACATTTATATGGTAAAATTAAAATAATTTAGACATTTTCAGGGAACTACTAGGTTTCATATTTTATTTTAACACTATACACAGTATATTTTATGCAATGGATATCAAAAATAACGATCAATAAATATTTAAACGAATGCAATTTTGTCTGTATAATGTTTTTCAATTTTCCATTATGATAAAAAAATAACCAAATTTATCCGACATCTGATAATAATACGATTATTATCTCATCGCGATTGTGGTTTCGTGCTGATTTCCAAATACTCATATGTATTATTATTATTTCTTTGTCTCCAAACGATTTTCAACATACGTTTGAATAAATAATAGATATATATTTAAAACTTTAAAACTGACAAAACGCAGATTTTTCTCAGAAAAAAAAAATATATATGTATCTACGTTATAAATTATATAATCTATATATATTATTCCCATCGACAATTTTCACGCTTCGCATTTCGCGTTGTTGCGTCAGCAATTCAGCGTAATATATTTTCATAATTTTATTGTACTTATCATACTATTAACCTGCATGCATACAATGAATATATTATTATCATAAAAGTGCAGAGGTCTTAAAACTTAAAACTTGTAATATATTTGCGACTTGCAACTTTCTTAATAAAAAAAATATATTGGAATTTTCATAAATCAACCATGTCATTTACTTATGATTCATCACCTGAATTCGCATTATATATTACATATTATCTTAACTTAAGACTCAGTCGTATTGAAGAGCACAATAAAATTGCTATACATTTTTAGTTTAATTAAAATTTGAAAATGCGAAATAACGACATGCCTATAAAAAAATTATTTATTATTTCACATATATACGTGGTTAGACTTTTTTTCTCTTGTTCTATAAGTGTTTAATTTTATACAAATTTCTTATCAATATTTATTTTTAAAATGTTTTATTGAAATAAATACAATTTGTCAATTCATTATGTAGTATTTCACTATTTCAGTGACATATTTAATCAACCGATGAATACCGAAATTTCGGATCTATTTGGTACAAAATATATAATTTATTAAATGTATAAAATAATTAATTATAAATACTATATTTTATAAATTATAATTGATGGTATAATGTATAGAATTTGTGTATTTAGTGTTACATATCTTGTGTTTTTTGGGAGGTATTATTTAAAACAATAATTAATGACTTAATTTCCTATGCAGACAATACAATAAATCATACAATACTATAGACAACAATTGTGTTTTTCTAATAATTCAGAACATCAGTTTTTATATTTCTATAAAAGTAATATTATTCCATTACATTAAATTATATTTAAGGAATAGGGAATAGGCAATATATATGTGGAATTGTATATTACAACTTGTCCTTTTCAACTCCGTGAATTTGAAATGTAAAATAAATTATACTAATTGCTACCTTGTTCTATTATGTGCTGCTTTCAGGGGCGGACTGGGCCGGCGGGATACCGGGAAAACTCCCGGTGGGCCGCTATTAAAAATTACTCACTATTATAAATATAATACATAATATATAAGAAGACTGGTGACAATAGGAAACACTCGTTGGTGGTTTAAAGAAAAAGCTTTAGATCATATTTTTGGAGATCAAGGAAATTTGTTTATTCAAATGATTTTAGCTTTAGACACTATACAAATATTAAATTCTTTTACACCAGAAGTCCAAGTGAAAGCAAAAAATCTTAAAGAATCATTTTTTAAAATATGAAAATATATAAACTGCATTTATTTATGTAAATATCTTTAGCATTATAGTATTATATTATTTTAGTATTATATCTTTAGTTCTTCTATCCAGATATTTATAGACAAAAGGTATGAGTTTGATTAAGTCTCAAGAATTGGTTAATGGCTCACTAGATCAGTTAAAAACATTGCAAAGAAATATAGAAGAAGTAAAAAAACAAACTGATATTTTTATTAAACTAGTGTGTTGTAAATTTGATAAAGATTTCGATATAGATATATTAATTGAAACAGAGTTTCTTGAAGTTAGATATCGTTATAAGAAATAAATGTATGATGAGAAATCTTTTGATACGCCTATTTAAAATGCTGAAAAAAAGTTTGAGGTTTAGGTTTACAATATTATATTAGTTAACACAATTTCCAGTATGGAAAAAAATTTTCTTGTAATACAACGCTCTATACTGATTTACCTTGTTTATCGCCAAATAATTTTGGAGACATAATAAACAAAAAATTGCCTTCTAATGCATTACTTGAGTTGTGTAAATCATTGAAATATTTTGATAATTCTATCATGATAGAAAAGTTAAGAAGTGAACTTATAAGTTTTGCAGAAAATTGGAAAGATTAAAAAACTTCCTTACCAAAAGAGTATATAATTAATGAAAACTTGGATATTTAAGAAGATGTTGAGGGCAGCATTATTAACAATAATGAAATTATTGTAAGTTCAAAAATGTGTAAATCATGTATGAATTGTTCGGTTAGGTTCGGTTACAATGTTCTACTCAAATACAATTTATACAGTTATGCTTATTCTTATCTTGCTTTGGCTTACAAATATCTTCTTATATTACCATGTACTCAGGTAACACTATTGAGTTGATTTTTTAAAATATATTAATAAAATAAATGTTAAAATATGAATATGATATGAATTAATAGAATATTTTGTAGATGACATTTGAAAGATCATTTTCAATTCTAAAATATATATAATCACGTTTAAGAAATTCTTTATCAGAGTCAAAATTGGAGGCATTTATGATAATGAGGGTGGATAAACAGATTTTACATGAAGTTGATAATGATGACATTATCGATATTATCAAAAATCACAGTAAATTACTAAAATCTAAATTATCCTATTAATTTGTTTTATTATTTGTAAATATTGAAGGAAAATACATTTTTTTTTTTTAAATAGAATATAATTTGTTTTATTATTCCAAATTATAATATTAAAATATTGTGTTATAATAAACAACATTTAATTCTTTATACTTATAACAATAATAGTGACGAAAAAATAGAAGAGCTTAAATATAGTATTTTGTAAATAATAAAAGAAAAAAATCTTCAGCTTGAATAAGTTTATTTAGGATTTTATATTTTTATATTTTTGGGTCGTAGAAATTGTATGGGCCGGTAAAAATATGGATTTCCCGGGCCGAAATGTTGTCTCAGTCCACCCCTGATTGCTTGTCTACTACCATTAATTATATAATAGATTGTATTCTATAATAAATGTTGCTACTAAGCATAATATTTATGCTATTATTATTTAGTAAGTACAAAGATATCATATATATATATAGTTAATAATAATTAATTTAGTAATATTTTTAGCATAACTTTGATGAAATATGATTTCATAAAAACATAACTTAATATAACAAAATATAACAAATAATATTGATGAATGATGATTATGTAACAGTAGATAGCAATGTTGATCATTAACGTGTTAAAATGTTAAGTTAATAAATTAAACTAGTTTTAACTAAGTTATATAATGAATTACTTATATTTAAACACTAACAAATAATTTTAAGTTTAATATTAACTCCCAAGTTATTTTTCAGTCAATTATTATTTGATTGATGTGAAGTTTAATAATATAAGTACTATAATAGAAAATAAAATAAAAATTGATTTCAATATATCACAAATATATCATACATACATATATATTTTCGTGCTTTGAAGCACGTGTAATATTTCATATAACTTTTATATAAGATATTTCATTTTATTTCCAACCATTTGTAAAATAAATTATTTTAAAAAAACATAAAAAAAATAATTTTGCCCCAAAAAATTTAATATTTTATACTTTATAATTTTTCTTAAAATTTATGAAATTACGAGAAATATAGTTATTGCATTTTATATGCATAATATAATGTTTTGTAAATAAGATTCTGTGTATTTTAATGCTTAGAGCAATATTCTAAGACTTAAACTACAAAAACTACCCTTTTTTGACAACTTTCAACTCTTTTGGGGCACAAAATGGGGGTGAGTTATCATGTTCAAATTTTACAAAAATTACTTTTTTAAAATACTTAACAAAATGGTAGAGGAAGTGGATGCGACATCAACAATTCAAAAGTTCAAATTTAAAAACCCCCTTAATATACAATGTGCATTGTATTATTTTATGTACAATTTAGAGTATATAGACCATACTCTATGACTATCGTATAAATTTATATTTTTATTTTAATCGTTTTCCTTATTCCGTACTTAATACCCTGCACTGTATTTTCTGTTAAAGTCTATTGGTCTATTACTATTAGTTATTACTTATCTTCGTATCTAAATTAGGTTATATTTGTTTTTCAATTAACTTTTAACGTTTTTAAATTAATCAAAATTAAAAGTAATTTTTAATTTATAACCTAAAAACATTAAACATTAAATATTTATATAATAACTTAACTTAATGAGTTAAAAAAATTAGTTAACTTTTTCAGCCTTGGACTAGATAGTTAGTAAAAGTACAATCTTAAAAAATATTAAATATTGGCACGTCGACCATTACAGTTAACGACACTAAAATGACTAGGTATTAATTTATTTTATGAGTATTTACTATTTATTGATCCTAACTATATATCCAAATGTGGTGATCAATCCCAACAATGATAATATATTGTGGGACATAATATTTATATACGTGACCGCAGCAACATAAATATTATTAGGTATATTATATTTTGGTCATCGCAAAAATGACCTTCAGTCTTCAGGTTCCTTACATAACACAATTAACAGTATTAGCACAGATCTACTGTACCGTATAGACACAACGCTACGAATAATTATTACTAATATACGTATAATAATGCTATGTCACTTTCATAATTCATATAAATAAAATTATAAAAATATATTTGCACACACGATACAATCTACTTAAGTAATCAACTATATTGCACTATATTCGACTACGTATGATGGTATCGTGATCAGAATTTACGGTACTCGTTGTATGTTACCTAAGACGATAATAATTTTTTACTTAAAAAATGCTAAATTAACATCTCAGAGCTACTAGATGGATATAGTTAATTTGCTTTAGCAGTAATGTAGTAGAACCTATTAACCCATAAATCAGTCGGATTTATTTTCGTAATAAATAGTTTTAATGAAATGATTTTTTTTATGTTTTATAATTAAATATATAAAAATGAAAAGATAATATATTTTTATTTTTTGTCACCAGAAATTCAATTGTATTACACCAAATAAATTATGCTAAATTCTAATATTATTAACCGTGCGGTTCGTCGCATGTTTAAATGTATAATTAAAAGTCCACACTGTGTTCAACCTAAACCACTGTTCCTATAAAGTGCGATTAATTTCAATATTTCTTTGGTAAAAAGACGATATTCGAAAAAATATCTACAACTATAGAATACCTATACATTTATTATTTTGTAACTGTTTTTATATAATATGTTATACAAATTAAATGGTCTAGATCGTTTTCCGTTATTTCAATATTATTAATTAGTTCATCTAAATCAATTTTAACTAAATAACCCAGGCCTGTATAGTTTGTACACGCTATATACCTTTTGATAATTTTGTTAAGTGCTGCATATCGTCGTTCACGAGAAGAAACCTCCTATGTGAAAATTTTTCAAATTGAGGTTTTAATATTACTGGATTCAAAAAAAAATTATCTTTAATATGATTAAACCTTCTATGTGCTCCTCCTTTCTTTTCTGATTAATGAAATATATTAAATTAAATATTCTCCTATGTAAAAGACTTCTAAAAACGTTTCTGAAATACCTCCAATGTGAATTACAAATTTCTTATGTGTATGATGTTCTTATAGTATTCTTAAAATACTTATTAGTATTCTTAAATTTAGTAAAATATTATATAATTAAATTGTTGCGAATAAATATTCTAGTGTGGCATATAATATTTAAATTTAATATTCTGTATTCTTAAAATATCTTATATGACATTTTATAAATATTTGAAAACCTAAAATCTCCTATGTGACAATTATTTTATATAAAAATTTAATTATCTTTATAAATAAAGTATACATTATAATGGATTTTATAAAAATAAAAAAAATTGTTCTTCTCGAACACTTTAAAAGTATTTTTCAATTAAATTGAATAATAGTTAATTTATAAATATGTTTTTTGTCTCTACTGAAAAGTAGCATGTTTTTACATAGAAAGTTTATTCCCATGAACGACGATATAGTGTATACTGTCTATTAAAGCTATTGCCTTCTGTAAAAATTCGTGTACATATATTTGTATATAATTGAATACGGTATACCTATAAAATATGTTTCAATTTTCAAATTTAAAGTACGTAGTATATTATACTCTTTATTTTTTACGACTACACCACTGAAATAACCTAAGTAGTATATAAATCAATATTTTTAAAATTTTTTTTTTATTCAAGTCTGAACCGAAGTCCGGAAGGGGAATGCTTTCGCATTACTTCTTCCCGTACTCTATCGTTTATTTAAAGATAAGTAGTTACATAATTGCCTGCCTTTCCCGAAGATTGCGCTTATGGCCTATGGGTACAAGTGTACAATTAGAATATCTTCGAAGGGTAGATTACGATAATATATACAATATAACATGAAGTATCTATATTATCTAAGTATATAGATACACTGGTTGTTTTTGTTTATTAAACAAAAACAACTAGAATATTCCAATATTACATAAATGTGTATATACGAGTAGTGTATTGTTTTTTTTACAGCTGATGTAATCATCGAAACCTGCGGGTGACGACAGTTATATATATATATGTATATATATATTATATACATTGCAAAAATGCAAAATACAATGTATAATGTATGATGTCTGCGATTCTTCTCCAGCTGTTAATTTAACGCAAATGTATATTTTTCTTTCGGCGAAAACAATATTTGAAACACAAAGTAGGTCATATATATAGGTACTTACAAACGTTGGTGTTCATTCCACCTGCGGTTAATTCTACGCGAATTACAAGACTGGTGCTTTTTTTTCTATCAAAAAATCCAGTTGATTTGCACATATACAACCTGCTGTTGCTCTATTACGATATATAATTTAATTGATATTGATATATTTATTTACACAATTTGTCATATTTTATATATACCACAATAATTAGTATTATGTTTAAAAACAAAATATTAATGTTCTATAGTATTGTAATTTGTAAGCAATACAAAATAAAATAATAAATCATCATAATTTAATATAATAGGTATAGCTGACTATATAATCTCTAATGCGTATACGTAAAGAGTACAATAATATTAAAACAAATCGTTTATTGTGTTTATTATTTAAAAAAATCATTCAAATTTTCAAAACTTAAAATAACTATCTCACATTATTGCTTTTATATAGATACACGTGCACGAAGACTATATAACATTCTCTTATGTATTAATTATGATTAATGAATATTATTATATCATATCATATTCATATAGGTACTATTTTAAATACAAAGTTCTATAAAATTGAACAAATTTTGATTTATTAGATTGGATTTAAACTTTATGTAATTGAAAAAAAAAATTAAATTGTAATTATTACAAATTTTTTTTTACACGCTCCTTTCATTGGAATGTTATATTTAATTCGTTGGTTTAAACACGTGCGTTTTTTATTAATAATTACCTACCTATACTAGATAATTCAGTTCGTTTGCACTTTGCATACTTTTCTACGGCGTAGCAATAGAGACTACATCGCTAATGCAGACGGTCCATTTCGTACGGCCATTGATTATAGAGTATAGACTATAATCGGATACAACGAAATTATATCAGGACTAAATTTATGAGTAGGGAACGATTTTATATTTGGACATATTAAATAATATAAACCAATTGTAAACGATTTATAAATGATAAAGTGATAATTTATAAATAATAATCTTTTTAATAATAACTTTTCACGGGGTAGGAACTAAGAGTGATAATAAATGTCCAAAAAAAAAAAAAAAAAAAAATGCTCAGTTACAAAATTGTGAACTATTGAAAAACATGAGAAAATGTAATTCAAATAATTAATAAAATAATACACATTATTAATTTATTATTATATATAAAATTTAACTACATATATTATTAAAATAAATTAAATATAATTGTTTTAAAATATTATAGAGACAACTAGTTAAATAATTAATGTCTGTTCCTGTATATGTTTTCCATGGATATATTGTATTAGTTACAAATTAATTTAAATACTTTAACTGAACACGCGACCGTGTAGCTTGAACGAGCGCCCCACTAAAATTCGGTTTCCCTCCTTTGCGCATCAGAAAATTTAAATATCAATAATATTATCTTAACGTATTCGTTTTAACATAATATCATCGACGCTGAAAATGATATCCTACCTTCAGTGGCGTAATTGTGGAGAGGGGGTAAGCGGGGGCACTTGCCCCTCTTAATTTTATCGAGAAGAGGCAAAAGTATTATTTTGTCTCCCCCCCCCCCAGATAAATCAACAATTTAAATTTTAAGATCTTAAAAAAGTAATTGAAAGAATAATATTATGCAGAATATAATTTTGAAACGCAACAGTACTAACATGTTAACATAGAGAATAAGATAATTCGCGAGTTCTTTCACATTATCTACATTGAATGTTAATGAATCCAAAATATGTAACAAGTAATAACAAACAACTAGTATGTCATAACTGATTATTATACTCAGTATTTCTGTGATATTATTATTTATTTCATTATGTATTGGGACTTATTAGTGTAATTATTATCACTTATTATTATTATTAATTAAAATTAACTAAAAGTAATTCCCATGAGTTTAAGGCTTGTGCGTATGTGTAGTAGTGTAAAAACAAAAAAATTAGATATAATATGTAAAAGGAAAATGTATTTTATCCCCATCCCCTCCGTTAACAATTTTGGTTAAAATTTTGGTCAAAATTTTGGTGAGTAAATTATTTTGCCCCCCCCCCCCCTATTTTTTTACTCGAGTACCCACTGCTTACCTTGTTAAGCGGCACCGCAAAAATGAAAAAATGAAAATTTTAACATTCCGACGACGGAATTTTATTCGAAGATCTGACCTAACTGTGTACGGCAGACTGGCAATATAATGTGATATATTATATTAACTGTATTATTACGTAATAATATTGTGTTATTAAAAATCCGCCGTCTTGGAGTAAGTGCGGTCGCTGCGGTAGACCGCCGCCGACATGTGTCGCAACAAATCATACGCCGTCGTACTCACGTTTAACGCCTAGTGTATACACATCGGGTTTATACACTAATTATTACAAATATTATAATTATATATCTACACATCGACATGTGCGTTCGGTGTGTAGTTTGCGCTCCTTCGGCGACGCTATACACACAATACGACTTCGACATCGCGGATGACCCACTGGCTCACATTCGTACGATAAACGCGCGCTAGCCTTCTTCTTGGCCACCGCCGCGATCTCCAGTAAATATAATATTGTTATTATATCGTCGGACGCGCTCGGTCGTCATTTACACTGCACATTAATAATATTCGTCAATTCACTTGACACCTGTAACGCCATGGCATCATCATCATCTTTGTGTTTGGCTCTCGCGATGACGGTGAGTACATTTTTATTTAAGTTTTACATTTTTTTTTTTTTTAATATCACCGAATTTATAACAACTGTTATTCTACATTGGACTCTGCTGTTCTTTTCAATCGCTTTATGTAATAATACAGTGAACATAATATTTAACTGCAATATAATATTATGTCACTAAAAAAATTAATAAAAAAGAAGCGATCAATTGTTATGTTTATTATTGATGTTGTATTTTTTTCTACAAAATTATATTTTATTTACACCGTAATAATTCGATCGGGAATTTTCTTTAATTATCGCCCATATAGTTTCTCTGTGCGAGGTTAAATTAATATCATGGACAATATGAATGACGTATAATAACATACGTCAAGTCTATTTAGTAACTAATATTATTTACTAATTGACGTTTCTACGTTTCTAATCATTATTCAATGTAAACTATTAATAAAATGTGTAAATTTATGACGCATATAAGGTTTACCATTTTAATTTGGTACATTATCTAATTATTACTTAAATATTCACATTTTATTCTATTTCTATAGTATATAAACGATTAAAATTTAAGATGTTAGTTTAGTATTTTTTATTAGATAGGTAATATAAAATATTAATTTTGCATTATTAGTTGTTTGTACATATTTAAAATTTAAACTGTATAATATACATAATAAATTAATAACTAATTGGTAAAATGAATAATAATAATTAATAATATAATTATTGTTAACATTAGTAACCAATAGAAGATATAAGATAAAAGATTTAACATATAAAGCATTTAATTATAATTGTTTTGATTAGATATGTGACCATTTTACATAATCATTCGAATTGTTACTTAATTGGTTATTTTAATTTTTAAACTTATTTATAACTGAAAAATTACTTCTTTTTATTATGTTTACGTAATTATTAACAAATATAATTTAGACAGATTTTGTTGAGTGAGATTCAAAAGATTAAATTACAATATTTTTATTAATTTCAAACGATATAACATTCAATTTAAATTTAAATTTAACTAGGTAATATTAAAAATTTAATTTATATTTAAACGTAATAACTATGTAATAAAATGTACACATTTATAGCATGTGAAATTATAAATAATTAAATGATATACTTTATACCCTTATTCTCATCGAACCTGAGAAACTTAACACTTTTCAGTGCCTATCCCCAAAATTTATTTGTTTAAAAAAAATTAAATACGGATTAGGTACCAACACCTGATATACGTGACAATTTTATAATTTCGATATATTATTGTATCTATAATATACTACTTGTTAAATGAACGAAAGTCGGTCACATATTATGTATAATGGCTTTTGATTTTGAACACAAGTTTCGTAAAAATGCCCATGAACTCAATATTTGAACATAATACAATTAAAATGTGAAAAAACCGGTTTCGCATTGCTATATTTATATTATTTTTATAAAAATTATAATATTACGTCATAATAACAGGTTCAAAATACTTAAGTGATTATTATTTTTACTTTTTTGTTTTTAAGTAGTAATGTAGTAGTATAAATTTTCAAAAAAACATAATATAGGGTCAACGCACTCATATTTGAATATCGATTTAATATTTAAATATTTAATTTACAGTGATCAATATTTCTTAATGCAACAAAATGAAAAATCCAATGACAGATGACACTATAAATTAAGATAAAGACAAATTCATAATATTATGTATTCTTTGAACTTTGGCTATTGATTGAAACATAAATCGATTCACACATTTACGTATAGAAATTTAAAACGAAATACAAGAGTTCTAAAATACAAGATAAACGAAATTAATATACTAAGCTATGATGAATTAAGTGGAGAGTTAATTTATGTACAGACTATATTATATATGGATACTATACAGTAATTATTAATTAGTATACGCATAATATACAACTAATTTGTAATTCGATTAATTCTCAATCTGATTAATTTATATACAAACCCATCTGAAGCTCGGTTTGTGAAGTGACGTTTGATTTTCGGAAGAGAGAAATAATCCTTTTGTAACTTTAACGAACAAGATCGCAATTTAATCAATTTAGAATTTCTCGAGAGAATTATTTATACTATTGTACGCAGTCTTGTAAAGTATTCGAATAAAAGTATTGGAATATTAGTATTTAAATACATTTTGAAGTATTTTTCGGTATTTTAAATACATTTTTTTTAAAGTATTTTTAATACATTTTAAAAGTATTTTATACGAAAAAAAAATACTTGTATTAAAATAGGCACTGATAAAATTGTTTTCTTTGTATTTTATTTTTATACGTTATAAAATTAAGCTACTATGAAAAATTCATAATTTTTACACATTTTCTTGCCATTTTTTAGTAATGTACATCAGGACTGAAGGTTATGAAAGTAACAAGTATATTTCATGTAAAGTAATTATTAGTTATATTCAATTGGGTAAACTTAGTAGATATTTTTTATTTTTTTAAACACTAGTTAACATATTTAATATTAACTAAAAAGAGTATTTTAATTCAAATACTTTAAAATTTTAAAAGTATTTATAAAATACTTTTTTTTTAAGTATTTTAAAAGTATTTAGAATACAAATTTATTCCAATATAAATATTAGTATTAAAATACTTTTTCAAAATACAAGATTGTACGCTATAGCTGCTTTGTTTCGAAAGTTAAAAATATTTCGTTTATAATACTATATATATAGTACTATAAACCTATATAATATGTTCTTATTTATTAGTGTTTAGTCATAAACGAATTTCGTTACATTTTATACGGCGAAGCCGTGAAGGTGCATTTATAGACGGAAAAGGGAATTCTGTGGGTTTAGCAGAAACCCGTGAACATTTAAAAATTAAAAACATATAAAACCTAAGTAATCAATTATGCAAAAATGTGATTTTTCATATTGTTTATGTAAATATAGGTATTTAAAACGCATACAAATTAAATTATGCAATAATTAGAATTCAGGCGATTAGAAAAGTATAAATTAATAAGTCTATAATGATAGGTCAATACACCTTTCTGCTTACGAATGTAATAATTAATATTGGTTATATTTTGAATTTTATATACCTCGTAAGTCATAATATTATCATTATGCTAGCTTATGGTAATATGTTTTGCATATAATTAAACCGTTTCAGCTGTTCGTTGTTCTTCAGGCACCTTCGGCCAACAGCTCTGGATTTCTGATAGGAATTATTCAAAAAAACGTGCTCGGTGCGCCCGAGCTGCACAAGAAACAGTCGTGGCCGTTCGACCCTTCCGTCAGCTCTCGTCGGGCTCCGGAGTTTATCGCTTTGCACGGCGACAAATCGGAAAAGCTAATCGAACGCATCGGGCTTGGGTTAGACGGGCGACAAAACGAGCGCCGGGAACAGCAGGCGATCAGGGACATTATGTACGATCAACAGCAACGACAATTGCAACAACAACGATTTCAGCAACAACAACAGCAACCATATCTATCGCCGAGTCTCCAATTCCCTGTAGAATACACGCGGTAGACTGACGGCAGACCACCACATTTGGGGATCTATAAAGATTTATAAATAATCTATATTCCACAAATAATCATTTCCTCGATCGTCGACTGATTATCCGGTATCCAATTATCATCTACTCGTCATGATTGGTACTGTGTGTAGTACGTACACAAATAAATTATATAATTATGTACATATAATGTTATTGTAAAATACTAATTTTAGTTAAATCATAAGAACAGTATAATGTATTTTTATTATAATATACTCAACTCAATTTTTATAATACTTTGATAGTACTTAATTTGAAAATAATAATGAAAAAATATTGATAACTATAACGATTTCATCGTTGTTTGAATTACCTCGAAATGTGTTTCTCTGCTCCGTATGGAATCTATACATTACATCTATACATAATATTAAAATATTCAATCATAAATTCACGCATATAGTATAATAATAAATTTGTATAAACTATATTTACGGCATATTTACGGAAGAGGGATGTGAGGACCAGATCCATCATGACCTCTCATAGTAGGTACATAATTTATGCACGAAATTTTATGAGCTTTGTATAATTTTTACATTATACATTTTGGAATCCATATTCTTCCAAAAACCTAAATCACATCACATTCAGTCTCTGTAATTTTTAGATACGGAGCAATCGTTTTAAGTGTTAATATATTCTTAAAATAAATATTTTATGAAAACTAAATTATTTACTAAGTGTTTAAAGTTTTAAGTTAATTTTTATGTAAATATTTAGAAGACGCTACACTCTCAGAAATTAAACGTCAAAATTTTAATTAAGTATATACTTCATAAATTGTATAGTCATAACTCATAATCATACATAAAAGCTAATATACTTAGTAATAATTTAAACTATCGAGTTTTTAATCGGGTAAAAAATAATTAGCAAATATTAAAGCATTATTTATTTAACAAAGTTATAGCCGTTCATTAATTAATATGGTCATATATTATGTATACTCGTATAAATAAAATGAATACAACGTCATACTCGTTGTTTGCACATGCACATTGTCCGTTTTTTGTTATTTCTAGAGAACTTTATTTTCATTATAATTAACATACATGAGTATAATACACATTTTATATATGCCAACGTACATCCGAACAATTCATATATATTTATTATATGAACGACCAGTGATGCATATATTATATATCGTATAATTATAAATTTAGAAAAAAACATATGATAGAGCTCCGAGATAGGTTTTAATTGGAGAAGAAAAAATAGTACTGAAAAAGTACATAAAAGTAATAGGAGACATGTGTCGAAAGGCAATGACAAAATTAAAGAGTGTGTATGGAGAAATTTCAGAGTAAGAGTTGGTATGCATCAAGGTTCAGATTTGAAATCTTACTTGGTTTTTTTGGTAATAGATGAGATACTAAAAGATATACAGGGTTAGGTGTTATAGTGTATGATGTTTGCAAATGATGTAATGCAAGTGGAAGAAAATCCTAAAGAATGGAATGCGAGGTTTAAACAGTGGAGAACAGCGATTGAGGGGAGAGGACTAAGGATTAGTAGAAGTAAAACTGAAGAAATAATGTATGATTTTGAAGAAAGTGGTCAAGAAATTGATAGAGTAAAGCTTATAATGAAAATTGATAATGTTGTAGTGTAGACTTATAGGTTCAAGTTACTTGGAAGTAGAGTAGACACATACAACTTTTCATAAAAATATACTCTTTATTTTAACTATCTTCAAATTTGCCATTACTTAAAAAATAAAAATTATATTTTTTTTCTTGCGACATTTTTAAAAAAAAATAAAGATAATACTATACGCAGTCTATTGATTACTCAATAATTTTTTTTTTTTAAAAAAAAAAGAAGATTTTTAATTTTAATTTTACGCGGAGTTATTGCAATTAGTAATATGTCTGGTAGAACCTGTATTTATAATTATTTAATATGTAAATATTTTACAAAAATATTTAAAATAACTGTAATAGGATGGCTGTATTTTTGAAGGGCAAATATATTTAGAATGCCTTTTGGATTCATTTTTTTTTATAAGCTATGACTAATATAATATAAATGTATAAGTGGCCCCTTTTTTATTGTTTCCAGGAAAAAAAACATATCCCAGTACAAACCTGTAGGTAGGTACTTATATGTTTTAAATTTTAATTTTTTCTATCATTGATTTCATAAAATCAATGTTTATAGACTAAAATATGCAGGTCAAATTGGTGATCAATATTATAAATTCTCTATAAATTCTAAATATACCATAATGTTTATTTCATTTACGAAAGAGTTCTTCTATCGAGCAGTCGTGTATTAGCCTATCGATATTTATTTTTGAAAAAATATTATTTTACACAGTAAGTATTATTTGTACTCAGTATACTTATTTTTTATTATTAAATTGTATTAATTATTACTTTATTAGTATTTTTGTTTTGTCTTAAAGGAGATAATAAAATTAACTTCAAGTTAATTTTGTTATGTGATCGTAAGTCTATATTAGATATTCAAAAGATTCAAATAGGGTTATTTTAATTTCAATATCAATTTTTGTTTTTTAACAATTTTTTAAGATTGTGATAAATATTAACAATTAAACTAAAGTTATTTGCATACATTTTCTAAAATTATAATATAACAATACGGTGTAATCGTCTTACATACTCGTATTTAATTTTTAATGTTTGTTACCTACTGGCTACTATTATAGTATTATATATTATTATAAAACGGAATGCAAAAAATAATAATTATTAATACTTAAATAATTTTAAAAAACTCTGCTGAGAATCAAAAAATTTAAAAAAAGGTTTACTTTATAATCTGATGTCACATTATATTTATATATTACAAAACTTTCTTATAAATGTATTATTTAAATTTAGCAGTATATCATTATGCATTACATCTATAATATGAAAAGGAGTATGCTCTCGTAATTTCTTATTATAAAATTATTATTACAAGGACCTGCAATTATATTTAGATTTATAACTTAAAAGTTTCTATTAACAAAAATATTTTATCAAATAAATAAGACAGCGATTCGTAATTAAGATTTAACAATTACCTATATGGAGTATAATGCGTAAAGAATTAATTACACTTTGCAATAATATTTGAAGACTGAAATTATTAGTTTATGATATTTATGATTTAAATATTGCCTAATCAGATATTACAAAAAGTTGTTTTATTTATAAAGTTTTTCTTTAGGTTCCAAATTTCTAACTTTTGGAGTATAAAAGATGAAGGAGGAACGGCCGGAATCGAATTTCTATTTTTTAAAATATTAATACAAAAAATATATAATAAAATCACTGCATAGATAAACTCAGATTGATCCTCATCGTGTAAAGATTAAATAATGTCCGTTTAGTGTAATAAAATAGTCATTTTTGAAATAAGGATACATTTTATAAAGTTAATATCCACGTAATGAAAATTTCGATTTCACTAAGTCATGTGACATATAAAATTTATATCTGAATTTCTGAATACCTGATAACATGTATATCTGAATATGAATAATTTTGAATATTAAAAGACAAAACAAAAATCCATATTTCATTGTTTTTATTACTATTCGAATCCCGCGTTGTTAGTTTGTATTTTTACTTCAATTTTTGTACTATAATTGTAGAACATTATTTATATTATACAAAATAATAAATAAGGATTGATATTGATTTAAAATTCATATATATATATATACATTTTGTATTATGAATTATTGAGGCCATTTTATACTGTAAATTATTAGGTCTTAGGTGGTATACAAAATCGAATAATGTTAATAATTCACAATAATGTATAAAATAATTACAATATCTAATAAATACTTAACACCTTTTTAAAATGAAATGTATCAAAACTCTAAAGTCTGGGTAATCATGTTATTTGGTCGAAACTTTAAAAATTCACTAATTATTAAATGTTTATAAATCACTTTAATTAAATTTGGTGAGATTAGTATGAACAATTTTTGTATAAACTAAATTTAGTTAAATGTTCTTAATTTTATTTTACTATTTTTATTATTTAATTCAAAATTCATTTTTCAAAAAATAATTCTTAATTTTTAATCTAAATAAAATGTTTAAGAAACCTTAACAAAATAAGTAGTACCTATTACTTACACGTGTTATGATATCACACAAATATACTGTTAAAATAACTGAAATTCTTAATTATATACTAATTAATATATTAATTATAGTTACAAGAGTAAGTAAAAACAGAAGATGCAAAAAAATAAATTTTTGTAGATAAATACACAGTTAAAGCCGTAAAAGATTACTTAGCTACCCGTAGTACCTAGTAGTTAGGTAAACTGAACTGAATTGAGTTGAAATCATGAATTCATGGACTGCGCAAAAAATAAAGAAAACTTCAGATAATTCATGTAAATCAGATGTCTATTTCATATGAAATGGTTAATTTCACAACTGTAGCGTTATATGAAATAGCAATCATTATACATTAAGTACCTAAAATTAGTATATAAATATATATTTATTGTATTGTTCTTATTTCAACAGATATATATATATATATACCAGATTTCAACGTTTCAACGTCCGATGTTGAACAATGAAGATGTCGCCATTAACTTGGCATTATTTAAATGGTTCCGTTTGTATCACATATTCGATCCGAACGAAACAAAAATATTCGGTCGGAACGTATACTGGCTAACGTATCTCATAATAAGTGCGATATCCCAATGTGTGTTGATTTACGTAACTTTAGGATATATCTTGAGTGTGGAAAACGTAATGATCGATGTCAATTATCTACAATTAATACCAGTCTATTTGTCAAGTTATCTGATCCAATGGAAAATATATATGTTCTTATACAACGCTGATACGATCTGGGAAATATTAGACGTTACCCGGTTAAACTTTTTAACGAGCAAACAGTGTATCGAAAACAATACACTACTTACTGATCGTTACAAAACGATAAGGATAACAAACATGTACTTTTTCTTTTCCTGCGCCATTGCCATTCAATGGATCATGTTTCCAATCTTAACGTATTTGTTCTTGAAAACAGAGAACTCCAACAATCAACACATCGATAATATTTTAAATTTTCAACTATTCGTAAATAAACAAACCTACTATCAGTATTATACGATTTTTTACACCATTGAATCGTTAGTATTAATGTATCTATTATTTTCGTTTATTATGTTCGACATATTTATAATGTCCATCTGTCGAATTATAACGACTCATTACAATGTAATCGCTCACGCATTCGGAAGTATAGGGAACGGAGACGAACCACAATTGGGTGAGCCTATTTGAAACATTATTTTACGATAATTTTAAGGCATTTTAGTACATTTTTTTTTAAAGATTGATGGAAAAAAAAAATAACCTATACATTTTTTTTTTTTTTTAAATGTTATCCTTATTATATAATATATAAAATTATTCTCCTAATTCCTAAAGATTTTTCTCATCTTCCAAATGTCTTAATTAATTCGTTACTTAACGATTTTATTTCTACTTCCTTTCCTGGCTCTTCAGTAGTATTTACTGATGGTTTTGTTTCTCCTGGTTCCGCAGGTTTCTCTTTTTTATCTCTGATCTCGACATTTCATATTCAGATAAGCTTCACCCTTATTGCTTATCCTTCACAGCCGAATGTTATTCAATCATTAGTTCTCTAAAGTTAATCTCGTCCCTGGTCTAATCAAGTTTTGTAATTGCCTCAGACTCCCAAATCTCAATCTTGCCTTCAATCCTTATTATCACTCAATTTGTTTAATTTATCCGTATCTCCTTTAATTCTTATTATAAAGTCCTTGGTCTACGACCATTTCCTCAATAATAAATTAATTTAATTTCTTTGGATCCCCAGTCATATAGGGATTAAGGGAAATGAGTATACTGACCGCCTTATATACTCAACCAAATCAATCAAAACCAAAACACTTCTTTCATTTCAAATTTCCTTCATCTGATATTTTTCCTTCTCTCTTAAACTTTTTATTAACGCTTATTGGCAATTAAAATGTTTATTTCTTCCGCCCATCTATGTCTCATGGTATAGAAGCATCGCTCCTTTCATTCTCCCCACGCCATGGTTTTACGATGTTCCTTTACCCAGCCATATCATTGTCTATTTTTCTTGTCTTCGTCTCGGTCACAACTTGCTTCCTAATCATTCCTATCTTCTAGACCTTAACTCATTTCCTTTTTGTCCTCTTCATATCGAAGAAGTCATATGTGATCTATCACACCTTCTCTTTTATTGCCAATTACTATCTTCTCAAAGGAGTTGATTCCTCAATTATATTTCATCACTTGGTTATTCTCCTGATATGCAATTTAACTCCCGTTCTCCTTTTATCATTGATACCATCATCTCATTTTTCCTCAAGTCTGGCTTTTTAATTTGAAAAAGATGTTGTATTATCTATAAAAAATTAATCCTATTATATAATTTTCTTTTAGTAATCATAACTGTCGTGCTATAATGTTTTTATGAATAAAAGCACTAAAATTTAAAATATATAAATATGTACATATAAAAGCACTTGAATCAACGATCTGCACAATGGTCCGACAAACAAAGTTTATGGCAGAGTAACATTATTTTTGTATTCTTCTTTATAAATAGAAATTACGTTATGTAGAATAAGATATTATATTATATTAGTTATATCTATGATGTATTCATTATGTATTATCAAAAAATGATATTATTTTGGATATTCTATAGTAGTTAAGAATAAAAAATGTAAAATAATTTGTTTAGGCATTTTTCTTGTTTTTTAGATCATTTAAATCGCCTAATGATAATAAATTAAAATTTGTCATAATTATATTATAATTTCAGATATTATTAATAATTGTAATGAAGAATATGATAATTTTAAATCGATCCTATTTGATCAGCTACAACTTTACTTGTAAGTATTAACAACGTTTAGTTGTATTAGAAGTCTCATTATTTTAAAATTATCAATAAATTATAAAAAGTAATATTAATACATAGAAAAGCCAGGTAATAACTAATTCCAGGAGTTTCTCTTTCGAACCTTCAGTCCTTAAAGACTGAAAGAGGTTAATAAAGAAATGTTATTGTGTTATTATTTTAATTAAGATTTGAATGTATTAATATTTCATTCGAAAAATAATTCTTATCGAAGCTCAGCCATCTGATTATTATTATACTAATAATATTTTTTTCCATCTATTTTCTTTGATTATCAAATAATGTGCAACAGAAAAATGAATTATAATAAAAATAAAAAAATTCAAACTCATCAAAAATGTAGATTCCTCGAATTTTTTCGTTTTCTGACATTTTTAGTAGTTTTTCCTGTTTCATTAAAAAACTATTGAAAATATCAAAAATGACCTTTATAAAGTACCTTTTTAAAAAAAAAATTATTTTGAAAAAATGTCAAGTTTTAAATTTAAATATAAAACCATTAGAACAGTTCCAAAATGTTTTACCATATTATGTAAAATAGTTATGTTAATATTCAAAAGAATTTTCTTCGTTCCGTAAATTTTATAGTATTTCAACCTTTTTTGTAGTTTTTCTTATGACAAAGGAAAACTTTTGATAAATTCCAAATAAAAGTTAAATAAAAATAAAAATATATACTATTTGTGGTTTTTGTATTGTTATTTTCCCTGATAAAGTGTTTTCGGACATAAAAAAAAAATGTAAAACCAATAAATTTCCCGGTTAATTTCAAATAGATATTCAGAAAATTAAATTCATATAGCAGCTACTAGATCAATGTAATCTTAATTGTACCAATAGATATTTGTATTTTGGAAATTATAATGTATTATGGTTATATTATAATTGTATGATGAGTGTTAATTTTTAATTTTAAAATATATTTTTATCTAATTTTTATTTGTGAGAATATTTACTCGTACTTTATGTTATTTTTAAAAATAATTCATTTTGGTCAATCAAAATAATTCTATTTTATATGTGCTACAATGTAAATCAGCAAAATTTATAAATTATTGATATTAAATAAGTAAGTTCACGTTTAACTCGTTTTGTATATATTTTGCATAAAAATAAATAAATTTTCTACTCTCTATTATAAATGTATTAATTACTTAATACTTAAATAAATACTATAAATACTTAAATTAAATAAAATAATAATTAAATTAATAGATATAAAAATAAAATAATATGTAGATATATATTATAAAATAAGTCTTGCTATGTTTAAAATTATACTAACTAAATTAAATATATTTCACAATAGGTTTAATAATATGTTCTTAATTCATTTATTTATTTTCATCAGGAAATTAAAATCGTTTTATTCCTGTATATGGAAAATAATTTTAGTGGAGGTTGCATTTATATCAGCTTCTATGATAGTCATGATGTACACGTTGGTTGTGGTAAAATTAAAAATTATATACTCATAACATGGATGCATTTACATAATATATTAAGAGGATACCACACTAGAATTTATTGTCTCAGTCTTTCTAAAAGGAAATATAGCATAATCACAGTCATGTAGAACTTAAACTATAATAGGTATTGAGTTAAATTTTCAGATTTAACACTTATCTCCAAATTTAAATTTAAATTTAATTAAACATTAATTCTATCATATAATAATTAAAAATTTTAAAAAATTAAAACCATATAATATCGTTGTTAAATGACATTTTCCAAAAAAAAAACGTTGAGAGTACATTGAAAATATGCCTCTCTTTAAATTTTATAATTAAAACTGTAAAGCTTGATTTAAATGCCACAATTGTAGATCTACGTAACTGTGATTTTGCTATATTTTCCGTTGAATATAAGCGGAGATTCTTTTAAAGGATAATATTCCAATATGGCGACTTCTTTATATCATTATGTAGATACTTAACTACTACAAAATGTGCATAATTTTTTTTGGTTTTTAGATTTGCACATCGGTTAAATTATTTTCAATACTTAACGTTATAAAGATCGCATCTTCTATTATTTATTCATCTTTCCGGTTATTTTTTATCTGTTATTTATTTAATGATATTAATATTGCAGTGAGTTAATAATATTTAGGTATTTATATTTTTATATCCAATTGTCTATTTTAATGATTTCGCAGAAAGAATCAGTAAACTTTGGAATATATTCATGCAATTGGACAAGGATGAATTTAAAATTTAAAAAACTTATATTATTAGCAATGCGGATGAATGATACTAATCAGTTTATGTTAAGAGCGTCCCCGAAAAAAATCATCAGCTTACAATTATTCACAGACGTATATATAAAGATATTATTATATTTTAAATTATAAAGTCGCATTATTTCAAATAAGTTACAAAAACTATTTGGATAGAAGTATATTAATAGGTAAAAATTGTGTTTTCAGGTAATGATTAAGAACTATAACGTAGTATCCGTCTTAATAAATATCTTAAAGAATAAAAACGAAGAATTTTAAAATAACTTTTAAAGTAAATGCAATAATGACAACACATATTATGACTCAATCAGTGTTAGTTTTGTCTAAACACATAGTTATTTTATTCACTAATATTATGCACTGTTGTTATTATTTATTCTAATTGTTATACCTACAACCTACTAACTATAATTATAATATGTATACTATTCACTTCATTGTTGTATAATTTTAACTATTATAATAATATTGTATTAAACCAGAAAATAGTCTTAGTAAAATTTAAATTTAAAATTAGTATTAATAAATTATATTTGAACTCAAATTATTATAGGTAATTAGGTACCTAATAGGAGGTTCGGTATTCTGGCACCCGCACTTTGGAAATTGTAAAATAAAATTATCCATAAATTATGTACTTTATTTTGTACATTTTTGTACAACTAAAAATTTATTTTGTACTACTTTCCGAAACCGTCAAAATTCGTTTTTTTGATTTCGGGTGCTGAATCATATGACGTTCAATGGATTCTGTCGCTCAAATCGAGCGGCGTGTACCATTTCAAACGATAATAATATCTACCTGTATATTATTACATAATGTCTATAAACACGAGTTTGTAGCCGCTTGTGAGATGACTATTATCGCTTTAATGCTCTAGTCTATTGACGGACACGGCTGACTGCAACACCCCCATTTACTCCCCCAACCATCCGTTACACAAACCGCCACCCTCTCACCCACTCACCCGTCCACCACAACCCACCGTCAAACAAACTGCCGCCCTCCACCAACTCCCCCTACCATCGGCCACCCATCACCAACTCCCCCTACTATCCGCCACCCCTCACCCACTCACCCGCCACCCCCTTAACAACTATCCACCAGTGACTACCCGCGCCCAAACACACCGCAACCCCCCACCAACTTCCCCGTCCACCACCACCCCAGACCCGCTCGCCCTACCCATCGCCTCCCCTTCCCACTCACTCCACCTTCCACTACCCAGACCACCACCACCTCACCTAATCATCCGCCACCCACACACTCGTTCCCTACCCACTCCCCCCGTCCTACACCACTCCCACCAACTCCCCCACCCACCGCCGCATTTGCCACCCCTTCAGCCACTCCCCTCATCATCCGCCATTGAGGTGGTACTTCACCCACTCCACTTATCACCTGCCATACAAAATATAAAATATATAACATGAATTTATTTATCAAATACACACACTATCCTATAAGGTATATTCTATAATAAAACATCGATATAATAATACTATTGACATTGTACAACTTTTGTTTTATAATTTATAAATATAAACATATGTATGTAATTTTATTCAATACAGATTGTATTATAAACATTATGTTTGAAAGAAAAAAATTAATTGTAAGTACATAAACAATTTTTTACAATAGAATCAATGAAATAATTGTAGTTTCGTGTTCCATTGTGGAGTGTAAACACTACTGTAATCTCGCGATGATATAGATTCCATGTACTTTAAATTGTAAGATTCGGGACCATAGTTTTCATCAACAGCCTGAAAGTTAATGATTATATATTAAAATATAGTCTTATTCAATATCAATAAAGTCATGTTCAGTTAAAACATATATACCACACGGATTTCTATGTATCTGATAAAAGAGTAATTATAATTAGGATTTGAAAATAAATAAATAAATAAATACTCGCTATTAAATCGGCTATAGCTTCTGGGCTATTAGATATATGGGAATCGTTGAAAGTATTTGATCTATTATATTATATTATAGATTCCATCATAAGATTGGAAATTAAAGGATCACTTCCATCACTGTATATGTAGGAGATATACGATATTGTTGTTGAGGAATCTGATAACCATATGACGCAAGTGACAAACCCCATTTAGGTCATCGCAATTTTTTATTTTCTATAACATCATTCCTTTGACTATATCTTCGGATTGAGTAACACTTATATCAGTCATATTAGACACACTTCGATCAAGATACGGCAAATGTAGTGAACTGCGTCTTAAATTTACTAATTGCTCCTAAAATATATAATAATAAGTTGTATTTTTTTTTTTTTTTTTTAATAATCACAAATTATAAACAAATTTTAAGATAAAACTTACGATAACCCAAAAATAATAATCATTGAAATAACTAAATTTTAGTTAAAATTATAGAGAATGCAAAATAACAAATATTTAATTATATTATGTTATAAAACTTTGAGATATAGAAACGACAAATTGCTTACAAAATTATGTGTTAGAGGTTAATGAAAATACGGTTGCCATAGATTTATATTTAATATTTAAAAAATAAAAATAAATAACTCACTTGAGCCGAGTATTGTCTTATCGGTGTAGAATAATTAGGAATAGATTGTCGACCTATGGTTGAACTTCGAGGTTAAGGCAAAATACTCTGAAATCAGACTGAACAAGCCATCTGCAATTTAAAGATATGATAATATTGATATAATAGTAGGATACTACAAGGATACAAAAGGATAGTAGTATATACCTATCTATATGGCTATACCAATAGGGAATGATAATATACATACCTATTTTACCTATAGATAAATATATTAAATAAAACATTTTTTAAAATTTAAAAATTAAATTATACCAGAATTTTTCGTTGGACCTTAACGACTGATCAGGCGAAGAACAAAAGCTATGAAAGTCTAGTATAGTTCTATCTTAACTCACAGCAGGTGAAGTTACGTCAGGAACGTCTTGGTTTTGAAAAAATGATCCCTAAAATAATTTTAAAAATAAATGTCAAAATCAAATTCATATACGCTTAAAAATATTCTGAATAATAAGAATAAGTAAATATTAGGTTTAGGAGAACACGCAGGTATATTAGTCCAATATATATTAAAATAAAACATTTAGATAATTTAATTAACTTACTCTTCTAAAAGTAGACATGGTTGCAAACAAATTAATTAAATTTTAATAGATAACAATGAAAATAAATAAATAAGACAAAATAAGTAATTATGAAAATAAAATAAAAATTTACGACGAATTAATATTAAAACCGCGGAAACATAAAAACGAAATTAAACATCAACAGACCAGTGGAAGTCTCGACGACGAACTAAGTACTAAGTGCAATTCTTCTTCGACTGAGGACTACTCGAACTCAGATTTTCTGCGCATCATTTCTGCTAATTTTCATTGTCATCCGTTTTGGTTGGTCAATGTAATCGCGTAAAAACCAATCAAATGACATTATAGAATAGAACAATCCCACCTAACTATTACATAATTTAATTTATGTTCATTTAATACTTTAATTGTCTGAAAAAAAAAATCGTAGTAAGTATCAACTTTAGTATTTTTTCTATAACTCTATACCTAAATGTTGGGTTTTCCCATTCAAGTTATTTATAAATTGAATTATTGAATAATTATTTTACCTTTACTACTGTTGTTTTAATAACTATACCTATATATTTCAATGCATATAATATATACGAAGTATAAATTACATAGATTTAAATACAAATAATACCTAATAATTATTTAGTAGTTACATCAATATAGGCTACTAAAAAACAAAATATTAAAAATATTAAAAACATAAAAAAACATGATAAAATATAAATAAATAGTTAGGTACCTATAATATTTTTAATAGATATAGACACCTACTCAGTAATACTCAGGTGATGCGTATTTTGAGAGATGTCGGCCATGTATAAAAGTGACATATATCTATAGCTTCTCTAATATTATTTATTAATATGTAGTACTCAATTTTAAATATACTATATAGTTTGCAAGGGGAGCAGTATATAAATAAGTTTTTATGATTTTTGTGGAGACAAAAAATTTACTTTATATTTATAGAATATTAAATCTTACATGTTTATATACGGATCCCGTAGAAAATTCACTACCATGGGTAAAAACGTTAATAATAAAAAATAAAAAATTATAAATTGTTTTCATTATTGTTGTGTTGTAGAAATTCTATGAGAACACCGGAGCAGCCAAATTTATTAAGTCTCTATCCCCGATACAGTGCACATCAACGCCAATGATTTTACGTAACAGCCTGTTAAATCCTGTATCGCCACTGAATTTTTCACAACTCGAAACACCGAAGCTAAATAAACGACTACGCTCACCACCGCAGCCGGTAATTTAATAATAATTTTGTTCATTTATTTATTATTATTTTTGTTTTTATATTATTATTATATTATATTTTAATATATAACCATTAACTTTCAGGTTGTTGACGAAAACTATGGTCCCGAATCTTACAATTTAAAGTACATGGAATCACCATCATCGCGAGATTACAGTAGTGTTTACACTCCGCAATGGAACGCAAAGCGGCAATTATTTCATTGATTCTATTGTAAAAAATTGTTTATATACTTATAATTAATTTTTTTCTTTAAAACATAATGTTAATAATACAATATGTATTGAATAAAATTTTATATATAAATATTTATAATTTTAAAAAAAATGTTGTAAAATGTTGATAATATTATTATTATATCGATGTATCATTATAAAATATACTTTAGAGCAAAGTGTGTGTATTAAATAAATAAATTCTTGTTTTATATTTTATATTTAGTATGGCGGGTGATGAGGGGAGTGGGTGAAGTACCGCCTCTACCGTGGCTGATGAGGGGAGTAGGTGAGGGATGGTGTCGGTGGAGGAGTGGGTAGTGGTGGTGATGGGTAAGGGGAGAGGGTCAGGGGTGGCGGATGCGGCGGTGGGTGGGTGAGGGGGTGGCGGAGGGTAGGGGGAGTTGTTGCGGGTGGGTCTTGTGGATGTGGGTGGGGGGAGTGGGTAGGTTAGCGATCAGTAGGGGGAGTGGGTGATGATTTGGCGGAGGAGTGGGTAAGTGGTGTGGCGGATAGTAGGGGGAGTTGGTGATGGGTGGCGGTGGTTGGTGATGGTCGGGGTGACTGGGTAGGAATGGTAATTGGTATGGGTGACGGTTTGTTTGGTGGAGGGTGCCGTGGATATGATGAGTGGGTGAGGGGGGTGCGGTTTCGGAGAAGCATTTAACAGTCTAACCTAACCTGATTAACAACACCCGGAACAGAAATATTTAAATTGTAATATTGCGGACTGTAAAAATCCGGAAAGTAACAAACAGTAAATCACCGCACCGTATTTTCTCGGAAAGTTTAAATATACTAACCATAATATCCCGGACTGTAAAAATCCAGAAAGTATAAATTTGCTGACTGTAAAGTTCCGGACCGTAAATATATACCGAATATAGAAAATCACACACTAACGCTCTCAAGCGGAGTACCACATATTAATACTTTAATTGACACTGATCAGTTAACATACATAACTTTATTATTAAAAAGTGAGAAGGTTGATTTTGGATGAAATTGATTTTAGAGTTTTCATGATATTAAATGCAATTTTGAACGTAGCACGTAGGTACTTAAAATTTTTTTGAGTTTTCTCATAGGTAGTTTACACACAGGGTAAACTCATGGAACGATTTATCAGTGTAATATATTATATTTTAATTTATATTGAGTTTTGTTCAGAATCGTATTTTCTAATGCAATATCATTGCATTCAAATCTTAATTATAATAAACCACTCATTTCTCCGAGGACCGAAGTGACGATGGTGGAACGTCTAAAACCAACCTTCCCACTTTTTTATTATTTAAGGTTAGGTTAGGTTAGGTTAAGTAGAATTACCAAACGTGCGAGGAGCCAGACAAGATAAAAGAAAAATAATAGCAGCCACTGTCCAAAACCAGTTACTCTACGGAGCGCCGATATGGGCAGGAGCTCTAAATTTCCAGAGAAATATAAATACGCTACTAGGGCCACAGAGAAAAATGACTCTGCGCATGCCATGGCATATCGGACGGTATCGACACCAGCAATATTGGTGGTGGCGGGGACTATTCCGGCACACCTTTTGGCTAGAGAAAGGCATGAGTATTACAGACAGAATAAAAGTGCTTAGAAGTAAATAAGAAGAAGTTACGGGAAAGTACATTCAGCGAATGGCAAAAAGAATGAAACAAGTCAGAGAAGAGAAGATGGACGAGAAGACTCATTAAGGATATAGTTAAATGGACAAATAGAGGCTTTGGAAATGTAGACTTCCATTTAACCCAAATGCTAACCGGGCACGAATGCTTCGGATCCCACCTGAACAAATACAAAATTCGGGCAAGCTCAGAATGCGTGGACTGTCAAGCCCCTGTAGATAATGCGGAACACACGATATTCATATGTGATAGATGGTGGTAAGATAGGAGGAGCCTCGAAGTCAATGTAGGAGGCACAATCGAAGTAGAATCAATCATACCAATCATGTTACAATCCAAGAAAAATTGGATAGCGGTGAAAAGATTTGTTGCAAAAATACTGGGCACAAAAGAAGAAGAGGAGAGGCAAGCGGAGAAAAAGAAGAATACCGAATCTACTAACAACTGATAGATTATGTGATAGTTAAGAATATTAATGTGCACTGAAGGTGAAAGCAGAAGGAATAGAGCCCTTCAATAAATGTAAATTATAAATTGTTGTAACGTTTTGTTTTTTGGTTTTTCTTAAATAAAAGTGTGGATAGATTAGAGGGAAGGTCACGACTCTAAAGAGTGCGGTTCCCCTCTAATCCTAGCACCACGATTAAACGACAAAAAAAAAAAGTAGAATTACTTTAATTTCTATATTACAGATAAGTTTCGGATTTTTACGAACCGTGAAATTATATTCCGGAAATTTATGGCTTCCCTGTATTAGATCTCCTGTTTATTAAATAAATTACAATTAATATCATATTTGTAAATGCGCATTTTGTTATTTTTAGTACATATATAAATATGCCACGCACATTTCATCACTTTTAAAGTGCATATTATAATAAATGTCAATCACTGTATTTATAATGTATATATTATAATCTTAAAACCTAAAAATGTCATTGTACTCTACATCGTACTTTAAATTATTTATAATATGCAAAACGGTAACGCATAATATTAAATTTATTCAAACGAATTGTAATTTATTTTTCGAGTATTTTACAGGTGTTCTGAATTAACACTTCTATAATATAAGTCGCATACAATTATCATATAAAATAATATATTATATTGGATCGTTATTTGTAAAATATAAACTGTTAGCATCATAATAATTATGATTATAAACATTATTCAAAATTTGAAAATGAGTAATGGCAATAATATCAGGTATAAAATATTTTAAATTTTCAACAACCATAAAAAAAATATATCGTCATATTATTGATACTTAATGGTATTGGATTTTATAATATTATATAACCTATATCAATGGTTATATTTATAATAATATACAGGTAAAGAAGAGCTTCAATAAGTTAAAATGTTTACTATATTTTATTAATTATAATTTTTCCATATTTAAGTAGAATTATCAAATCGCGTGAAAAAACAAATAGCGAAAGTTTTGTATACTTTTTGCGCCGCGTGCATATTGTGTTGCTAGATTGCTTCGCCCTTTTGTTTTTAGCTTTATATAATGCACAGGGAAAATAAATATGTATACGTATTCCATACATATTCCATATATATTCATAAATTATTCATCAGATTGACCAGCCACTGGATTTGATTGTTTTTAATAACAGAAAATGGGCAATTTTCTGGAGGGGAATTATTCAAGTGCTTTATCAACAATTTGATATTTTTAAAATACACGTACTTAACACAAATAAGATAAATTTGATAAGAATTGTTTGGGCCAAAATTAACTTTAAAATTTAATTGAATATTAATATTAGTTAATTAATTAGTCTTTAACAGTGGCAGCACGAAAGGGATTCCCATGAAGCAGCTGCGTCATGTTAAAAAGAGGTGGTCGATCATTATTTAGCATAACTACGACTTAAAAATAGTTATATTTTTTATTTATGATTAATATTTAGCGTAATAATATAATCAGCTAATCTCTTAAATTAATGAGGAAAATAACATTTTTTCGATATTTAATATCAAATTTTCAACAAATTTGGAAATTTTAGGTGAAAATTTATTTTTAGAAGGGTGAATGTTGATATTTTTTTATTTATTTTTTTTTTTTGGTTGTTTCATCTAGAAAAAACTTCACGCCACCACTAGTTGTTTATATTACTTAATACTTATTTCACACTTTAAGTTTTCAATAAATTTTTCATATGTTTGTCTAACATTCTGCCCACAATGATGGAAATACATTTTGTCGTAAATAAATGCGTTTATGTCAAATATTTTGATAAATTTTGAATAAGAATATTTTTCTTATTATTAATAGAATGTTTTTTGTCTTGCAAGTTTTTTAATCAAAATATCAAAATACGATAATTAGTATCCAATTTGAATATAAACAAAAAATTAAATAATAATTAATAATTAAAAAGAGGATTGAATTATGTAAAAATATCGTAATCGGTATCAATGTATGCCTATAATCACTTGTGTAAAATCAATAATAACGTAGTGCTATATCAACTAATATGTTCCAGCGTAATAACAAAATAAGTATTCCTAAATTTCTTAATAAGGAATAATAATAAGGCATACTCTACATTGATTGTTAAATTTAGAAACATACAGAAAAATATTATACAAACGACCATATGGTACAAAATATAGTTTATCGTATTTGAAATTAATTTCATGCCATTCGTTTTATTCTCAATGTCTAATTTAGAAAATAAATAGACCGTTCATTTTAATTTACGACGATGCAACGTTCATCCGTTCCGTATAAATGATTATTGATTATTATGCATAATAGAAAATATAGTAGAATATGAACACCAACTTATAACTATATATATATATTTTTTTTATGTATAAGACAACGTTTATCGTGTATTCGTGTATGTTTTCTGAAATAATAATACCTATATAATTTATTGTTCTATTTAAATAAATATCAATTACCACATTCATAAATATTTTAATCATTATATCACTCGTATATTATACTAATGAATATAATAATATGTCACAAGGATTTAACAATTTTACATCGATATTAATATTATATTATATTATAAATGTCAAATCCCTCTAGGCATAACCTAGACTTGTCTCATATACAGGATGATCAAAATATTAAATTACAAATATAATGGAGATTACATTAAAAAAGTTTTTGTTTTGTACACATTTAGATTTTTGTAAGTAGAAACTAGAAGTCTACAAGTAACATAAAGTCTTTAAAAGCTTAAAAAAAGCCAACAACTGACAAAATATTTTGCATTACATGCACAAAGTTATCGGTTAGGTTATAGGCAATGCAAAAAAATTAGTGCTATATAATAATATCCATCATTATAAAATCTATTCATTAGATTCATAATTAATTATTGTAGGTATACGTATTATAATATTTTATTACAAAGACAGTTTACGCACAAATTAACGAGTAATTTTAAATTTTCTATTGAGTAAAAGTCTAACTAAGGTGAAAACTATAAAGTAAGGTGTATTTCCAAAACAATACACGGCACGTACATTCATTATTATTTATATTTTTCTCAAATGAGACTCGTTATTAACTAAACAGCACGTGTTAATTATTGTCGGTAAGACTGTATATTATGCTCATCAGACTTTCACAATAATATATTTAACGAGTAACGACACGAAATTGACGAAAACACAAAAATTGCATAATTCCGAAAACTACCTATAACTATACTAATATATGTTTCTAGAAAGAACCTAATAAGATTTTATTTGTTGCACTTCGACGCATATAATCGTATTCGGTCATACTAGACAATAAATATAGGTACACTTATTGTTATTTATGCATAATAATTAAAGACGTGTAAAAAATAATAACTGAAAAGCATTATGTATTATCGCAATCAACATATATATTTTAACGAATTTTATAAAATTATACCACGTATGTCTAAACAAGAAGTTCTCACGTTTTCTCAATCAGTGATCAGGGTATGCTCACAGGTGATACACGTAGCGTTATTATCATAGTTCTTTGGTTCAAAAAAAAAATTATTTTTCCTTGTTGTATTTTAAAATTACTTTTTACAGATTTTTAAAACTTTTAAATAATACCATGTCAGGAAAAATGTGAGTACCTTTATATGGTCTAAGTACTAAAGTCTATTTAATTATTATTATTATTTTTAAATAATCGTACATTTTTAATTTAAATTATATGAAATTGCTTACTTACTGAATGTATTTATTTAAATAAAATATAAAACAGTAATTATGAACTATTATTATTTCATATTCATGAATAATTTATTATTTTATCATAGTCTATATCTGTCTACATTATATGTAATCTAAAAAATTCATAATTGGCTATCTATTATGAAAACAATATATTTGCTGGTTACTGCACATTTTCCAAAACTGATAAGAATTACTAGGTACTGGCGTACTGCATCCTGCATGTGTTATGTATTTATGCACTGGTTAATTAACTTAATTAATTAAGTTAGGTATCGAAGTTTACAGAAAGAAAACATTAATAATTTATTGTTTTATAATAATATATTATTTGACATGATAAAAAAAAATGGTATAGAGGTATGTTAAAAACAGGTACGATAATAGATAATGAAATGACCTTCTTAAATTAATTAATGTAGCTAAAATGAAAAAATCTATTCTATTCCATATATTATCTACCGGTGTTATTATTACATTATAAATAATTACCCACATTAAAATAGTTACAATGTAATTAGAATTTCGAATTACAAAAAATGTAGAATTGTATTATATTATATACGTTGTCAATGTTATATCCATTATTATCTTAATTTGACCAAATTCAAAATATTACTAGGTATAAAAACAAATAGAAAATTTTAACATTCATATAATTTTTATAGTAAAAATATTTTTAAAAAATGCATAATATAAATAATTTTATTGATTACCATAAAAAAGTTCATGTTTATCAATTTATATATATGCCTAAGTCATAAATCATAATATTAATGATACACATAACACGTGTAACAACACAAGTTTAATAAGCCCGTGTTCGTATAATATAATACTGCTATATAACAACCATTATTTGAACTTTGGTCACCAATGTTAGCATAGTTACCGTTAAGTCTAGAAAATAGGTTGAAGTACAATATATATATATTATGTTTAAGTATATATTTTAATGCATTTTAATCTTTACTAGCACATAATTTTTTATATTACATACAACATATATACATACGTCTATACGTTCGTTTAACAAAAAGCTTGTTGTAGTAATCACACAAAATTATAGGAGCATAATTATAACTAAGTTTGTGTATTATTATAAATTATGAATACAAATGGATTTTATACAGAACACACATTTTAATTAATTGTACAAATATTTACTTCACGTTAAAAAATATCATTACGAATATATTTGATTTAAAAATAGAAGTTGAAAAACTCGTCTCTCTTGTACACGTTTTAAAACTATTTTGACGTCCATAATATTATTGACAATATCATTATAACGTCATATTATAACTCGAATTTTGTTGGTTTTGCGACTTTTTTGGATTATATCAATTTAATTTAATTTAGGTACATGAGTATGCATAGCGCGTACTATGTAAATAAAGATTATATTTATTTAACATAATAAAAAGTTTTATATAATATGTTAAGTTAATCTAACCTATTTTATTATAATTAAAATCATATTTGCTGTATATACTTAATATTATTTGGTTTTAAATTTATCGGTTTTTCTTTTCGCAATTATATTATATCGTAAAAATATTATATTTTATACTCCTTACCATTCATCGGTTACATTCATTGGTATAATATTATTTTTTACTCTAAATGTTCCTAAAAAACGTATTTTAAGTAATATAAATGTTATTAATTAATGACGTTAATTTTTAGCGCGATAGAAGTTTTAGTAAATATTAACGAAATAATGACAATATTCGATAAAATGAATATACAATGAACAGAATTTCTTGTTACGAGATTAATAGGAATCCCATACGTTTTCAATGTTATCTACATTATTTTTGTAACATGAAATTCTGATCACTCATTATAAATTTAAAAGAAAGTTTGGAAATACTAAATGACTAAATGTGTAGTAAAATAAATTAGCATAATAAAAGAAAAGTTTTAAGATCCAAAGGATTTATTAGTACATATTATATATATATATATATATAAATAACATTATAATATTAAATTAACATCACTCAGTTCTTTACTATTAGTTGTTATTGTAACAATTCTAATAATAATTATTCACACAATAAGTTTTCTTTATTATACTACAGTAGGTACGTCATTTTCAGTAAAATTGTAATAACTATCTATACTTTTACATGCTATTCGTAATACGTAAGTCTGGGTATTTCTACGAAATATTTTGTACGATAAAATTTAAAAACACCTTAAAAAGTACATTATCATAGTAGGTCACCTATACAGTAAGTATTTGTACATTATTAATGTTTAGTATTAGTATTAGTGTGATGCAACAAGAGTTATAAGGCAAAATATCGCAAAAAAAACAAAAACAAAAATTAAATACTTATTTATCAACAAACTTCCCAAGTACCGTATCTTACCGGGTATTAATCACTATGGACGATTGTGATTTACATGATGATTACATTATTATAACATATAAGCGCGTCATCATTTATTATTAATTTCTTATGAACTTTGAATGTTGAATAAGTACTTAAAAATGATTTACAAGGGCTTTTTTTTATATTGGTATAATTTTATCTTTTACCACTATAATAATCGAATGATTAACGAATGATATATGATATACATAATCAACAGTATACAAATGTGCGTCTAGAATCTAGATTATAATATCATCAACGTAAATGGCCTATAAAATGTAATTCTAAAGTAAAAATAAAATACTATAAATGTATTTATAAATTATAGCAGTGTTCTGCTTAGTTGCATTTAAGAAGTTACTCGTATGTTATTGAAAAATAATGACTACTCCATCACCTGTTATAAACCAATCAGCTGGTAATTTCACTTTCAATAATATATAATATAAAGTACCTACATACTAATAAAAGCAATTTAATTAAAATTTTTACTATCGATCACTATTGTGTGTTTTTATTTACATTGGACTATATAATATTTTATAATCAAGATTAAAGTAATGTAATAATATTCAATTTGTTTTTAGCTAGGAAACATAAAACAATTGTTTGTTGATAAATTATATCTATAATTTATGCACTCTAAAAATGTTAAGTAATTAAACCATGGTTGATAATCAAAATTAAACATAATTTGGAATACTCTATGATGACATTAATACAATTCCACAGAAGCATAATCAATTTAATTTATATTAGCTTAATGTTATTGGGCCGTAGGCTGTGGCAATTATGTTCTGGTGTAGCAATAAGAGTATATTCTCTACGACTAATTCGATAGTAGATATCAGTAGCGGTTTAACGATGGCCGGGGGGGGGGGGGTGCATGGGGTCTGAACCCCCCCCTAGATACCAATATAATATATTTGATGTAACTATTTTGAGATAATATTTTAAAATACAATGATTAATCCTATCTTATCAATTTTTGTATATACCAAAAGCACAAAATTAGTATGTGCCCCTATAGAAACCCGTATATGTAACATTAAATTGCTGATAATAATATGATTATGTTAGAATCCTGACAATTATAGATATACAGTTTTATATTATTATTTTAGATTCTGAGCGAAACGAGAAATATATTGGTTTTAGTGTTTTACTATGATGTTTTTTTTTTTTTTTGTGCTGTGTCTGAAAATATTTTTTATTATTTTTATCATTTTGGGTAGAAATAATGGTTCGATTACAACGAATAGGATATGCTTTCGGTAGAAAATTGCATCTAGTTGATACTTTATTTAGCTAATTTTTGAATTTCTTAAAAATGTTTCCTTGGGAGAAGAAAAATGGCCGAAATCGTCAAAATTACTGTTTCCGTTGTTTTTAATTTTTTTAATTCGTATTTAACTAATAACCAGAGGCATATTTATGAGGTGGTCGAACGAGTTTAAACCCCCCCATGGCCAAAAAGAAAAAAAATTGCTATTAGTAATATTATTTTACCACCTGTTTTAGATTTTGCATTATAATGTATATACTATATATATAGATCGATACAACTTTAAATTTTTTTGCAATTAAATTGTTTATATTATAAAACAAATAGAAGAGGGGTTTCGGCTTCATGAAAATTAAACTTCTAAACCCAGTTTATAAATTGCAAAATATGCCTCTGCTGATAAGTTTTGATCGTAGGTATTTGAAATTGTTTTGAGCATTTTCATAGGTAGTTTACAAACGTGGTAAACTTTTAGAACGGCTTATCAGTATAATATAATGTATTATAGTTTCGATCAGAATCGTATTTTCTAATACAATATCATTGCATTCAAATCTTAATTATAATAAACCACTAATTTCTCCGAGGACCGAAGGAACGAAGGAGGAACGTCTAAAATCGACCTTCCCACTTTTTTACATATTATTTTTTAGGACCACTTCCAAGAAAATGTTGAAAATTCGCAACTGGTAAGTATACCTATCATTATAGCAATTAATATACATAATAGTATGCATATGGTTATATATTATGCGTACGTATATTATAATATTTGCGTTTAAGTATATTCATAATTCCTATATTGTATTTTAACATTAATTATATTGTCTTTACGTATACCTACTGTCTATATCAAAAAAAAAAAACCTGTAGCAAAAGTCATAAACGTAAATTATTTTACGTTTCTACTTATTGGTTATAATTTATAGTTATAGGTTCTATGTACATGAACACGCTTCAAGTTTAAAAAATTCACTGCTTACGTACTTTATGACTTTTATAGATATCGCAGGAAAATAAATAATACAATTTAATGTCTAATTAAATAATAATAAATTGTTACAATAAGCTATAAAAAGAGTTTAAATTTAAGAGATATTATATATATATTTTTTCCTTACATTTAAGCCACTATATCTTGGTCATTAGCTGTAATAATAATTCAATAATAGATTTTATACTCGTATACCTATATATTTTACGAATTATTCATTCTACCGGTTCTACATGATGTTTTTTATTTATATATTGTAAATTCACATATTATATGTATGGCATGTTATTTTTTCTTACTACCACGCAAGTTTATATTAACTTAATTTTTTTAAATAAACTCAATTTACTTCGCTTTTATTATTATATGTATAATAAAATATTTTGATTTTTTTGTTTTATCATAACTAAATAATAATTTGTAATTTTGCTATAATTCAAAATTTCAAACATTAAGACAATAAGACACAAAATTTAGTTAAAACGTTCCAGTTATACTTCCGAATAGAAATACTGTTAATAGTTCAAAATGTATGTATAATATAATATTGGATTCTAAAAATAAACAACAAAAATCATACAAAAACTCGCTATAATCACTAATACTTATACACAAATGAAGAATGTTATTCGATTCTGTCCATTAGTATAGAAAGTGTTTACAATATAGTTACAATAAATTCTATTTTTAATATGCATACATTATACAATTCGTATCTTTAAAAAGGAAAGCTCGATTCCGATCAATTCCACTATAAATTGTTAATTTCATCTGAATGTACTGTATACTAACTTAACCTAGATTTTTCCTAATTTAAACATAATGCATCTTAAGTGGTTTTTTTTTTTTATTTTGAAAATCGACAACCCGAATAAAAATAACTGTAATAAAAACTATACAGTTAACTAATAAAGTTTTTCTTTTTTCTAAATTAATAGATGTTTTAAAACGGAAAACTTCAACTTATTAAAAAATATAACTAATGTAAATGTATTTTAAATAAATTGAATCAATAATCTATACTAATAATAAATAAGTTATGTACACAATAGTAAGTAATAATTATATAAATCATACCATTATATTATAATTTATATCTTTAAAAAAATGTTTTTAAATATTCAAATATTATGATAGAATGTAATACTATTATTGTAAATATATATAAATCTATTATATACAGAGTGATCAGAAATAAATGTTAGAAAAATACTGGGAATGACATATATTTTTAATGTTATATCCATAATTTTTTTTTAGTATAATATTCTAGGCACCTTGTAAATTTTTTTTTTTTTTTTCTTTGACACCTCCCGCATTAATTTTTATCTCCTCTAATAATTATTATAGAAGAACACGATTTCCCTTAGAATAACGTTTATTTGTTTTCGCAGTGAGGGTGAAAATTACGAGACACTTCTCCCGTCAAAATAGAAAACTCCAAACTATATAAATTCCGCGTAACAGTTTACCGTTATCGTTTACTTTTACTTTCGATGTAGTAAAAATTACTTTCTCTGTACACCTGTAAACTCATGAATATAATATAATATCGCTCGACCGTCATAGTTGTACTCTCAAACTTTTGCTTAGATTTATAGAGGAGTGTTCCCCTTCTGCGGTACCTTAGGAATATAGAAAATAAATCAATAAATCAATCGCGATAATGCAAATGAAAAACATGACCGAATGATCAGTGTAATATTGTCGTGTATGGGTATACTATTGTATATAATAATCCATAAACTTTATGAAATTATATAATAGACCCATCCTAGAAAAATGATGAAAATACGCGACTTGTTGTAACATTATATATTTTACTAATATGGTGATCGTCTGCGGGGTGACAATGTATTTATATACGTAGGTATACATGATATAATAATGCATTTATACCGTGCGGTATACGTGGTATAAAAATTTCGGAATTGTCGTCGTAAAATAAATATCTAGTATTATGTAAATCGCCTCTTCGATCGAATGTAAATCCGAATAATATTTTAATTAAATTAATAAGTACTCATTATTATAACTTATAATGTCATTTCCTGTCGCTGTTTGGTGATGTATTTGCCTATTTGGCCCGTTCGGTGGACGTGCGCGCGCGCTCGTCGGTAAGATTTCGGATGTCCTCGAACCGGACGGCCGGGAATCGAGTGAAAGTGACTTTCACACGTCTTCGGGTTTGCTTGCCCCACGCGCGAACTCGACCAACAGCTCTGTTGCAGTAGCCAACGGACTACGATCATGTCAACAGTCCGCTTTCCACTATGGAGTTGTCATTGAACCGATTGGTAAGTACAGAATCGTCTTAAACAATAACAATATAATTAATAATGGTCTCGACCCGTTAATAATATTAAATATTCTAACATAATGTTATACATGGCCAATTATAAGTGCGTAAAAAATTGACCGTCGGTTGTGGCGTGTTCGCGGGCAAAATGACGAAATTCGCAAGGAGAAAATAATTTTACGCGCGCGATTTAGATTGATTCAAAAACGGTTTTGTTTCCATTGTAACGTATACGCTAATAATAATAATAATAATAGAATATAAAAATAGAACCTACCTCACTATTGAGAATTTATTATTTAGTATATAAAAATATTAATGTTATTTTGTTTTTACACTATCGAATACGTTATAATAAAATAAGATAACGCTATTACACGCGAATATGCCGAATACTATGTATATATATATATATTAGGAACCTGTTGCGTAGAAAACAACAGTTTTAACAATATTGTAATAACCGGAGTTATGAACGGGGAAGGGGCGGAAAAACGACACGGTTATTTTTTTCATTTCCCCTACAATATTCGTGCCGACCTATCCCGCGGCGCGCGAGGGGAATTTTCGCCACGTTTTCCTGGCCGCTTTCCGACGACCGACGCCCTATATTACTTACTCCGACACTCGTTACGCGCGCGCCCTCCGTCATTGTACGTATGTGTTTTGTACGTACGTCACGCGCGGGTGTTAGCCGCGGCGGCGGCGGCCGGTTCAGTGAAAGTGAAGTGGGCCGCCACTGCCATCGAAGCGCTGCCTGTTGTGCACGCGGTCGTGTGTGTGCGTTTGTTGAGGCTTTGTGTGCGCGCGCGCGCGCGCGCGTGTTTGCGTATTCTGCGCGACGGCGGCGGTCGGTGACCTACTTTTGAAATTTGTTATACGGACCCGCGGTCGCCGCCGTCGAGTGAGCGACTTGACGTCGACCTGTCAAGTCGCTCGCTCGCGTCGCCAGTGCCGCTCGATCGGTCTGCCGAGTCCGCGTCAGTAACGAGCGGTCGTGTTAAATCGTACGGAGTAAAAAAAAAATACATATATATATTAAGAAAACATGATTACGTGAGACGTTTTTCCGCCCGCACACTCTGTCAAACACAGTAAGTGTCTAATTATTAAATAAATTTATATATATATTTTATGACGCGTATTTCGATTTTAATTTGTCTCTGTTGTAAAATGTTATGCGCATTGTCCTCCGTAATATATATTTAGCTCGCGTTTGATTTGGTTTTCGAAAAGTCGTGATTTTTCACTGCAAAGGGTTGTTTTTTTTTGTTTTTTTTTTTCCCCCCCCCGGTTTATAGGTCATCGCGAAGAATCGGGTCGACCGTCAAGGTCGTCGTCGGGTCCCTTCGTACGAACGACGCCCGCGCTTCCGACACAGCGGGAAAGGGTACACGCACACGACAGCCACACGCGTCTCGTAAATAAGTAGGTCAGGCCCGCGCGCAGGGCGGATAGCGATTCTTTATTATTATTATTATTTCGGTTCGATTTCCGTGTCCCAAATTCGCGCAATCCGTTTTCGCCATTGATCTAAATAATGCGCTTGCAAAAGGTCATGGAATTAATTTCGAAATTCCTATCCGGAAACGCTCGCATAATTGACCGTAATTAACGACATTATTATGTCAATATATATATATATATATTATTTATCTACACATAATGTACCATACGCGTTTGTTAGGCAGTTCGGTGACCGAATGTGTATTTCATCGTTATCGATGGGTACACTTATATAAGTATTTGATATATATATATATATGTATATATATATATATATATATATATTTATCGAGTATTTATATCGAACGAGTTTCTGTCCACATATAGATTAAATATTATAAAATATAATGTTTGTAGACGAATCCGAGTATTCGTTTGACGACCACATATATATATATATATTATATTATTACAACTGATTAACAACACAGTTCGTATAATCTCCTTTAGAGCGAATACAATAGTTTTCGACTTTAAATAATAACATATATAGTATTATACTGTGCAATTCGGATGCAGTGGCGTAATTATTAATTTAATTTCGGGGTGGGGGTTGGAGGACATAAACATTTCTTTACATACGTAGCGAATATTTATTATATTCTCAAGTACCTAACCTAACCAACATACAAGTGTATAAAATAGAAAACAGATTCTGTTGGTATCTATTATTCTATTCTCCTGATCCTCCTCAATTACGCTACTGTTTTCGGATGTATAGAAAGTTTGAAAATAATACCGAAAACGTTATGGTTGTTATTTAAATGTAATTAATATTTAAAATAACAATATCGTTTTAGAATATTAAAATATACCGTACTTATACCTATGTTTTCTTATTACACAGGATGAGGAATTTAAAAAACAATTATTAATATTATCTATACGAAGGTTCGTTTAAACTTATTATAAGTGATAAACCAATTTGAAAGTGATACTGTGATAGTATAAAATATAATATTATACTATACAATGTGACTGTCATTATACAGGTGATATCATAGTAGTTATTATTTAAAATTTTAACACAATCGAATATAATATTATACATTCTTATCTTAAATTTCTGATCTACTTGACCTACTGATCTCTGAAATGTACTAGTATCCTAATTGTTCGTATTATTTTTGTGTTGTTAGCGTTTTCAATTTTAAGATACCTACTCAATAAAATTATTATATCATAATTCGTAGTAGGTATTTATTATTATTTTAAAGTTTCATATTTGTTACAATATACTCATTGTATTAGTTACAATAATCCAATCACAAAGCATTGAGACAATAGTCTATAGAGCAGATAGATACATAAGAATACAATAATTAATTACCTATAATAAACAAAAATAATAAATGACGATCCACGATCATAATTTACTAATTATTAATTTTATTTGTAAATACTTTAAATAGTATTGTTTTAATCGATAACTATAGCATTGAAGATTTTTTTACATCAAGGAGAAAAACATAAAACTTTTTTAAATAAAAGTAATGTTTTTATTTCGTATGAAAACAAAATGATATAGTCGTCTACACATTATTGACGTTAGCTAGTATATTTTATTCTTTTGCGTGGACATACTATTACATTATGCACGTTTTAAATTATTATATCGATTCTTTGTTTCATAAATCATTTGCGAATTTAAGTCATTGACCATTGTAGTTAAATAAACGCGTTAGTGTATTTGATTAAAAACAGTCGTTATTTTATATGATTATTTGCTTTTTACAACAATATGTATATATATATATATATATATGAAACACTTAATGTAAATCATTGTTTTAAGTAAAAAAAAAAAAACTTTATTAAATAAATATTATAATCCGATCATTAACTTTGATACCACGTCGTTAAATAGTTCGACAACCCGATTTATTCGGTTTTATTATTTATTTTGACAAACTCGAAACAATACTGCGCCGGAAATGACATATAAGTACACATCGTATTTACCATAATGATATGATAGATAATATTATACAATATATATATATATATATATATATATATAGTAATTGCAGAACTGCACCGCTCATATTTTACACATTTGTTTAATTTTTTTTTCGTTGGATTCTGCACCGGACGACCGAATTCCGCGCGGTTTTCGTTCAGTGCCGACTGACGGACCATGGATAATATTTATATATAAACAGTATATTGTGATTTGCGAGACTGCCCCAAGTGCTAAGCGCTTATACCATAATATATTATATTTGCCAAAATTGTCACGTCGTCGTCGAGATGATTGTCTTATTGTCATACTGCCATAATGTCATATACATGTTATGATACACATAGGCTGGTCACGAAATATATGCAATAATATAGTCGTACGGATGACGACGACTAAAAATATTTTTGATGATAAAAAATACGCGATAACGGCTGAGGAAAAAATTTCACTTTCTCCGGGTAGCGGTTTTTATATGGCTTAATGATTCTCGACGAATCCGAAACTATTGAAAGTCGGCGAAATCGTTCACACTTGGCTAAGTATACGATAATGACGATTATTATTTCACGGTACAGCCGTGCGTCGACAACAATCGAGGAGAAGAATGATAAAAAAAAAAATTCCTAAGTACATATAGGTATTTGTTTTTCTCTTTTCGCGGAACTCCTGTGCGCCTTGCTTGCTGTTGCACCATCGTCAATAATTATTTATAACCGCTCTTGATGATGTGACAACAGTATATACGTCATAATATTATAAATTATAATATCGATGTATGCAACTATTATAAATTATGTACGACGTACAGTATTAAATATTAATTATTGACAATTTCGCACTGGCCGTTACTCCGGTCTATTCCCGACCATCACGGTAATATTGTAATCATTGTTAAATTTTATAATATTGTATTCGATTAAAAATTAACATAAATCGGAGAATTCGGACGCGATGCAAAGTTCATCGACCAAATATATTACGATACAATATGTAACGAATAACGATAAGTTTGATAAACGAACGGAAATTACGATAACGGAGCACAAAAAAAAAATATTACATATATTATTATGTTGCGGATGACTGTTTTTTTATTTTTATTTGGTATCCCGTACGCAGTCAATTTTTAACGCGTTCGATTATAATTTTTCTTTTTATACAAATTTCGTATTTTATACCTATTTTAAAAAAATATAGTTAGTTAGTCTCGTGTCAGTCAGCTTAAATTCTTCTTTCTGTCCAGTAATTGATCACTTTTGTGACCGCGTCATTTGGGTTAGAAAAAAGGTCCATCCATTTGCATTGGGTCTCCATCATTGGGCATTCCAATAAGTGTTTTTCGTCCTGGACGCTTCCACATTCACAGAGGTCGCTATCTTCTTGTTTCCATTTTACTAAATTTTTCTTGGTTCTAGCTACTCCTGCTCTCAGCCGATTGAGTGTTTTCCATGTCTCGTATTTTAGATTTTGTCCTGGTGGTAGACTTTCTATCGCTCGTGTCCATATCAAAAAAAAAAAAATATAAATCTCCAGAAATACATATTAATAAAATCAAAATCTTGACCCTCAACAAATTGTTCATATAGGTACTAATCATCATACGGTACTATCGTCCTTAATTTTTTATAGTATCAATTTATATTATATAATTTAACGGTCATTATACAATTATAATTACGCATGTTTAATTGAAGTCATCTTACACAAATATGTTAATAGGTAATTTAACACTGTGTCTCATATAGTATAATATTATTACAATAGGTACTCGTAGTATTTGATTCAAAATCATCTTCGGTTTAATATTAATAAGTATACAGTAAATTGTAAATTGTATTTATGCATAAATTAGAAAATTATTATGTTATAGTTGTAAAACAATATTATAAATAATATTTTTTTAGATATGTTAATGAATATATAATATATAGTAACGTCCATATCATATGTAGTGGAATGAAGGATATATTATTATATTATACGATATACCGCGAGTTATACTGTTACAGTTATAACTTAACTAAGTTAAAACAAACGATCTATTTAATTTTTTAATTTTAATTTTATTTATATTTTATACGGGACAAGCCCAGAAATTGACATAAGGATTAAATTGATAGTACAATGTTACAAATAACTAAAATATACGATATAACAATAGGGTAATAATTAAAATGAAAAAGAATTAGTACGAGGAATATGATAAAGGGTAAATGAAGGAGATGCATGGGAGACTTTGAAATTAATAAGGGATAGTAGTGTGGGGGAGTCAATTTGATTAAAAAGGAGATGGTAGATTAAAATCATGCCGACAGTTAGCTAAGATGGAAATATTCATGGTTTGGATAATAGGGGTGTAATCATGGAGGGGATGGGAAATGTGGAGTCTATGAACTGAAATGCGAAAGTACCTCCTCTGAATTCTTTCCACCATAGAACTGGCACTGACAGTAGGGGGTCATGCAGGGGAGAGAGGTAGACTCAGAAGAAGAGCCATGAACTGAAACAAATAAATAACAATTGGGTAAATAGAAGCGATACCAAGAGTGTAAAGGATCGCTAATTCCGAGGAGATCAAAAGAATTTATAAGAATATTAATTAAAAGATTGTCAAATATACCTACTGTTGTATATTTAATAATGTAGTAATTTAACGTTACATTATACCGTACATTATTATAATGTATATTATAATAATACTAAGTAAATAATTAAAATATATTGATAAATGCTAGTTGCTCATTAATGTTAAAATGATAAATGATTTGTGCAACGTATCAGCAGTAGACCCGAAATTATATGCGTTTTTTCCTATTTTTGTTTCAGTTTTGGTTGGTGGTCGCGTCGGTGGCGTTAACCGTTTCCGTGGTCAGCGCGACGTTGACGCCCAGAGCACCGAACTTTCAATATTTCGAAAGGTATACTGCAGTTTGTCTATAAATATTAACCATTGCATAAGCGGAAATCGGGGGATAGATTGATGGTTAGTACTTTAGTAGGACCGAAATTGAAAACTATAGTTGGTTTTTCATTTATAATTATGAAATTAAAACGTATATATTTCCGCTTATGAAATTCTAAAACTGAAATCTCAAACATAATATACAGGTTTATGGTATATGATAATATTACGTTTTCGATTTTTCAGGCCTAAGTACAGGTACCCGTATTACGATGAACAAGGACGCGGCCGACTTTTGTACGGATACGGAGGACCCGACTTGTACCAGTACAAATCCTACTCGCCCCTGGAAGGCATTCACTGACTTTGAATTTGATAAACAATCACTTCGTCGTCGCACTGTCACCGTCGTCGTCCAATGATGGCGGTCTTTTCATTTCCCTCCCTGCTGCACTCCCCCACCCCATAGCCGTTCAGACGTGTCCCGGTAGTGTTTTCCGTGTTTAACGACATCATATTTTGATCTGTTTGAAATACTCTATTATTAGAAGATAAATAGTAAAAAAATTATTATTTAAAAAAAAAAAAACATGTTTAATTTAAAAATATCCTCCCTTTTAATGTAATATAATTAATAATTATTTATATGTAAAATTAGAGTAATATAAATAAGAGAAATCCTCGGACGAGGCTCGCTGGTGGTTCGAATGTTACCAAAAACCGATAGCGGACACGTTTGCATTCCTTTACGAGTTTAATAATAATAACAATAAATCATCGAAGTCGATGGTTCGTAAAAAAAAAAAAGCCAACGATGATTATAAAAATTCGTAAATGAATAGCCTAATGGAAAAAATAACGGTCTGCCATATGGTTATATCTTAATAAGTAGATTCGTATGTTAAATTATAAGCAAAATTATTAAAATGACGATTTGTATAATATATATAATAGGTTTTTCATTTTCTATAATAGGTATAAATATATTTAATTTTAATTATGATTTCTTTTAACACGTTACATATATTATGTAAATTACGTGTCGATCGTGTAATAGTACCTATATAATATCGATGAATTAGCTTATTAAGAAATGTATTTAATTAAGAGTCTATAGTACCTATATATAAAATATTTAAGTAGCAATAAATAAATGTAATCGTACACCGAGAGACGTCTTAACGGCATAAAAATTAAACACAACATAATCAGTTCCATCCCAACCACGAAATATACACTAATTAATAATTATGTCTTGAATATAATCATACAATAAATAAAACACATTTATGTATTTATGTGGTGAAATGTCAATTGTTAAATATTAATATTATATATATATATATATATATATAAAAAAAAGTTTTTAATATTATTTTTATCTGTTTTCTCGTGATCAGATAAAAATAGTAGTAATTTGTTATAAATAAATTTATTTTATGAATTGCATTGCATTGCGTGTTATTGTAATTATATCTTGAAAAATGTGTGTAAAATATAAATTTATTATATTATACAATTTGTTGCAATTTACAAAAAAAAAAAAAAGATTGGTTTATTTTTATTTTACTTGTATCTAAATTATATAACAATATAGATACATCCCACTCCTGTGAAGAAAAAATACACGATTTTAATATAGGAAATATAATATACATTTTGTAATATTATATATTAGTTATTTCTTTTGTGAAAGGGTCTCGTTTGGAACCTAATTAAATGAAATGTAGGTCAAGTGTCATGCAATTGCGTGATCCAGTTCATCATATTATTACTGAATCAAACAAGTCATATAATTAGTCATTTTTTTTTTCATATTTCATTCACTTTTGCAATTTATTTTTCTAAAGTTGTATGTTATAATTTATTTAGTATTTTATTCATTTAAATAAAAATAATACAAATTTATCAAATTATTAATCTATTAAAAATGTACAAAACACAAACATTATACTCTAAATTTGATAGCAAATTTAATTTATTAAGTATTTAACACAATTTATTTATTTCACTATTGTTTTTTATAATATTACATTAATACGATTTACGATAGCTATCTTCTGGAGCATAAAAATAATTACATTTTTATCTATTTAAATATTATAAATACGCACTTTTAATTTAAAATATTGTATTTGTATCACGTGCGTGATTCATTTTATAGTGATTTATGAATAATTATAAAACAAAACAAGAAATGTAATTAGTATTAAATATTTAAACAATACTTGCATGGAATCACTGCTACTCTAAAGTTAAAAATAATACCAATTAACTTTAAGAATGTACAAAAAATAATTGTCATTGAATTAAACGTACACAAATTCCTACGTAATTTAATTAATATATAATTTATACTAAACGATCAGTAAAATTATAATAAATTAATAAGTATATAATATAATAAGCCCAAGGGGGGAGTTTGCTCCTATCGCCCCCTTTAAACCCGCCACTGTGTTGACTATTTTATTCGTTCAATCGATAATTATTGATAAATATAGTCAATTAAGAATTTTATAATAATTATAACACGTAATTATTATACACTAATATAGTAATAATATAACTAAAACCAAAATCTGGACAGTACATATTATTAATTTAAAATTTAATAAATGATTACTGTGATTAAGTGATTATATTTAAAAATTAGTTTCTTGAAGTTATTTTGCAAAAAAAATTTACGTTTAAATTTTGAAAATATTGCGTGACACGGTGCGAGAACACAGCCACATTTTTGGTGAATTTATTTCTCGACCGACGACCACATAGGGCATAGAGTATCTTATCTAATCTTATTCAATTATAAGCTATTTAGATTTTACTACATAATTAAAAAATGCATATTGACTTATAATGATAGTTCGAATCACGAATATATACACTAGTCCGAGTGTAATTGAAATATTTTTGATTTTTGGATTCCCGGCATATATGGATTCTAACCGTAATTCTGATTAAAAAGTACTACCAACTATTTCATAACAAAAACAAATATAATTTATAATATTATTAATTATTAATAATAAAATTTCACAATAATACTACACTAATATCTATATTGAAAGATTCTAAGTTTTAATATTTCATAGGTAGTGTTATTTTAAACCAATTTTGTTTCACATCACGTCGTAACTTATGAAAAGTACTCTGTAAAAATCTCTTTTACAATAAACGAAAAATGCTATATAATAGTACCTATACATTTTTAGATTGAATTACCGGCTTTCTGAAAACATTCATCTTCATTATATAGATTTTTGATTATTTTATTTATTTATCAAAATATTTAATATAATATCTTCATGAATACCGTAACATGTCACGTCGTGAGGATTTGCTATATTTCAAATATTATCATAGACGAAATTCAATCTAATTTGTAATTCTCTCCTTTCCGCTTTATAGAAATTTGTTATATTATATTACATATTATCCGTTTTGTTTGTATTTTCGGAATAATCGCATTTTACTATACACCTACACAGGTACATCGAAGGTCGAATTACAACAATAACCAACAATATTTTACAGTTCAATGAATTATGATACCTATTATTTTACAATAATTAAATTTCTAATAAAGTCATTAAAATATATTAAGTCAAGTTTTAATGATAAAAAGATAAATACATTTTTTAATAAAATGTAATAATCTCAGAAAATTGAATGAAAATATACTTTTCAATTATCATTGAATACTCAACTATATAGATCCATTCCAAGTAAACTTATTCTTTCAGAATCTTCTTTTTAGTATTATAAAACTATAATAATTTTTGATATATTCATATTTGTGTTGTGTCGTCAAATCGTTTGAACTTATAAGCACAGCGGACATTTAAACAATAATCTAAGTCATTTTCAATGTTTGAACCCATTTGTTAGAATACAAATAATATTATATAATTTTGTATAACATTACATTTCAAACGTAAACGAATAAGGAATTTTATATTTAAAAGTGTTAACTGTAAACAGTTTATGATGTAAAGAATAAAATTACCATAGAATATTTTGTATCTACTTAATAAAATTATTAACATATAACATGATAAAAGATTAAAACGTATCTAAATAAAACAAAAAATGTATACCTATACTACATGTATTTACTACATACTATTTTTTTTTGGTCAAGTATGTTTATCAAATAGAAATAAAATAACTGGTAATATAACACCTATAGATATACTTGATTCTATTTGGCTTTTTTCACGTAATTTTTATAGAATCATATTGACAATGGTCAGTGACCCAATTATTTATTTTGTACCTATCCGCAAATACAATGAAAAGTTTAAAACATATCTAATAATAGAACAAAATATACACAGTTATATTATGTATTATGCTATACGTCAGTAAACAATTGTTTAAAAACATTTTAACTTTTAATATTTACATGATCATATAATTACCTATATATAACTGTATAATAGTCAACTATGAATATACGATATGATTTATAAAGAATAAGTACTACACATTTTTGTTTTATAACAAAATGTATATTGCTATATACTTATATAAATGTACATAATATATGTTAATGTTATATATATATATAAATTTATATTTAATTTATAAATTATAACATTATTATCAATACACATATTTACAAATATTATAGATTATAGGTACTAACAATAACAAATATTAACTAATTACATAACATAACAAATAATTATATCCATTTAACATTTTATAATATGGTATATATATATATATATATTATACAATATTCATAATATTATCGTTAACACGATCTTCAACAATTCAATTTAAGAAATCGAAATCTCCGTCAAAATCCGATTTCGCTGTTCTTACATCGAAATGGGTTTCATGCACACAATCATGATGCATTTAAGAAAAACACTATCACACAATATTAAAAAATATTTATATCACATCCGATTTTATTCAAATCATTGCTTTTTAGATTTTGATGAATTCGTTGTATTTGAAGATTTATTGTTAAGAGCTCCGGCAATCTGTAACAAACAATAATGTTTTTTAATACCATTTCATAATTGAGAATCCTCTAAAGTCGAATGGCACGGTATCGTACCTAATCCGCGATGTCATTTTGGCAGAAAATTGCCTTATACACTATTTAAATTGTTCACACTTTAAGAACTAAAGACTTAAAGATTTCTGTTCAAATTTATAAAATAAATGATACAGATACCATTGTAACATTGTTTGTGTTATTTATTTGTAAATTATATTGCGTTTCGTGCATGTTATTAAAGTGTATTTCACGTATAGTAAGTACGCGATACATGTATTTCTAATCATTATTGCAGAAGATTGAACATTAACTATTGAATATAAGGTATTTGATAACACGATATTTCATATTTGACTTTTAAATTTCAACTTAATAAACTTTCGTTCTCGAACCGTTCGGTATATTTTATAAATTATAATGTATACAGCTCCAAATACAAATATCAATGACATGCAAATTAAAAATTGTTAAATGTTTAAACACTTCAAACGTGTGGTTCAAAATCCCACTCGATATTGTATAAACATATTATGTTAATTCATGCATAATTATAATAGACTTGTATATATGTTACGGTCAATGTGCATAATTGGAAATTGTAATACGATTCCCTGACAATGTGAATAATGCCCGATTTCAATGGTCATTTTCTCAATGCAGAAAATATTACACTATTGCAGTGCTCGAATTGGGAAAAATTTTGTGAAGGTGCTCAATCTAACAATTCAAAAACTGCGTTCCAGAAAAAGGTGGCTATGCTCTCCACATCCACCTCCCTCATGAAGACATAAACAATTTTTGTTAAATACTACATTTCAGCTACATATATATATATATAAATATTCTAAATATAATCTATATAAGTTCAGTAAATAGTTTTATGTTATACCTAATTGTCTCCCAAATTCGCCACATACATTGAGTTATTTAAAAAAACAATTTTTTTTTTTTATGTAATTCAAATTCCTATTTTGATAGCAATACGCCAAATACTGTAGTTTCGTACTGTATAGTAGGAATAATTTTGATTTTAAAAATATTTAAAATTGTAAAATTCACTATACCATTGACAATAATTTAAATCCATTTTTTTAAGAAAAATTATGTCAGGCATTATAATTTGTGTCGTCCCACTGTTCCAGTATAAAAAAAAATAGTTGGGGTGCACAAAAAAAATATAAAAATAGTGTGGAAGCTCGGTCCCCCTACGCAACCCTCCAATCCGAGCATTGCGCTATTGTATACAATGACCAAAGTATGGCGGGCGATTTGTGAAATAATATTTATATAGAAATGTAAAATAAATAATTATAATATATACATTTATGATAATTTATACATATATTTTTTTTTTGTGACGTGGAAGGTTATAAAAAAGTAATTCAATTACAAAGAAAATACAGATTCTTTTTTAATGTAAAGCTTAGTTAAAAATTTAATTAAAGTTGTGACCTTTTAATCCCCTCGCTGTTTACGCCACTTGTGAATGTATAATCCCTATATATACGTATTAAAATCGATTTATAATCGAATACGTATAATAAGAATAACTAAATATTATGTTCGAAATACGACCAAGTATATTATAGACAATAATTACCGTGATATTCGCATTTTTTTCCGTCGTCGACTTGTAAGAACCTCGTCCCAAACTGTCAATCAAATCTCTTCCTCGGGGACCATGCTTCTTCTCGAACGATTCTCGAAACTTGGCCCCGTCGTTGGGTTTGAACGCTATGAAGTTCATTACAGGGTGGTCGGCAGGTTGTCCGTACGGTCTGGCCATGAAAAATCCAAACGGGGTAAGCCCTTCGGCCGGTGCCGATTCCACGCCGGTCGGTCGTAGTCGACCCGTCAACATTTGCACAGTTATCGCAACCATCATCAAAGTCTGCGCATTCACATTCATACCAGATTTATTATTAAACATATCTATATTAGCTATATATATTTATGGGAATTTTAATATTAATTAGAAATTTATATTTACGGAAGTATACAGAACGAATATAGTGTTTAACAATTATATATTATAAAGTGTAAACAATTTAAATGGAAAAAATTGGATATACCTATAACGGCTTATAACCAATTTTATTTTATAAATTAATTGCGACGGACGCGGCTATTTATTATGGGTTTAAATTTTACAATTTGTACAAAATTTATGAAAAAAATAATTTGCTACAATATGTTACAAATATTATATCACAAACTATCATTTAAAACAATTTTTTATGCTTATTATTTGAGCAGCTATAACCACCACAGAAAATATTTTCCTCTTTTCAAAAAAAAAATTCGAAATCTCGTTGATGCAGTGGCGTAATTAAGTAATTAAATTAAATTTAAGTAGCCCCCCACAATTACGTTCCTGTGTTGATATATAAACCTCGGAAAAAGTATGCGCGTTTTAATGTGTTTTCACAGATAAAATATTATCTCTTATTGCTTATTCTGTTCCTTTTAATTATAATATTTTATGTTATTAAACTGACACATTTTTATACATTCATGTATAAATTCTACATTTATTGGTTAGATTAATCTACAATTCATGAACGTGACTAAGGATGATTTGGAGAACTTAACTTTATCTAAACCATTAGCCCTTCTTAAAATATAATTTGCTTTTTTAATTTTAATTTGTGTGATTATTAAAACTTATATTCGTATATTAGACTTAAACCCTTCACTATAAAACTCTTATTATGTCTATACCACAATTACACTGATCATTGCCTCCCTCTCGTTGTCAACATATCTTAAATCCTAGTTAGAATATTATTCCTATTTAAATTCTAATGTTGTACAAAGTACAGCCAATGTTAATATACAATTTTACTATTATCTATATTATTATTTATTAAAATATTAAATATAATGCAATATATAACATATTTAATCAACGTTTTTTTTTCTAAAATTAATAATTTTAACATTGTAAAAAACATATCAATATAAGTTAATGATAGAAAATCATAATTGTTTTTAACATTGTCTGACACTATAGTAGTCTTTGTCAACATTGACATTTAACGTTAACATATATATAATAGGTACATATAGAAAATAAGGAGAAACAAAAATTCTATAAATTCATATATTCTTTGGATAAGTAATTTATTTTAGGAAAATGCAGAACACTATACATGTATTATTAAGTAACAATTATTATTGCACATTAGTAAGCAATACTCACCGAAAAGCCAACGAACTGCATGGTTCCTGATGTGGGCGGTAAATAACACTGAACGATGTCCGGGAATCATAAAAAATATAATATTTCCCAGTTTCCCACACCTTCCGATTATCATGTTCGTTTCCTCACAATATATTATGTATAATATATGAACATTATAATAGTGAAAGTGGTTTAAATTTCTCTCTCCAAATTGCTTTTTTCCACATCTTATAATAAATTAACGACTCGTACGTAAAGGTACTACAACGGTAATAATAAATCGTTTACATAACACACACGTTTACATATAAGTAATATAATGGATACTTTTAAGGAAGCGTACGTATACTTTTAATATTGCAATTAAAAATCTCGCATTTATAACTGTTTGTTATAATATTTTTATGTACAAACAGGAACGATTTACTGGAGATAATTTTGTGTACCTAATACAATATACATTATTACATTCGGTATACAATAATATAAAGTATAAGTTATAAAATTCATCTCATAACGTATATATTCTATACATAACTAATATGAAATGACATAAATTCAAATCCGGATTCCAATTAATCTTTGCATGCGTAACGAGCTTACTGTATATTTTACGACATTAAGATCATACTTTTATAACAAATACATGTGTACCTAAGTATTTGAGATAAACTTCAAGGAAAAAAATTATTCCATGTTGGTTCAACGATTGAAAATTCATATTTTAATTTTTGCAAAATATAAATTTATGAGTAACTGCTATTAATAGTAAGGTAGGTATATATATATGTGCCCACAATACTATAATTATTGTAGTATACACCCGGTTACAGTGTTACTACTATTAAATAATTAATATATTGACAATAATAGTATATATACAAAATTGTTTAATAATTAGTTATTTAGTTGGTTTTTATACTTGCAAAATATTAATTCTAGCCTATAAATATATGTTATTCTTTCTGGTGCGACGCAATATAATATTACTACCTACCTATATACGAGTACACGACAGAGAAATTACCGAGTCAGCGTTTCAAGTGTGCAATATCATTACACCGCCGAGATATTTTAAATAAATTATAACTTTTATTGTTATTTAAATGAATAAATAAATAAGTTAGTTCCTTATAAAAAGTCCAACTATGCACGTAGTACGTACATATTCTCATTTTTATAACACGTTTAGACGTCTATACCAATTTTTATTTTTTATTGAACCCCGACTCCAATTGTGTAATCTAAAATAATGAGTGTGCTGTGTGCATTACTGCAGTTTTAAGTAGTGTGTATTTACAAATAAGTACTTATATAAAAAAAAATTAGATTCTGTTATTAATTGTTCATCAAACATTCAGAATTATTTGACATTTTTCAATTTTTTAATGAAAAAAATATATATTGTTTAATGATAACAAAAATAATGTTATCGTTTAATCATACTTTATTAAAACTATAGGTAACTCATTATATTTAAAATGAGGTAGAAAAAAAGTAGGTATACATCAGCCTCCAACATTTTTATATGATTCTAATGTATCTATAATACAATTATGTAGTACAAATTTTTATAAAAAAAATAATAATACAAATAAAATAGGAGTTATATAAATTTGTACATTTAAAAAATTTAAATAATACCAAATAATGATTAAAAAGCAATACTTTTTAGGACATTATGATTTAATGTTCTAATGATTTTCCCATAATTAAAAAAATAACAATTTGATAAGTACCTATTGGTATAATAACTTCTCAATCGCTGTATCACAGTATTTGTTCAAATGTGTTGCGAGAAAGTAGTAGACAAAGGTACCTGTATCAAATTACAAAAAAATAATTTACAACATTATAGTACGACTAAAAACTTCATACCTAACTTGATTAGATAAAAAAAATTTTTCTAATTAGGAAACCCTACACTGCACACTGCACAGTATTCATTAAAAGAGGAAAAATAATTCGCGGGATTAAAAAACGAACACACACTTCAAATTAAATTTAATTCGTTGGAACTAGGGGAATTTCGGTTGTTTGTAAAAAAAAGAATATTCAAGTCAATCAATATTAACTATTTCGATGTTTTTGCCATTTTTAACATTATACTTGTGAGGTAGCATTTTAATCATTAAACAAAAGAAAAGATAAAATTGAAAAAGTCAACTTGGTGTCGAACAGGAGTTCCCTATATACGAGTCACCCTATCCAAAAAGTCACCACGTATGAAATAGATTACCTATTTACAAGATATCAGTCTCAAGTTCCTTATTAATTAATGTTTTATATTATGTCATTTATAAAAGAAAATGTATACGAGTTTTATATTGCATAAGAGTTTTGTTTAGAATATTCATATATTTCTAATTTCCAATTAATATTGATTTGATCAATACATAAGTATATGGATTATAATAAGAGTTAGAATACTTTGGTTATTATCTTTTTCCCTATTCATAATGTGTCACAAGCTCGCAAAATATGAAATATATTAATAAGTGTGTCGCTATAACAATAGGTTAAGAAACACTGGTGTATACTGCATAATATATAGTATTATTATGCACCTATATTTTATACCTAAGAGAAATGTTAAAAACACATTACGAGTATCCAGTAAATTATTGTAAACCTATAAGTACCTTTAACTACATACACATTTTTAACTTGAGATATTAAATGGCACGTCATTTCATATTTTCTCTGTTATAATATTTACAGGATATGTAATGGAAAATTAAAATAAATATACAATTTTTAAAATGAGTTTATCGTATATGATTATGATTTATGACCTTAATACATATATTATATTAAATTTAAAAAAAAAAAAAAAATATAATAATAATAATAATGCACATACTTTATTAAATATAAATAAGGTAAAGGTACTTTCATTTTTTTTTTAAATCTCATAATTTAACCTTATATTTATATAGTTATATATTAAGCAATATGACATTATGTTGTAACTTGAAAATATGGAATAAAACTGTACATGAGACAATAAATAAAGAAATTGATATTATACACATAGTGTGATTATTTAAATGTGACTAAATGATTACCGGAAATTAACCGTTCGTGGCAATTATAGATTTATCATTTATAGGTGGTGACGATGACGATGACGTTGAAATTATATTAATTTAATATGTTCAAATTAATTAGTTAAATATTATATGCATGTGCTTATTGACCACTGAGAACGAGTAAGGAAAACCAGGAATTTATGGAATATGGAATATATCAAGTTTCTATTAAGTAATTCTTAACTGGTAAACGTAAATTTAGCTCCTTGCAATTTTTTATCTATTCCTAAAAAATAATAGTAAAGTTAAAAAAATCGTTTTTTTTTTTTTAAATAATGTAAGTACCTACAGTCCTACATATATTAATATTTTTTTGTCACAAACCTACGATCTACCTATTTACTATATAAATTTGATTCAATTTTATAGAGAAAAAATATAGTTTACACACATAATATGCATATTTGTAATAGAATTTATTCTTCGATCTTCTCCTTATATAAAATAATATTTTTTATTTCTGTTTTCATAACTGTTTCTATGTAAACAACCAAAAAAAAACAATGTTTTAACCTTTTTAAATTGATTTAGAAGGAAATCCAATCGCGAATTATGCGAATCTCAGAGTCAGAAAAAATGAAGGAAATAAAACTTCGAAGAAATGAAAAAACATTCATAACAAAAGAAATCAAAAAGTTTTATATTACGAATATAAAGAGAAAAAACAGTTAGTAGACGGCTTAAGTCTATTAGTGTTATTTATACAATCACCGTCGAGATAAATAAACAGATAGATATTAAAAATAATAATAATTATTACACTGTTCTGGCCCAAAAACGTCATAACTCGTAATTGTTTAGTTGTCTAATTTAAGTGTTGATATGTACTGGCTCAAAAGTGTTATAAATCACACTAATATTATTATTTTTTATACTAAAATATGTAATATAATATTTAAATTATACGTTAGATTATGTACGTCAGGGGCATAGCCAAAGAGTGTGAGGTTATCAGGTCACAACCTCCCCCATTAGTTTTTGAAATCTCTTAAAAAAATTATAGAACAGAATATTTTTCAAGAACTCATTAAAAAACTTAAATTTTCTATCAACTATTTCGTTAGTAAAAATCACGATTATATAATGTATATTATTATAATTATATTCGTTTATAAATATATCCTTAATTTTTAATTATAAAAATTCACTTGGTTTTCGGGCAATGTTTCTGTTATTACTAACAGTTATCAGTAAAATCTTTATTATTATAGGTCGATATATTTGGATTGTGTTTTCGTGTATTTTTAGCGAAATTAAAATGTTCAAGATATCACAATCGATAATAACGACGATTGTAAATTATAGTTACATAATATATTATTTATTATATATACTATTTTTATAGTAATATCATTGATTATAGATAGTGCTAATGTACTATCTATTATCAATGGTAATATACATATTATTATTTTTATGTTTAAACATTAGTCAAACATAGAGCACTATAGTATCTATATAGTATTTCTATAGCATCTATAGTGCTTTATTCAATATATTTTTATATACAATATTTCTATACGAAATAATACAGTCTTATTGATAATAAGAGTACTAACTGTTAGTCGTACCTAATATAAACTATAGTCGTATTTTAAGTTTTGTGCTAATAAAAGAAAAAGAACAACGATGACAAGTATAGTCGACAGCTTAGACTCCTAGTTTGTGGTAGTTTGGCGTGGCTATACGGACAACAGGTAGGCGTCGTTAATTACTCATCGGTAGCACAACGTGTTAATAATGTTTGATTATATTAAAATTAAAAAAGGTTAAAAAGTTAAAATGAAAAAACATAGACATTTTAAAACCGATAAAATATATGATAGGAAAAAAACAATTTATACGACAATGCATAATTATTTATATTTTATACATCCATATAAAAAAATGTATGTTACATGGAGTTACGTAAACCCTATATGGATTTATATAAATATAATAGGTTAGTCTACCAACTAAATTTGACAGACCCTCCCCCTCCCCATGAGCAAATCCTGGCTATGCGCCTGATACACGTTATATTCGTTGTTATGGAAATGAACGTATAGAAGTTAAGACAGGAATAAGAAGATCGAAGAGGAAGTGGATAGATAAAATAGGGATTGACATTAAAAAATTTATAATAAAATGGCTGGTGTAAATGGACAAACCTGAAAAGGTAGAAGCTAGTAGTGGTCTTATAGCTATTTAAAAATACAATATGTTTGATTTTTACTTTATTCGTTGTTGTAGGTATACCTAATTGACGTTTTGATTAATTATTGACATTTCAATTTAATTATATTTTATATAAGTATCATCTATCTATACATAAATAAATTTATATTAAAATGCATTTATTTGAAATTGTATTTAGTGTACCCTCCCCTTTTTGTTATCTTTAGCTACGCCACTGCCTCAGCGTCGCACTTAGCGTGGGCCCTAGGAATGCGTAAGAGCCACATGAATTTATAAGAGATTTCCAAATTTGTGCGAAAATGTTTTGTTATTTGGATTAATATTTGTAGGTATAACATTAATAGCTCCAAAATTTGACTCTCGCCTACGCCCTCAAATTTCTAATTGAGGAACTGCACTATTTACATATTATATTTTTTACTACTTGCAGTATACCGTAAATTATTTTTTTGTTTGAATGTTAAATGGTTCGAATTATTTTAGTCATAAAATTATTATTCAAAGTATACTTAACGTGGTGTTAATTAATACATATTTTAGATTTAGGCAGGCGACTGGCCAGTCTACGTTCTGCATATTATTATACGCTAATCGCCAATATTTAAAATATTTGTGCTCAAATAGAAAATTATTATGATTCGATTGTACTACTTAGTACTTATAGCCTTATATGTATAATATGATAACAAAATAAATTATTTTTACAAAACCTTGTACAGTTGAAAGATCGCTTTGTCTAAACTTGGTGAATATTGTCAGGTTTAATTTAACGAAAAAAATATTCGTTTAGGTCAATAATTATAACCCGATTATATTATCGGAACTCGGAAGTCCGAAAACTTGTTTTTATCAGTGTTGCGGAAATAGTAATTGACTGTAGGAGAACTCGCGACTGGTTTGTTTATGATGAGGCATGTCCGGTTCTACATGATATTACAGTAAACTAATATCACGTAATAATTAATAGGTAATATAATATCACTGATGTGATTTTTATCCTGATATATTTTTAATTTTTAAATGAACGATAGGGGTCGGGAGAAGTTTTGCGAAAGTGGTTCCCTCCCAGCTAGGTTAAATTGAAAAAAAGATATAAACTATTACACAACAAAAACATATTTTCATAAAACTTTGAAAAATAATAGAACATCAAAGAGTTTTTAATATCTAACGCAATAAGTACACGGTGCAATACTTACTTTAGATTCTTCTATTGATTAGATTCTCATTTATAGGAAAAAAGACAATAATTTACAAAATATTTTTTTTATTTATTAAATTTATTAAAATACAATATCATATTAACATTTTTATAACAACTCCGTTAAACGGATTATAAGAAATAATTTGGTTGTAAAAAACTTAGTATAAAAATTTATGAATAAGGATCTCTCCACTTCAAAATCGACGAAATAACCTCCAGAATCTGACAAAAAGAAGCGTCGTTAAAATTTTCAAAAAACCTAATACATAATATATATTATTAGATCTTATAGAATCAACCGTAACATTTTTTTAAAAAAAAAACATGAGTTTATGTTGAATCTATTCTCATTACATACATAAATGGATATTAATTATTATTTATATCTCGTATATTAATTACATATATAGAGAAAATAATTAGATGGCTAACTGTTATTAAAACAATATTGCCGCAATAATGTGGGTATAAAAAAAAATTTCAAAAATAATGTTTTAGTTTAAAAACATTGTATTATAACCAGTTATTCGTTTCCAACCCTTAAACTAGTCTACTGCCTTTAGGTAAATATAAACACAATATGTTTGTCAAGTCTATTTAAAACGTATGATACTTACATTATACTTTCAGATATTGACATGACGTCCTATACAAAATACAATAAGCGAACGAATATTTCAATATATAATATTATAACAACGGGAATCTTTTGTAGTTGTTGTTCGAAAAATAATGATTTGGATTTAAAAAGAGGTCTCAAGAAAAAAAAGTGCAAAGAAAAACAAATTAAACATAATTAGACGTCTTTGCGATTGTCGCGTAACAAACAACAACAAACAACAAACAACGTAACAGACGACGATAAATACATCCAATCCGTTTTTGGTATTATAAATTATTATACGAAATAAAAACTCACACAAGCCAACTTAAATTCACAAATTTAAAACAAATAACAATAAATAATATCGTATATTTTTGCATTTCTCTTCCAAATATGATAAATTGATTTTTTCATAATTTTTGGATTACCATCCTCTATTATGGATACCTCATATAACCTTTGATTGAAGATACATCTGGTTTACTAGTGATATCAAATAATTATCAATTTAAATAATTGAAAAATATTTTTGCACGTCTAATTTAAAAACTAGTTTTAAAACTAGCAATTATTCAGGAAAATTCAACAAAATGACATTATTATAGAAGTGATAAAATTTGAGGTTTTTAAATAAGTTCATTATGAGATGCAATCAAAATTTATTTGATAATTGGGCAAAAAACAAAGAAATATGTCGTTTAACACTTTAAATTTATAACGCCCTAAAATCTGTTCACTTCACTAATAATGACATCTAAATTGGTTTAAAAAACAATACACTTACGGTGCATCCTAGGTGAAAATGATTTTATAACGATTATCTTACGTAATATCTTACGCTAGCAAGCCAGTGTCTTTAGCGGGCGATGTGCGCTCCTGTTTTTTCATTCATTTGATTGTTGCTTAAAGTTTGGGTATGATCATATAGATGAAATATGCAAGTCGCCTGCGATAAAAACAAAACATTTGGTTTTAACGAGAGGGATGATATTATTATCGTCTACCCGCTCGTATATTAATTATATAAATAGGAAATTCCATTAATAAAACTCAATAATTAATCACCCGCTCAATAATCGAGTTCTAGAACGTATCAAGGTTAATTATTGAATTATTTTAAATCATTTAGGTAAATCAGTCAAAATTTTTACAGGCTCATAAATTCTCCGAACCCCTTCGAAATGCAACTACAACGTTCACAGGTCCGTATCTGGGGAGAGCGCAAGCGTTTCACGAGTGTTGACATATAAAATAATTTATTATAATAAACAATTCTACAGTTTCAAAAATATCTATTCAAAAAAGGAATGGCTAAAATATAATATGTTGCCCCAGGACGAAAATTAACCAAATACGGTCCTGCATGCTCACTAAATCGTTACACCAATGATGTATACTATAATTAAATAAAATGTAATAATATAAGAAAATAATATATTAACATAATATATATATATAAGAAAAATCACAAACTATATTAAGTTATTTGTTGTTTATAAACCCGAACACAATTGTATTATTTATTATACCTTATATTTATAATATACCTATATACCTTTTTTAAATATTTTAAGACTTTTTATAATATTAGATATAGGTATTTATTGTTCGCAAATAACACGAAGAAGGCACAACGCATCATTATTGATGCACCATATAAGCTATGCGGAAATTGCAAGAAAGTAAAATCAAAACCTGTGCATCATTGCAGAAAAGTATGTGACAACTATAAGTAAAAAATAAACGTCCAATTGTGCTGTCGCAAGAAGAACAAGTGCGACTGTCTCAGCAAAAAAAAGAAAGAAATATTATTTGATAAAATAGCATCAAAAGTAAAATCATAAAAAATGTTACGGTGGCCGCTTGTTAAAAGAACGTAAACATATGTAAAGATAATGATGAAGTTATTTATGACCGCATACAAGAAATATCAAATAACCAAAAGAACAAAAGGAGATAATTGATTCAGCACTAAATGATTTAAAAAGGCTTTGTTTTGTTGTTGATTGAAAACCGACGATTTGGATTCAAAAAGAGGCCTCAAGATAAAAAGTGCAAAGAAAAACAAATTAAACATAATTAGACGTCTTTGCGATTGTCGCGGAACAAACTGCAAAGACGACGATAAATCCGTCCAAACATCCACCTACAAGTCGCAAGCCTCAATCCCAAATGAGTACGGTATGAGAAATAAAGTCGGAAATCCGTCGGATATCCGTCGGAAAAGAGATTCGTGATAAACAGATCGAGCGTGAAGTGACGGCATTTTTCTAAAATCCAATTCCACTGCTAAAGCTACGACGTAAATATTTTCTATCGATTTCAACGCATGTGTAACAATTGACGACCGACAGTGTCGTTTTTTACTTTCGGTGACATGATATAATTTTAAAAATTAATGATAAAATCTTCGATGGCCGATGATTATACGCACAAAACAATGTGTTTCGCGAGACAAACAATTCAAAAATCCTGAACCAAACGATGTGCGGTTGGGTTGCACAAGAAACCTTTTGATAGTGAACTGTAAATAGATGGTGAGAGATAGAGAGAGAGTAAAATAACGTAATACTTAACGCCGAATTGCATAATTGAACAATTAAATATAATTGTGTTTCACGGATATGTAGATTAACAAAATAATTATACGACCTGATTGGACCTGGTATGTGGTAGATAGATCGCATAAGCGGTCGGGCGATCCGATAGACGATGAAAACAAAAGGAATATTGTATCGTGAAAGGAAAAGAAAACAAGTCGGCGGATAACGGTGATGTTTTTACGTAAGTTTGCGCACGAAAGACGAAACAAGTACACGAAAAGAAAAAAATAACTGTAGGCGGTCGCTTCGCACACACGGTGAGACCGTCGATGAAAACAAATCTTAACCGTTGAAAAGGCCGTCGATTAATCAAGACAAACAGTTATGTCAACGGTGACAATGGACGACAACGCCGACCGTGTACCCACGTGCCACGTGTATAAAAAACGTATTCTGTATCACACATTTACAAAAATATACTAGCAGTGGCGTATTTTGGGGGTTGTCCTGAGGTTAAAACACGTCCACCGCAATTTTATGGTTAGAAATGTGTGGCTCAAATCGTAAATGTATAAAATATTATTATATTTTTATATTATTGATAAGTGAAATTGTGAAGGAGTGAAACTTAAAACGATTTTATGATCAAACTATAATTATATTTAGGAAAGAATATTGTTATGGACACCCCACCCCACCCCCACCACAAAAAAAAAATCCCTAATAAATACCAATGACGGTTAGCTGACTGTTTTCGTGTTTGTTATTAATCACACAGACAACGTGCACAAGTCGAACCGTCTAAAATTTCCAACTCATGATAATTATTATCACTTGACGTCATTGTGTCATTATTTTATGTCGGTTACTGTACGGTGACTGGGGGAAGTTATTTTGCAAACAATTTTACGCTGAAGTTTTGAAAGGATTGCGTTACACGGCGAAGAAAATGGCCGCATTTTTGGGAAAATGGCGGCTGGCATTCTTGAAACGATAATGCCCCGGCGTATTCATCAAAACCTGTGCTAGTTTTTGATAAAACATAAAATGACTCAATTTCGGCCAGTCATCTCAACTTCTAGCCTACCATATGTACAGTCCTAACATAGCTCACTGCGACTTTAGCTGTTCCCAAAATTAAAAAGTGGGAACGTCAATTTAGGATGTTCCTCCTTCGTCCCTTCAGTCCTCGGATAAATTAATGGTTATTATAATTATTAAGATTTGAATTCAATTATATTGCATCAGAAAATACGATTCTAAGCGAATTTCAATATATTAAAATATATTATACTGATAATCCATTCCAAGATTTTACTACGAGTGTAAATTACACATGTATATATTCAAAATAAAATTCAAATTCCTACGATCAAAATTCAAGGAGTTATCATTTCATAATAAAAATTGTCAGTCAATATTTTGTAAATAGATTAAATAGTATATGATTAGGTTTCTACGAAAATTTTAAACTGTAAAATCAAAAATTGCAGGTAATATTTTAAAATTTTAAAAAAAATTCAAAGCTCTATATATAGACAAAAAATCAATTAATACGTTCCAAACGTAAATATTACCTATGTGAGTACTCAAAAAAATTTTCATGTCCCCACGGCCAAAACTCAATTAGTAATCAATAAATTAAAAAAATTTAAATAATGGAAACCGTAATTTTGCCAATATTCCGCTTCTCAAAGAAAACAATTTTGGGAAATTCAATAAATGAGCTAAATAAAGTACCAACTAGGTGAAACTTAGTATAGAAAGGATACCCTATTTGTGTTAATTAGACTATTATTTCTACCCGAAAAAATGTTTTCATACATCAGATAAAAAAAATAATAAGCCTATAAAAATTGTCAGTCACTATTTTCAAAATATTTTGTAGTAAACATTTTTTGGTAGTTTTTCTTCTCCTAGGGAAAAACTATTAAAAAATTTGAAAAATGAGCTTAATAAAGTACCAAGACGATACGATTTGCTACAGAAAGCATACCCTACTTACCATACTTGTGATAATCGGACAATTATTTCTACCCGAAAAAATGTTTTTATATATAAAAAAATAAAAATTACATCTTTGTAGAAATAATACATTCCTCACTCCGCTCAGAATCTAAAATTACACTCAAAGGGTATCGGTTACCTAAAATTATTTAATTATAAGCTCTTAAGATTTTACTATATAATTGAAATATGCACATTGACTTATAATAGTTCGAATCACAAATATATTAATATATTATAACACCACTGATGTGATTTTTATCCTAATAATAATAATTTACATTTATGTTATATAGTGGTGTATTCAGTGCTTAAAGTGGGAAAATATTCCAGGGGGGACTAATGTATCCATATAGTTTTAAGCGTTCCATATATCATTTTATGTCTCCAGAGCGTTTTGTAACGTGTAATTTGTTAAAGGGGACGCTTTTTAACCACCATTAGAGGTAGGAGGACTGAGTCCCCTTACGTCCCCCCCCCACTTTAACCCCAGGGTGTATTGGAACGTAAACAGCGTATACACATAACAATATTTGTATATAAGTGCGTATACGCAATAAAAATAATAATTTTATAAGTATACGGCCATACAGTTAAAATACATTATAATTTATAAATTTTATATACATTTAATGACAATAAAAGTATATAATTTTAATATTAAGTGTATTTTATTAATAAAAATAAATGTATAAGGTATTATGTTTCTATTAGTTAATTCATGTATATAGTATATTATATACCTATATGACTTAAAATTAAAAAATTTTAAAACAAAAAAAATTCTCATTAAATAAAGTATAGAGTTTTAGTTATAATATATTTATAGTTATTATATATAATTATTTAGTATTAAAACTAATAATTTGACTAAAAATATGAAAAAAAATTAATGTCATAATAATAATTTCAAGTAATTTTTTCTTTTTTAATGTAATTTTGAGAAAAATATAGCATATACTCAATACATTATTTACCAATACATCCCTGATGATATATTTACATTTTGTAGCATATTATTATTAGGTACCTATACAGAGCGAGTATTTAATGAGTACTGAGTAAAGGACAGTGGTAACAAACAATACTTCCAATCTCCAAAGAATAAATTGTGGACAATACACATGTTACATTAGGTATAGATAATATAACGTGCTAATAGTTAATTAAAACTAAACTACTGGTAACTACTGGTGACAACTTAAAGATTGTATAATATAATAGAAATATACATATTATTACTCTTTAAAATATATACCAGTTGGTTTTACGCATATTTCTTATATGCAGCTATATGCAGAAAAATTAAAACTAAATAGATTTCTAAAACAATAACAAACTCAATTTTATATAAAAAATGAATGTGTGTCAATTTGTAATACTATAATACATAATAATCAATTATAAATAAGACTCATTATCCAGTTTTACAGGCAATCATTAGAGAGTTAGGTTAAGTTAAACTAATTTACATTTTTAACAACTAGTAAATAAACATTTTGTATAACTTTATTAATACTCAATATTTCAATAATCAATAATTGTAAGTTATTTACTTACGTCTTACACACATTTTTTTTAAGCCGTTCAGCAGTTATACAAGTATTAAAACTACTTTCATTGTGTTGTAAAAGAAAATAAGTATCATATATGACATTATATATACTAAACATAATATTAGATAAAAAATATGAAAACAATATTAAAATATATTCATCTATAAAAATATATTACTAAATGTTTTTATTATATATTTTATCACAATAAAAACTAAAAATTGTATTTAAAAAATATAATATAAACTATGAAGTATCTTAAATATATCAGTCTTTAAATATATATATATATTTTTATATGATTCATACATTATATTATACATTCTTTATTATTTTGATGTACAAAATAAATAAATATGTTTTTATAGACATATAATTTTTGATTAAAAATAATTATCAGCGCTGCACTTAGCAGGGGTTCTGGGGGTGTATGCACCTCCAAAAAGGGCCACACAATATTATAAGGGACCCAAAATTTGTGCAATAATTTGCATTTGGATTTATATTTAATTAATAATATTTTAGGCCCTTAAATTTAACTCACACCTAGGTCACAAAATTTATAGTTTCAGCACTGATAATTATGATTGACTTAATAAGTCCAATACCATTTTGCTTTCAGTAAAACTCTTAGTACTATCAAATGATAATATTGAATTTTTTAATTTTCGTAAAATGTTGAGACCAGTATTGTGTATTTTTGTTGTTGTTTTTTTATAATGGACAAACTCTAGCATTTTATCTAATACATAATGCAACCAATAGATATTTGTTTTTGGTCTATATAAATTCCATTGATCACTATAAAAAAAAGTTATATTTTATTAGTTTAGAAAATTCTATAAATAGTATTCAAATATAATACTCACTTAGTTTCTTTTCTCATTAAACGATATATTTCAAATTGATAGTCACCATCTGAAGTAAACAATTCAGCATCTTCAGCGAGATTGTTAAAAATTGATTTATTATTATATGTCATTCTGCTTAAAGTAAAATCAATGATTGTAATCTAAATATAACATATTTTTAAAAAAAATTATCTCAATATTTTTAATGAATATATAATTATTTAACCAGAATTTAGTTAACACGGTTCTGATATATGAAAAGTATCAAAGTACATGTGATATATCAAACGTGGTCTAGTTTCTTTGTAAACTACCACCTTAGCAATGCAACGGCATTTACCTACCACTGTCCCATCAATAACAGAGAGTGCTAGAGAGAATGGACGGCTTATCAGTATGACAAAGCGCACTAATATGTATCTTGGTTGATCATATATATCATATAATATAGTTCAAATAATATGTTTATCCTTCATTTAGAACTAAGATGTTATACAGGATTGACAACAAACATATTTTTCTTTATGCAAAATTATTAGTACCTATTGAATTTTTAATACTATTTATATTTTTTAAATTATAATATACAATCTTTATAGCAAAAAAACCACAAGCATATTTTATTTGAAAAAAAATACACATAATATTGTTATTGAAGAAACCATCATTAGTGACATTCTTAATTTAGTCTCAGCACCAGTTGAGCATAAAACATCTAAGGGAATAACTATTGTTGTTCAGTTTATAATTATATTATTCATCATTAATCAAAGTGTGAATGAGAACTTTTGTAATAAAATAATTAACATAAATTTATATGACATTATAGATAGATAATTATGAATTTGTAATACATACCAACCAAAAAACATGTCTAAAAAAGTAATATATTTGTTTTAAATTTATAATAAAAAAATGTATTTCACTTTCTTTTCTCTAAAATGTTAAATATTCTTGCAACATTATTTGTATTGATAGTCGGTATACCCTAATCTAAGCCCATAGCTATCCTTAATTTACTAACTAAATATAATTATACCAACCAATATTTGTAAGTCTGCATGTAAATAAAGCATGGTAAAAAAAAAACCTAAAAATTATTCATCAAAAAAGTAATAGTGCTCAAAATATATTTAAATTACATGATTCACTTTATGACACATATTGAAATAATTTTAATTTATGTTCTATAAGATAATTTAATTTAGTATTAATATAAAAACTACAAATTTAATATACTAATAAGTAAATTAAAGCAAAAAATTAAAGACTATTCTAAATAGAAATAAGCCTATTACTATTCCAAATAAAGAAAATTTAAATATATAAATTGTATATATGTTTACTATATATACCTTAATACCCTTCGAGGGTATATTAAATATTTCACCATCCAATTTGAATGCAATTTTATTATTGGGTGCAACTTTTTTAACAAGAATATTACCAATATGTAAATCCCTATGTTCAAAATCAAATTGTTGCTCTGCTACAGCTAATCCAAAGGCAATCTGGAAAAAATTAATTAATTAATTAACTAACTAATTTGTAGTTATTTAATACAATAGTAAATAATAATTATTGGATAATATTATTTAAAGTTGTATCTTTTACTTTAAAAATAAATAATTAACAGTAATGATATACTTGTAAAAATGCAAATAGTGCTTGATATGCTGAATTAAATAAAAATCCTTCAACATCGATGCCACCATTTTCCATTTCCAATACCATAAACATTTGATCATTGGGGAGTATATTAGGATTATCATTATCTGAACCTGTTAATATGTAAACTGAGATGAAATATACTATAATTTACTTTTTAAAAAATAGACAATACTGTCATGCTGATTTAAATAAATAAAATATATCAAGTTGTAAATTATTTAAATTTACCTTTATCATTATTATATTGTTTCCAGAGTTTAATCAAATATTCAGGATATTTTCCTTGAACACATGAAATATTTTTAAGTTTACAAAAAGATTTTGTATAATTCCAATTATATTTGTCAAATAACTTATTAAGTTCTGTAGAAATCAGAATTTCACTATAAACTTCAAACATTTTTTTTTGTCGTTCATTATTAATATAATTTTGGCCTTCAATGGGAATAATTTTAACAACGGTATTGATACTTTTTGAAACTAAATATGAAAATACCTCACCATACACACCTTCACCGACTTTTTTCCATTTTTTATTAATCCTAAAATTAAAAATTAAAAATAAATTATAAACATCACATAATTAAATAAATATAATAAATACTTTGGTTTCAACCAAGAATCAAAAGAAATTGGTTCTTTTTGATTACATAAATCAAAAATGAACTTTCTGGCAATTTCATTTGTTGTGCCTGTAAACATTTAATACAAGTACTTAAAATTAATATTTCAGTGAAACAAGGGAGAAAGTTAAGTTTTTAAGCAGACATAATAAACATTGAAATTACCAATAGAATTTATCTTTAAATATCTTTGACTAGAACGACACATTGAATTTCTGAAAATATTACTTTGATCTAATCGCTGATAAATTGTAGTATCTGCAAAAACAAAATTAATTTAGGATAAGTTATATATTAAAAATTTATTGAATTATGTAAACATTACTTATAGATTGTTGTCGTAAAATATCATCAACCGTAGAATTCCATTTTCGACCTTTTTTGGTAGTGTTTTGAGTTAAATTTATAGTCTGATCAACAAAATTTCGTACAATTATTATTGAACGCCGCCACTTTTTACCCGGTTCTAAACGAAACCCTGGTATATGAGATAATGTAGATTGACTATAGTCTAAATATCTCTTTGTTGAATTTTGAACATCAACCTTGTTTTCGTCTATATATTCATCAATGGTATCCAAGTTATCATTTTTTTGAAATCGAGTGGCATATCTCTTTCTGCGTGATATGTTTAGAGATACATTGCTATTTTCTATATCTTCATATCTTTCAAAAGTGTTATCAAAAATATTTCTCTGATTTTCATTAATAGTTTTTTTTTCATATTTAATGGAAGATATATTTTCAAAACTATGCTCAGATTCATTATATAAACTATCAAATTGATTAGAATTAAACTGAAACTTTTCTTTATTTATAATATAACTGTCACCAGTGTTAGATGAATTGCTAGATGTTTTTATTACCCCAAGATTGTTTTCACTCAAAAGTATATTATTGGCATCTGTAATTTTTTTTAAATAAATATCTGCAAAGTTATCATTATGAATAACAGTATTTTGATCTGAATTGAATGAACTATGTACTGTAGAAAATGAGTTATTAATATCATGTGTTGGTTTATCGAAGAAAAACTTTGAGGATTGATCTGGTATTTCTATAATACTATCTTTAACAGTGAATTGATCATATTGTCTATTAGAATCAATTGAAATATCAGAAAATTTGTTCGTGATATTTGATAAAATTGAAGGTTCATAATTATAACCATAATGATTATTTTCAGACACATTATTAACATTTTCAGTTAATAAAAGTGAAAGTCGATTGTAATTGGAATGAATATTTGACTTATTATTTTCTAGATGTTCTATTACATTTGTCAATTTATTATCAAGAGTGTCAGAAAATGATTTATTTGAATCATCTAAATTTAAATCACAAGAACTTATACATGATAACACTTCAGCTTCATTTTGTGTTAAACAGTTTGAGTTGTGATTTAATGATGTTTTATTTTGATTTATCTGAGTTAATATGTAGTCTTTACTGTTTAGTTGGTTTTGTGGTCTGTTTATATGTTCTTCATCTACAGTTATGTTAATGGAAGTTAAATAATCAATGTTTTCAATTACTTTATTATTGTCATACTCATAGTACGATGCACCCAAAGAATTGTCAAATAATTTGGACTCATCATCATCATATTTCACATGTGGCTGAGATTTATTAATAACTACATCTGTTGTATCCACACTTATATTATATATATTTGATTTAATATCTAAAGCACAGTCACAATCTTCTTCTCTAGATGAACTTTTTTTAAAGTATTTTATAGATTCAAATGATTGGTTATTTAAATTGGGAGATAATGACAATTGGTTCTGCTGTTCTGATTGCTTAGTCCTTACATTTTTAGTTACAGTAGTATAACAAGTTTTATCTGATTTGGAATTATGATCACCTGTAATACTTTCTAATGTTATAATTTCTTCATTTTTTTGTTTTTCTTTAATATAAGATTCTTCTGGAAAACACAATTCATTATCACAAATAATATTCATCACTTTATTGTACCAATTTGAATTTTTTAAAGGGTTAGTTTTTTTTTTTTTATCACAATATAATTTTTTGGGCTTATTTAAGTCCAGTTTGTTAAGTATTTTTCTATCATAATTAGTAAAATGTTTATTGTTTTTGGAACATAATTCTGTGTTCAATGATTTTAGACAATGAGAACCAGATATTAATACAGATTTATCATTTACTTCTCCATTTAAATTAAAACTATTTAAATGTGAATAATCTGATTTCATGGAAAATTCTGAAGAATGTGAATTCTTATCATTAAAATCATAAGCTAAATTTGTTTTTAATTTAATTTTCTTTTTCTTCTTCTTTACAGAAATGTTTTTCATTTTTTTTCCACATGAATATGACACAGATCTTGTTAACGGTGTAGAACATTGTTCTCCAGGCAAAATAAATTTGTTTTTTAATTTTTTGATTGAAGTTGACTGAACTATTTAAAATAAAATGTATTAATTAAAATTAAGTATAATTGAATTTTTACAAATTTCTAATTTCTACATATTAGTAAATATATTCGGTATAATTCAAATTAATACATTGTTTGAAACTGTATATCAGTACTTAGTATGACTATATTATATGTTTTTCTTTTCATTGAAATTGTTTTTCGTGTAGTGTAATGGATATATCATGGGATCAAACTTATATGTTACATTACTTTTGTCTTTCTACAGGAAATATAGCGGACATTATTTCATACGAAATAAATGATTAATAAGGAATGTATTGGTATTATCGAACAAAAAGACTATCTTTAAGAATTTGTTATTTGCCAATGAGAAACTAATTGATTTATTTAGACGTGAACAAAACGTAGTAACAATATAATAAAAATTGATAGTATTCAATTTTTTTTTTTTATGATAAATACAATATCATCCCCACTCACGCAAAACACACTAAGTCCAAAAACATAATTTTTGGGAATGACCTTTTCAAAATAGTATAAACTTTAAAATGTTTTCCTGGTGTAACTTATTTCATTTTTCCATGATTTATTTTATTTTCCTTTATACATATTAGTTTAATATGGTTATTTGTCATTAATAATATAATTATTCTGCATTTTATAGTATAAAAATCCCAAAAAATTCATTTTTGGACTTAGTGTATTTTGCGCAAATGGGTACCACATAATATTATAAAACAAACTATTTAAATAGATGTTAAAAACATAATTTACACATGTACCTAAGGTAAAATCTAACCTAATACCCACATCTGTCAGCGCTATGATTAAGAGAACCCAGAGAAGATTTTTTGGATGGTTTTTTTCAGACTCCATATTCCTTGTTCTCTCTACCATTATTCTCCTATCCTGTAAGCGCTGGGCATTAGAAGCCTTGCAGATCACAAATTTAATAAATTGATAATAAATTATTGTATATAATAAATTATAAATGAATAAAAATACATAAACTTAAACAACATAATTTAGTGGCGAGAATATTATAATCAATCTTATTAAATTTTTTAAAAAAATCTGTAAAAACATCTACTTGAAGTTCTGCTTTAAATGGATCTAAAATAGGTTAGTTTACTAAAAGAATTGTCATAGTTACCGGACATAAAATTGTATTGTTCATTAATGATAATATTTTTGTGTTGTGTTAATTATTTTATATAATATTTTTGAAAGTTTTAGAATTATTAAAATAGGATGATATTAGTTACTTGAATTTAGAAATTAGTAATATTTAATTTTTTAACAATCCAGAAAGACACTCGATGATAAAGACATATTAAATAAATACAACAACAAATTAATTAGAACAAACTCACATTTAACAAAAAATATATTTGATATTTTATCTATACCAGCACATGTTTTAATATTTATACAGTTATACTCTTCATCTACATCGCTTAAAGTCAATATACATATTAAAATCAATATAAGACAAATTACTAATATCGGATGTAATTTATTAAATATTCATCTAACTAATTAAAACTCCAAAGAAATATTGAGCAAAATAATAGCATTCCATTACCACTAAAATAATATAAATAATTATATGACATAGATACCAAAAGAGAGGAATTTATTAATTAATATCCAATAAAATTTAGTATTAGTAGTTATAGAATAATACTGTACTAGTAATTTAACCGATTTTACTGTGGCTAACTGTATAACCATTGCAAAAATGGGTTCTCATGAATATTATTAAAGGACTCAGTATTTATAATCATAACAAAGTTAAAGCTATACAAATATTTACTTACCATTTAATTTTTTTCGATATGAATATGACACAGTGCTTTGTAGTGGAGTAGAACATTGTTTTTTAGACAAAACAAATCCATTTTTTAATTTTTTTACTGAAGTTGAAGTAACAGCTTAAAACACAAATATTTTATTATGTAATAATATATTAAAATATTATTTTATTAATTTACTTCTTTCATTTTAAAGTACATATATAAATATAAGTAAAAGTATATAATATCAAATTAAATGTACACATTTTTTAATATTGTATTACTACATGACTAATAAGTAACAATCTGTCTAATAAGTATTTGTAAATATTTACTTAATTTAAATCAAGAACAACTCTATTCAAATGTACATCAATAAATAGTTTATAAATAAATGCAATGATTTAGGTTAAGAAATAAAGAGTAAAAATAATTATTATCTTAGTTATATAATACTGATACATTAAGTAATGGTATGATGAATTGATAGAAATTCGAATCAAACTCAAATGTTTGGTTCGATTCAGAAATCGAACTTATTATTACAAATTTTTTTACTTTTTTTCTGATAATATATTTTAAAAATATACTTTCATTTATTATTATGGATTTTTAAAATTTTTCTTTTTTAATAGTTTGGTTTGGTTATAGTTTGTATAGTCCAGTTCAGGTTCGGAACAATTTTATTTAGTTCGGTTAGGGTGCAGGTTCCAGCTGAAATATTAGGGTTCGTCACATTACTAGTATTTAAAGAGTTCAGGGACTTGATATATTCCTAATTTTACTGGAATATATATTAAAATTTTGTACTTCAAAACATATATTATCAACTTATTTCATAAATATTATATACTATATACTATTATTCATTATCATTAAATTTTATTTATACCTATAAATGTTAAATTTCATAATATATACTTATATAAATAAACTTATGCAAAATATAAATTGCATAATTGTTATAACTTGTAAATATGAAAACAACATTATTTTTTCTAGCAATTGTTGAAAGGATTTAAAATCCATATTTGTCTAATGAGCAAATATAACAAAACTTCATAATACTGTATCATCCAAAATTAGAAAAAAAATATTATAAAATTTTACAATTTTACAATTTATAAGATACATTATGAAGAACACTTCTTTTCAGACTATTTGGGGTTGGATACCATAGTCCTCAACATCCAATCAACTCCATCTTCAGAATGTTTTTCATGTACACATGTACAACTTTATTATACAGAATAAAATGATAATTCATAAAATCTCTCCCTATTACATTCAACCAATTTTTTTTCAGTCTTCCCCTTCATTAACCTTTTAGGTGTTCTTTACCAATCTTACTATCTGTCTTTTTTAAAACACGTTAGAGCTATCTCTTAAATTATAAAATACACTAAAACAGTAATCATTTTGCAATGTACAGATAAATAAAACACTTAAATTACTATGTTTAAATCTACTATTATGGTTCAATCCATAAGTAATAGAAACTTAACACACTAAGTATAAAAAAAAATCCTAATAATTAATTGATTCATACCTTTAGAATTGTTTGTATTATAAAACAAATTTGTTTTATTAAAATTATCATCAGAACTCCATTCAAAATTTCTGAAAAATAAATATTACTTTTAATACCTGCCTATATATAAATTATTTATCACAATCATTGTTAGTCAATTCTTTTCCAGTATTATTACTATACAATACATTAAAATTTATTAAAATAAATAATTTTTAATAAATTAAAATTATTATTTATAAAAAATAATTAAATTTGAATAAGTGGTAGTAACTTAGATTAAATATACATAGATTGCTTATAATTCAGTAAATTGTTTACAAAATCATTGCATAAGTAATTACTACTGTGAGTAAGTAGAATTTTTTCAACCATATTATCAGCATGCTCATTTTATTTTTGCTATAACTCTAAAAATAAATGTCCACAAATCATTCAAAATGATGAATATATAATTTTTGTATTTTTTAAAAATAGTGAAATGGATCTTGTTCTTTACGCTTACAAAAACTATTACAGAAATTCAAAAATTGAGTTAAATAAAGCAATAATGAAAAAAATTCACTACCAAAGATAATAAATTATTATACCTATGCAAATTAGGATTTACATACATAACAAAAATACAATGTATGAATTACAAAAATAAAAAAATTCTAAATATACTATAAGCATTTGATATTGATATAATATTATCACAACAAGCTGAAAATAAATGTACATTTAGAAAATAAGAAATAAAAGAGGTATTTAAAAATACAGTTGTTATTTTTATCAATATCCTAACAATAATAATCATCTAAAAATGTAAAATCTATACTAAATAGTAATTGGTATACAACAATTTAAATATATTTTGTGAATATTGTGCATTGTGATTTAATGAAAATTGACAAGGATAATTATAATTTAATAATTCATCTATTTATCATGACTAGTATAAAATATAACAAACTAAGCTAATGTATGTTTTTAGCTATAGTAAAATTAAAAGAACACATTACTAAACTATTTTGTTTCCCATAAGATAAAAACCACATTAGAATGAATTAAGCATTCAAATGAATTGGTTGTTAATTTTTTATAATAATTATTATGGATCTATTTGTATGATTTTCATTTTTTTTATCAATCATACCTATAAAATATATTATGCTACAAAAATTATTAATCATTAAACAATAATAAATATTTTTACATCTACTTGTATTTGTTAGGAATATAAAATTCTCTTAATAATTTAAACAATCAACATGTATGTAATTAATATTTTAAACCTACAAATTGTATTAATAAAAATACAACCAAGACTTAATTCAACGAGTAAAGTACATAATTTACCTTTTTTTTACAATTGAATTGGCTTTATTACTAATCAGTGTTGATTGTAATTTCACTGACCATCCATTAGTACATTTTGTTTTATTTTCATTTATTTGCTTATGTTTTCCAAACTTATACATTGAAACTGGACTAACTGATTCAGGTGAAAGAAATGTAGTTTGTTTGACATCTTCAATACCCAAACATTTATCAAAATCATCAACCAAATCATTATGCCACAGTGAATCTTGGCCCAAGCCTTGAGTACGTCTAGGCTTCCCATATGTTTTTATAAACAGCGAGTTATTTGAGTTTAATGACATTTAATTGATTTTAATATACTGTAAAAAAAATAAAATAAATAAAAATTAAAAACAAAATTTTTATACCCATTTAATTTACTCAACAGGTATAGAAAAAATTAATATAAACTATATGTCAGAATGTACACATTTTGTGTTATTTTATCACAAATCACATTTATATATTATCCGTAGCATACATAGATCATACAATGATTGTTGACCATCAAGTATATTATAAGCATTTTCACTACTAACAAATCACGAGATAGAAGCAAGTTAATAATATAATATATTGAGATCATAGATTTAATTTATGAATAACCTGTGCAGCAGAGCCACAACCTAATGATAATCTATTCTGATTTAAAAGTATGTGTACTGACTATAAGGCATATAAATCATGAAACAGAATCTGGGACTTGTCTCAGATTAGTATAAATACTATTATATAGTTGAAAGATTGGTAGAAAGTAGAATACCAATTACAAAGGTCCGTTAACAGACAAGTATCACAGGAATATCGGATGGCAGGATGGGTATGTAGTACGTGAGTAGCATAGGTACATATTATCGTTATTATGTACATTAAAAGCAATGTGATATCAATTTAGAAACTTAATAACTTATAATAAAAAATCAATTTCATTATGTATTTAAATATAAAAATGAATAATTACCGTTCAATGATAATTAGTAAAATTACTAATTAGTAATGATTTCATATTGTAATTTATAAAAATGTATAACTATTACAATAATTGAATAATACACGAGAACAAATAAATTAAACACAAGATCAAGTTAATCAAAATTAATAACTAATCATATAGGTATGAAAAGTAAGAAGTTGAGTGACTAGTAACTACAACTACCTTATATAAGTTAGCTGCCCAACATATTTTGATAAAAAACAATATATGTTTGGATCAAGTATTTATCATAAAGCCATTATTATTTAATTTCTGAATCTGTGAACTTTAAACTTTTAAAGAATATTTTTATTCCGTTATTTTGGATTTTTAAATTTTAAATTATGATATGATGATAATCATAGATATAAACAAATTTGTTTGTGACCACTTTCTACAGTGCTGTCCTTTATACAACAAAAAAAAACGTATCTATCGTAACATATCTATCAAATGAATTTTTTTAATTTACTTGCTAATCTTGGCTTATTAACACTATCTATATTATAAAAATCTTTTATATCTTCCTAATTATATTGTTCATTTCCATTTGTAAATATATATTTTTTAAATTATTTCCTACAGATTTAAGTAGATGTGGTGAATCGTGCATGAAATATTTTCATTATTGTATTGTATAAAAGGGTTTTCTTGTGTAACACCAAATAATCTTCTCATTTTAAGATTATTATATCCTTGATCACAAAGACACAAATAGTTACCTTTGGAATAAGTCCGCAATTATTCAATTTTTCTATAGCATAAGTTAATTAGTTATATTTGAGTTGAACTCCTGTAATTGATTTACTTGCTATGAAAAATCCTAGGACTTGTTTCCATGGTAATAATATGCTTTTTACCATTATAACTAATACTTATTTGCCCTGATTTAAAGTATTCAAATTATCCAAAATCTTCAAATCCATTAAAACAATCATTTTGAGAATTATAAGAAATTAATTTTTATAGACATTTCATCAATAATTATTGAGATTATTTTTCTTTTATTGGAGCAGTTTGAATCTCTAGGGGATTTAATATTATAAATTATATTATTTATATTTATATTATTTATTATTCATAATAATGATTTATACAGTATGCGTCAGTGGCGTATTTAGGATTTTGTCACGGTGGGGGGGGGGGGATGTGCGATGGCAACATATATTTGACTAAGGTGGTCTTTATTCTCTCACCATCATCAATAACAGGATCAGTGGCGTAACACAACAATTTGGGCCCCCCAGTAAAAATAAAAAATGGGTCCCTAAAATATTGTTTAGGTAAAATTATTAAATTATTCATTTAATTTTTTATTATTATAAAATACATTAAACATTAATCTGATATAGGTATAAATAACTTATTCTAATTCAAATAATTAAATATACTTTAAACTTTAACCAAAGGTCCCAAATTACCGTGGCCCCCCCGCAACGCGGGGTCTGCGTGCCCTCAGTTACGCCACTGAACAGGATTGCAATTTAAATATTGTTATTCTGTAATAAATCAGTTTTCGAAATAAATCCCTAAAAATAGTTTAAGGGAGGGGATCTATCCCTATATCCCCCCGGAAATACACAACTAGTGTGCGTAATACAATAATTATATACTAATTATAATATAGGCACTCTAATATTACTCCAATATTGTCGTAGTGTTGTATCGTTTTGACGTGTAAAACTGTAAATTATGAAAATAAAATAGGTATGTTATTATTTTACTTATGAATAATATAACAAATTGACAACATCGATAACATGTACAACATGACAACTACGCAATGGTAATTATAAACCAAATCGTCCCCATTCACGCAAAACACACTAAGTCCAAAAATGGATTTTTTGGGATTTTTATACTACAAAATGCAGAATAATTATATTATTAGTGATAAATAACCATATTAAACTAATATGTATAAATGAAAATAAAATAAACCATGGAAAAATGAAATAACTTGCATCAGGAAAACATTTTAAAGTTTATACTATTTTAAAAAACTCATTCCCAAAAATTATGTTTTTGGACTTGGTGTATTTTACGTGAACGGGGACGAAATATATTTATTTATTTATTTATTTATTTATATTTGATAATTTGATATTATTGTAACCCCATTAAAATTTAAACTAATTATATCCTGAGGCACAGAAACTATTTTTCTTGTAGGGTGGCAAAAAGGAAAATCATGATATATAAAATAAAATACAAGTACTTATTGATTTTTGTAAAATAGGTTTAATTTCTATTTTGTAGATAAAACTAATAATCTTATTTACCTAATTTAATTTTGAATATAAAATTAAAACAATTTTAATGTTTTACATTTTTTAATTTTATTTGTTATACAACTTTTCAAAATTCATTTTATTATATATTAATAAATTATATTATATAAATATTAAAAATAATAAAAATGTAATTTAAATTTAAACTAAAATGTTTAAGTATTAAGTGTATAACTATGATGACAAATTTTCAGGGGACGTAAAATTATAATTTGCTCCCCGACATGTTTAACGGGGGCGGGGGGGTCGAATGCCCCCTCTGCCTATCGCCCCCAACTAAGGCGCCACTGATTATATCATTATTAGAATTATTACACCGCTGCGACACCACAAGCGCGTGGACGACAGCCTTAAATAAACAGATTTTGATTTTGAACTATTTTTATTGAAATAGAGGAATAAAACTATTATAGAACACTGCCGTTTTACAAAAAAGCAGCACAATACAGCAGTATAGATTATATTGTTCTGCTTAAAAAGTGTTTTCGTATTTCCGTAAGTACTCATTGTAAAATTATCTTAGAAAAACAATTCTGGTATAAAAAGAAAGAGGAGAACATAATTGTTGTTTGTACGTCGGTTTTTTTAATTTGAAGCAATATTTTATTAATTATACTAAGTTTAAAAATTACTTTTTTTTTCAGTTATTTAAACTAGTGTAAATTATTGCAAAATTTAATAATTAAAAAAAGCCGACGTAGAAGCACAGACTTCTCCCCTTTTTTTTGATACCAAAATAGTTGTGTTACGATAATTATATACTGAGTAGTGATGGAAATGCGAATATGTTTATCCACAAACTATTTATCGGTGTATAGCGTCCTCTTAAATACATAGTTACTATTTTCAACTACTTCTATACGCACGTCGTACAATAAGTTTGAAATTTTCAAAACAGACAAGGCCCAAGGGTTAGGGATTTCCCCTATCACCCGCCCACTGTTGAAGATGGTGTGTCGAAATTGGGCACAACGAATTCCGGTATAACAACAACACCCACGGGACGCTAATGCTCTGGCGATCAACAGATGGATTTCTTCTCCACGATATCGGCATCAGCGAAGCACACGGCTGACTGCGCAAGATGTGACAGAGAACGGGGATTTTGCTGACGTTATTATAACCACTTCCCTGGCCACTAACATATTTGTTAAAAAGTGAAATAAAAATTAATTCCCTGTTAAATTTTTATTTGGAAAAAATTCCACACTCGCAATAATTTTTCAGGCTTTAATGCTTGCCGATATTGTATTTTCGTATTGTTTAAAAATGTCTTTCAACATTGATGACCACTTTTGATTTTTCATTAAATTTTTAAATACA
>CM023360.1:22460724-22611450 GCA_013282895.1 Eriosoma lanigerum | reverse complement strand
ATAAAAATTATTTATAGGGGAAACACAACTAGACACCTTGTATAGTTTTATAATATAATTATATCAAGTAATGGTTATATATAGTACTTTCTATATAGTAATATATCAAAAACACATCAAAACAACATTTAAATTTAAATTATATTGACTTGGTTAAATTTTTATATTTAATGAGAAACTAAAAAGAAAAAAAAAATTTTTTCAAATAATTCTAAATCCTCCCAAATGAGGTCATAATGTAAAATTAATGCCAAAATATAAATACATTTGTATATTATTAATATTAAAAAAAATTGAAATTAATAATTTGGAAAACGTTCCAATATATAATGTTCAAGATGTATAAAAAATAAACAATTTATTTTATTTTTCTCATTATTTCTTGAAACTGATTCCTGGCTGCTATAACACATTCTTCTTGACTTTTGATGCCCTCTATTGAAACACTCGCCTCCTAAAAAAAAATTTTTTTTTAATAAAAAAAATAAGATAAAAACAATGCAATTCAACGAATATATTTATATTACTTGTAAGAGTAGTTAGTCGGAAATTTAATATACGATTTCCTTAACCTAATGAATATGCAGAAGAGGTTGTCCTGTCACTGATATAACACATACATGTAAAGCAGTAGCCACTCTCTGGAATAAAGTTTCATCATGGACATGAGGACATGCTGGATGCAACAACCAGTCCATCTGGTACTTAGTAATAATTATTTTGTTCTGACGCTCTAAGAACTAAAAGTCTTTTATCCCAAAATAACTAAAATTTACTATTTTACATTATAGTATTGTATTCTATAAGAAATGATAATGTATAAAGTTACCTGTCTTGGTTTTTATTGTCTTCCATGTTTAAAGTCTGTTTTAACTTTGCCTTCTTAATTCTTATGAACGATAACCAGTTGCTAAACTATTGATGCTGTTTGTCATTTGTCTTATAATTTATAGGAGGTAGAAGAGCTCCCACTCTTTATATACCAAGAATAATTAAATATTTGATAACCTAGGATAATCAACAGTCTAGTATACAATTATAATTTGTAAAACACATATATGAAATTAGTAATTAATTTAGTGACTTAGAAACTTGTAGGATAATGAATCAATTTCAATTGAGAAGTAAAATTTTCTATAATACTTTAATAGTTAGTCTTTAAAATTTTGGAAAAAATATGCGAGGTGAGTAGTATGTAATGACGTGTTCTATAAAGGTGGATACAAAAAATTTACTTTTTGTTTGAAATATTTTTATATTTAAAAACCTAAATTTTGGAAAATTATTGACATGGGAAGTAGTAAGAAAAGACGAGTTTAGGATTAGGCTAAATTAATAAAGACGTGTTTACGATTTAAATGGATGCGAAATTATATTTAAAATTTAAAATGTCAATATTTAGGGGGGGAGTGAAAAATAAATACTTAGGACCATGAAATTAAAAAACAACAATTTGCGTAATAGAGAGTAGTATATAAATTAGAGTTTATGATTTTGGTGATTACAAAAAAAATTTATATTTAAAATATTTTATATTATTTCAATAATTATGTTTTTAAATTTGAAAAAAATATGCGTGGGGAGAAATGTGTAATTTTTTTAAAAAAAATTTATATTTATAAGTTTTAAAAAAATTTGCGTAGAAAGTAGTATGTAATGACGTGTTTATGATTTTGGTTGATACAAAAAATTGACTTTAAATTTACAATTTTCTATATTAAATGAAAAAATTAAGAATAAAGTGAAATATTAATACAATACTAAGGACCATAAAATTAAAAAAAATTTTGTGTAGGGAGTAGTACATAATTGCGTGTTTATGATTTCGGTTGTTACAAAAATTTTACTTTATATTTAAAGTATTTTATATTAAATTCTTATTTTAGTTTTTAAATTTGAAAAAAATTTGCGTGGGGAGTTGTATGTAATGGCATGTTTATTATTTTGGATGATATAAAATATTAATTTTATATTAAAAACATTTTATACTATTTTAATATTTAGGTTTTTTAATTTTTAAAAAAATATGCGTGGGGAGTAGTACGTAAAGACGTGTTTATGATTTGGGTAGTTAAAAAAATTACTTTATACTTATATTTTATTTTATTTTAATTCATTGCTTATTAAATTTGAAAAAAATTTGTGTGGGGAGTAATATGTAATAACGTGTTTACGATTTTGGCTGATTCAAAAAAAAAAAATTTTAAATTTAAAATATTTTATATTATATAAGTATTTAATATGAAAAAATTTTGCGTAGGGAGTAGTGCGTTATGACGGGACTATGATTTGGGTTGATACAAACAATTAACTTTATATTTAAAATATTTTATATTAATTTATTATTTTGGTTTTAAAATTTGAAAAAATTTTGGGCGGGGAGTGGTACGTAATAACGTGTTTATGATTTAGGTTGATACAAAAAGTTTACTTTACACTTATATTTTATTTAAATATATGAGTTTTTATATTTGAAAAAAATTTGCGTGGGAAGTATTATGATATGAGGTGTTTATGATTTTGGTAGATACAAAAAATTTACTTAATTTTTAAAATATTCTATTTTATTTTGATATATGTGTTTTCAAATTGAATATAAAATTGCGTGGGGTATAGTATGTAATGACGTGTTTATGATTTTGGTTGTTCCAAAAATTAACTTTAAATTTAAAATAATTTATACTATTTTAAAATTTAGGTTTATAAATTTAAAAAGAATTTGCGTAGGGAGTAGTACTTAATGACGTGTTTATGATTTGGGCGGGTACAAAAGAATAGTTTATATTTAAAATGAATAAATTAAAGGTGGTGATCAAAGTGTTATTATTTTTTATCATTATTAAATTATCTTGTATCTATAGATTTCGATGCATACGAAAATTTACTTTATTCCTATATACAACATTCAAATATTTTGTTGTACATAATTTAAGGAAGAACAGTGATATATTATTTATTAATATGAAGGATTTAGTTTTAAATATATAGTTTGCGAAGGGAGAATTATGTAAATAAGTATTTATGATTTTTGTGGAATTTTTTTTTTTCTATAAAAACATTTACTTGAGAATACTATATGATCCTATAATCCTATAATCCTATATGAAAAATTTAAAAAGGGGAATAAACAAAAATTATAACTTACAATTTAAAATTAAGAAGTTTTTATGTATGAAAATAATTTTATGAGAATTAATATGATGAACAATTTAGACTAATATGGTTTTTTATTAGCAGACGTTAAGATATATATATATTTGAGTTAAGACACTATAAATACTTTTGACCTATAAAAAGTGTTACTGAGTGTCTAAGATTGAGACCAAATATCTACGGAGATTGGCTCTTCATAGCTATTATGATAATAAACACTTACTTACATTTACTGTCTCGAGTCTTTAGTCTTCTCTAATCTTCATGCTACTTTGGTGAATTGGCTAACGATAAGACAAAAATAAACTACATACATATATAAATAAATTCGTTTCGGTACACTGGGACAGCGACGCTGTAACGAGTACGGTTGTATGTTACATTTAAAACAGTTCTCATGGACTTTGGGAATATTTATAAATGATACTTGACTATAACACGTGTGTCAGACGAGTCACCTGTGTGTACCTGCGTTTTTTATATATTTTTCACAGGTACGCACACTCACACGCTGTGCATATTATAATGTTGCTAAATACTAATACCTATTAATCTAAAGACTACAGACGACTGTTTCGTCATTGATGAAAATACAACAGTTTAAGATCATTTTCTTCATCAGTTAGAAATTGCAATGACACACCAGACACACAATACAAAATTAAAACGTTCAGGTCAGACCACCGGTTTCCATCACTTCAACATACGTAAAACAACAGCATATTTATGCATTGCGCTATGACATTCACCATTACCATAGATGCTTCTGAAAAGATAAAATTCAAAAGAACATAGTTAATATGAAATTGATAAGCTGATAATTATTATAACAAAAGTAGATTATGTAAGAGTAATTTAATAATTTAAATATCATCGGTTATATTAAGTTAAAATAATCTTAAAGTTAAATTGAAATAAATAGTTAAAAATAAGTGATTTATATTGTTATTAATACCATTTAATATTCTAAAACACAATTCATTAAAATCTATATCATTAAAGTTTTTAACGCCATGCCCAATTATTAAGATATTCAAATATAATTAACTTACTAGTGTAATCATAGACCTTAAGGTTTACCTTTAGTATAACTATTGATTATAGAATCTATTTTAAGTAATATTAGTATAATTTAATTATTAATATATGATCATATGATCATTATCATTTTATTATAAATAATAAGATTTTATAGTATCTATCACACTTTCAAATACATTATTTATTATGGTCTATGATTAAAGTTTTAACACCATGCATTTAATCAAATTATTTAAATAATACCATTTTTTTTTTTTTTTTCATAGTGTACTTCAATTATGTAAATAATATTTGTATCATATTATAAATAAGCTTCTTTTAATCATAAATACTATATTTCTCAAACATTATATCACAATTTATTTTTTTCTTCATCATACATGCTCTAAAACACCTTGTATATATTACCATTTTATCAAATACCTTTAAAATCATAAACTAATACCTACTATATACACCTACTAACTTATGCTGCTATTTACCATCAAGTGCTGATATTCATTGTTTAAGCCTCTCAATTACATTTTCTAACATATCTTCCACTACATTATCAGCAAATAGATTTACACATTTGTAAGCAGAGATATCATAAGCAACCTTAATAGTAACGACATAAAGTTAAAATATTAAGGTTCAATATATATCCCACCGTTGCAATGCTACTGCTGTGACTCAAATGGACAGGAAAAAGCAAACAAAGAAAGAAAATTAAAAGAAATAAATCAAACAAACAAACTAAATCAGTATCAAAGATTTAGAATGTTTAACACAAGACTTGGGATACACATTTTTGTAAGCAGAGATGTCAAATACAACCTGAATAGTACTGAAACCATGGTGAAATGGCAAGGTCCAATACATATCCCACCATTGCATCCGCCACCACTGTTACACTAAATGGCCGGGAAACAGCAAACAAAGAAAGAAAATTAAATGAACTAAATTTAACAAACAAACAATTTAAATCAGTATCAAAAATCCTATCGCAAAAGTAAATAAATAATACGTAACATAATAATATATATTATAAATGTATAACACAGAGTGTTTGGTTGTAATTTCTAATAGTGTTATTACAGTAGCCATAGGTATTCCAGGATCAACTCTCTCTCTAAGAGGGACTACAATATAGACTTCGTAAAAAGTAGCGTCCATTACAATGATTGAATTAAATCTAATCCATGTAGGTTTGAAAAATTATAAAAGGTACACTAAACAATTTTAAACCAGAGGTAAATCATCTCCACACGTCGCCCTGTTAATTCAAGCACTGATTATTATGATATGGGTGGAAACTGAATATTGTATAGGTTAGATTTATCTATTTGGGATAAGTAATGTTTAATTTGTTTTCTCGTGAAATTAATGTAAAATATTATTAAGGTATTATCAATACTTGAATTGGGATGTAGGACGGAGTACCTTTTCTTTTTTTAAAAAAATATTTAGCGTACCCTTTTTAATGTTTCGAAATCCCCATTGTTCCATTTTAAGCACTGGGTATTATACTAATTTCTACTAGTTATTTATAAATAATAATAATGTAAATTATATATATAATAATGATATTTATATATAACAAATTAGCCTATTTTTAATGAAATCACGTAAATAAATGTATGCAATCAGAGTAGATAGTACCCGAATAAAGTCATACCCGATTTTGTTAAAACATTTAAAACTATTAAGTCATAATTTAAACAAAACAATTATGTCAAAATTTAGACCTGATTGAATATACATTATACATAATACTATTACATGTCTGCAGAAGACACGTTTATAATATCTTTATAACAGAACAGACACACACCCCTTGTGCTTAAATTTTTATATACCTACTAATGTGTATATGATTTTAATATAATTATTTTAACATCTTTCTTTTTTAAATACATTAGTTCGTATCTCCTATGATTCATACTTTACATTAGATTTTGAAAAAAAATTTACTTCTATATTACAATAACTGATTTATTTTAATTTTTGATAACGTAAATGTGCCTAGGTATATTCGTATATTCGTAATGTCATAAAAATTTCTACTTGCATTTCATTCGGTTTTCCATTCAAATACGTGACCAAAGTATAAAACTTTTGTCTTCATGATGTCTAAGTAATGTACATGCCATTTTACATTTACAGCGGTTTTGCATTAGCTTATAGTTTATCTCCATTGATTTGATGATCTTAAACGCCATATTTAATACATCTGGCACTAGGTAATGTTTTAAGACACTTTTATTTTATAATTTTTTATAAATTATTTAAACTGGCATACACGCCTTGTGCTAAACATCTACTATTAATATAATTATCCATACACAAACATACCTATATTATAAATTCACCTATGTAATTGTTATAAAAAATAAGCAAAAGGAAACAGTTAAAAAGTTATATGAAAAGATAATTGGAAAAAATAAAATTCACGAGAAATTTCTTAAATTTAATCTGCATTTAAAAAATTTAATGAAAAGTCAAAAGTGGTCATCAATGTTGAAAGACTTTTTTAAATAATACTAAAACCCAACATCGGCAAGCATTAAAGCCAAAAAGGCCAAAACATTATCGTGAGTGAATGAATTTTTTCCAAATAAAAATTTAACAGGGAATTAATTTGTATTTCTCTTTTTAACAAATATGTTAGTGGCTAGGGAAGTGGTTATAATAACATCAGCAAAATCCCCGTTCTCTGTCACACCTTACGTAACCGTGTGCGTCATTGATGGCTGATATCGTAGAGAAGAAATCCGTCTGTTGATCATTAAACGGAGCGGAATTCGTTGTGCTCAATTTCGACACACCATCTACAATAGGGGGTGAGAGATAGGGTTTTGTCTGTTTTAAAATTTTAAACTTATTGTACGACGTGCATATCTAAGTGTAATTGAAAATAGTAACTATGTATTTAAGTTAAATATTTAATATATCTGTAAAATATATACTGCACATATATTATGAAGATCATTGTCTGTATAAATAAAAATAAATTAATACTTTTGATCTACCTATTTAAAATAATAATAAATGTATCTAACATAGTAAAATCTGACCATAAAATAAAATAAAAGTGGGAACTTTTACAACTTTGTACACTACATAATATCTATTTTAAACTTTTAATTACTACTTTATATATTATTATTATCTTAAACTACAAATTGATATTGCTGATATTTCTAGAATAAAATATTATTCTCTCATTAATTATATTTGAATGTATAATTGTATGAAATATTACAATTCCGAAACAAAAATCTGAGGCCTTTTAAAATTAAGTGATGGCTGAGACCCCGATGCATTGCAGCCCTTGCACACCAGATAAATCCTTCACTGATCATGGTAAAGTTTATATATACAGGCTATAATGTGACGATAGCAATGACCATAGCATTAACATAGACGTAATTTTTTAGACAGAGTTAAAAATAAAATAAATTCCAGTTATTATATTTTTTTTTTCTTTTTATTATGCCGCGGGAGCTGGACCATTGGCTCATATTATATTATTAATTATTAACTATGACGTGCTCTACTGCTATCTTTGCTATCATATTTTGTAACATTATTCATTATAAATTATTTAATAAATTTTGTTACACGTGTAATGTGTTATTCGTTCATCGTTATTTAATAATATTAAATTAATTATCCAATTTGTATTAATGACCAAGTAAAAATAAATACAATTTACTCAAGGATCGATTAACGCCACGTATTTCACCAACATTGTCTTAAGAAAGTATTTCCAGAAATTTAACTCTATCAGTGCCCAGTGACAAGTTCAGCACCGGAACAGGCCTTTTAAAATTAAAAACATATTAAAAATCGATTGAGGAGCATTATAGGAGAAGAAATATTGGAGTCATTAATGATAATATTTATGTGAAAAGGAAATTAATATGGACACTAATGATATTATTAATATTTTAGCATTTTATAGCGCTATCTTAATAAAAATTATTATGTTAAAACGCTGTCATTATTAAAACAACAATTTAATATTTTAAAAATGCTTTTGTAAATAATTATATTTGTATTTGTTTTAAAACTTCCAGTTCCCAATTAATTTTATTTTCCGTTTCTCTTAGTAATAAAGAAATGATTGATTAAAGGTAATTAAGGTACTGGTTTATGTAAATTTTTGAACTGTAAGGTCCATGATAATTCCTCATATGTTGTCAAGTATCCTCTGGCGATACAAAATTTTACCCATTAGCTATGTGTCTATGCGTCCTTCATGGACTAGGTTTACATTAAGGTGGGTGGTTAGTGCTAAGCTATATTAATTCTACTTACCATACCTAAATAAATTACATTCGGCGCCACTGGTTATTGGTTATTGGATCCTATAATTGGTTAAGTTAGTGTCGTTAGTGACTGATTAGTGACGACTTATGTCTCATAGGTATTATATTTTATAATTCCTAGTCGAATTGTCAATGGATAAAATAAGATAATTTTGCCTAATATAATAAATATGGTCTGATTTCTATTTTCTATAAATGATAATTGTCTTCTTTGTGTGAAATTTCCATCATTCTGGTTGTTAGTTTATGATAATTATATAATCTTATACTTAGATATAATAAAACATTAAAATTAGTTATACATAATATTATGTTCATATTTTATGGAAACAAAAATGAATTTATTAACTTTAATGTTTTTTTCAAACGTGCATCAAATTGCGATTTGCCAACTACAAAGATTCTTGTGATGGAGTAGGGCAGGGTGTTCTACACGCCCGTCAATTCTCTTTGGAATGGTGTTGTGTGTGAATCGCTGACCTGTAAGGTCATTGCCGTTACACCACTGCACCTGTTTAAAATAAAAAGTGTGAAAACGACAATATAATTACAATTTTTAATATAGACAAATAATAATACTATACCTGTAAAATATCAATATATTGTACGTATACGAACATTTTTAATACGTTTGTCTGTATGTAGGTAAATGTTTTAGTCATTTTATTTAACTATATAGGTTAGGTTAGGTTAGGTTAATAGATATTTTTCTGTCTCCAATTGATAGACAATTATTTAAAATTATACTATTTAGGTATAGGCAAGGGTGTATTTTAGGGGAGGGCGACGTGGTGATCGCCACATGGATTTTTTAAAATTCATTACCTATATAATTATATTATTTTTTTTTATCAAATCATTTATATTTTATACTCATAATCAATTTTTTCAAAAATTCGTTTCCCCTAAAATAAGTACCAGGGACGTCACTGGGTATAGGTGTTTATAATACTATATAGTAATATATACTATATTATGTTTATGTTTAGTAATAAATTATATGTAAAGGATCAATAATAACAATTCATTTTGAGATAATGAAGGTCAGGGGTGGACCCAGGGGGGTTTGGGAGATCAATTGACCCACAGTTTTATTTTTAGAGAAATGTGGCCCCTCAAAATGACAAACTACATAAATATATACAATACTACAATAATCAAAACAGAAATAATATTAAATAATAATAGGGATGTAATAGGCAATTTATACTGCAGTATACTGCAACTATATGTATACAAATGTAATAATAAATATGTATAATTTCTTCTCAAAACCTAAAATACCCAAATTTATTTAAATATTCCAGGTAAGTATGTTAATTGAATATCAATTTTAATGCAACAAATAAAAGTAACAATTAAATTTGAATTAATTAATAATACAATAATGTGTAAGTAAGTTTTAAATTTAACTAAAAAATTAGTTATGACTTATGCCTTATCTCTTAATAATATAATATAATATAAATAAGGTAATTTTGTAATGCATAGTTGATTGAACCTTCTACACATTGGTCTCTCATAAGTGAGGCAGACTCACAGTACTGAAATCCCGGGTTCACCACTGATGTAGGTATTATAAATAACCTTGGGCGTCCCCGGAGGGGGAATAGACGGGGCACTTGTTCCCACCTGAAAAAATTTAATGAACTTATAATTTTAATAAATTTAAACTTATATTAAGTATATAAGCAGGTATACAAATTAGAACCCAATATTGTATTTAAGTAACGTATGTTATGAGATTTGAAGATTTAACCTAACCTGAAATTTCATGTTATCTGAGTCAACACGAGTCTTAAACATCGCGTAGGAATGTAAGTACGGAAAAGAGGTTCAATGAACTAAATTGTAGAATTATAATAATGGTTGTCTACAATCAGGATTTTGAGGAATATTTTCTCATCCCTAACGTGACGTATATTTTTAGGTAATTTTTCTTAAAATATAGTAATTACAATTTAACGATTTCCAGTCGGCTATCAGTATAATCTTTTACTAGTTTTGGAATTTGGTAATTTAATTTTGAATCTACGAAAAATAATAATAGAAAAAAAGACAAATAGGTATTTATGGGAATTTATATTTTTGATAAGTCCATGGCCATACAACTTTATAGTCAAAATGCTCTTAAACACACATAGTACCTACAAGGTATTAAGGTCCATAAAGATCCGCGTTATACACAGGTTAGAAAAGTATTTTATATACGATCATCATATATTTTCTAGCACGTACACAAAAACATTAGGTGGGTGGAGAGTTCATAAGTAACAATAATAAAATTAATTCAGTATTAATATTTTTCTTATAAACAAAATTTACTATAAAGTATATTTGTATAAATGTCAATATTTTGTAAAGAACAACTGAAATTTTCGGACAAATTTCGGAAGGTTTGAATAACACCTCCTCGTGTAGGTGATAACAATCACAATAGTACAGACATAATACACAAAGTACATTTATAGATGGTAAAACTAAAATCTTTTTTTATCAGATTGTCGATTGAATTTATTTATTGTTTAGCGTGCATAATATATAATTTGCAACTAAAATAATAACATTTTAACGTCTGGCTGCAACTTACAAAACGAGTATATTAATGTAACGTCTGGGGCGGGATGTCTGATTATAATAATATAAGCATAAATGATGAATAAATGTGTTCCTACGTAAGTAGTATCTGATTTGCGTCATAGTATGGGTTTCTCCAATGAAGAATTCTTTCTTCTCTTATGTAACTGTTCTGTGAATGAAGTGGTTATAACGGAAATGTTTAAATTTATAATACCTATTTGATTATAAATATACTTATACCATTGATTATAGACTATTCTATAATCAATGCTTATACTAATATAACATTATAAAAAAAAAAAAACCTTGCAGGTGCAAATATTTGTACCGTATAAGACATAAGGTATGTGGGTATACTATTGTATTAAAATAGTATAATACCTATAGTCAATAGTATTGAAAGAATAACATTGACGAGAAAAAAAAAAATGGAGCAAACTGGTTTTCTCTTACACATTATAATATAATCGTATCGAAGAGATAAAAAAAAAATCCTATTTATATCCAATGTTGAGTCAACATCCTTCTGCGAAGTTAGTGATTTGTTATTTACTTATTTATTAATATTTTCTGACCACAAACCACAGACCATGTTTATGTAACAATATATTCGTAGTAAGTATAAAAATATATTATAACTACGTGCTTACGTCAATACATAATATATAATAAATATATTTTAATTTATATATTAAAACGTATTAGGTATGCATATAACATAGGCGTATAAGTATGCAGGCGCAGAACCAGTGGGGGGGGGGGGCTCTAGGGTGCTATAGCACCCCCTTTGGCACGTGGCTAATTAAATTTTTTTCTTAATTTGTTTTTAACTATTTTATAATGAAAGAAAGTAATAATTTATTGTATTAGTTATTAATCTTGAACACTCAAATCCCGCATGATTCGTTACATAGGATTGTATTTGTATGATAATGATTATCATAGAAAACATTAATAAAGTAATACGATTTTTGATTTGGGAGCTAAGTAATTATATTATTTCTCATAAATTCCTTGGTTTATTCTGTAGCATAAACTATAAATTATAAATCATAGACATATTATAGGTAGCTATATAAATATATATTAAACACTTACTATATTTATATCAGATTTTTACCTATAATTGCAAACGTTATATAATATATATAAACATTTTTTAAAAATATTCTGCCAAATATAAGATTATTAATTATACTTTTTGTTCCAAACTATATATGATCAACAGTTACACAGTTTCATTTATTAATTAATACATAAATATAAAATATAATTCATAGTTTTAAAGTTATTTGTATAAAACGATTTTTTTTAGAAATTTACCATATTTTCGGTAAAATCGCTAAATCTACTGGTAAATACTGGTAAATTTACTAGATAAAATAAAAAAATAAAAATTTACGGTAAATCCACATTTTTAATTTATGAAATTACAAATAGATAATATTATAGCAGTATTATTATATCTATTGTGTCTACACGCAAATGCTAGTAGGTCAGTAAGAAGTTCAAGTTTCAATACACGTTGCAGTGTTTCGTATCCTGAAAATTATTAATTTACTTTATATTTAGGTACCTAACACATATACAACTATATTTCACTTTGAAACAATCAGTAACTTAATTTCAGCAATATAAATAAATATATTTACATATTATATAGACATAATAGACATAAATATCTGTAATGATGTACGATTATGTGTATTATAGGTATCGAAACTAAAATTCAATATATTATAAATATTTCTAGAATAATCTGAAAGGGTTAATGATATATTGACTTTCCCAATATTTTTTCAACTACTCACAAGGATTATTTAAGACTTAAGTAAATAAATCATGTAGAAAAAAGTGAAAACAATTTATTATAAAATGTATTTTGGATTTAAAACAAACTTAAAGATAGGACATACGACCTAATCATCTTTTATTATAATATAATCATCACATTCCTACGTGTTTGATGATTCATCACCAAAAATGTATAAATAACAACTATGTATGTATTGGTTTTTAGCGATTTTGTAATTTATTGATTAAATTTATTTATTTCATAATTATGTATTATATTATGTACCTACATATTACGAAATAATAATATATTATCAGATTTAAAGTTTAAAAATAGAAAATAAATTTAAATTGCGCTGTATACCTATATAGGTACATAATAATTAAAATGAAGGTACATACTATTCACTTATAACATTACATAATACAGAACATAAATATTAATTCAAAAATATTCAATATTATTCTATTTTTGTTTATTATAATATATATTTATTATTTAAACGCAATCAAATCAATTATAATATGTTATTCTATTTAAATTACCTTCTGTGGGCTGTATCGAGGCTACTGTATTGTGCCACTATACGTATATCTATATGTATTTAGTCTATATTTTACATGGTCGTCATTCGTTAATATACACGTGATTCGTGAATACTAAGAAATAACAACAACTGAGGAAAAGCTTTGCATTTTCGCAGTTCAACGACATTTATAAAACTTTGTAAATAATTTTAAACCAGTCAAGTGCAGGTGTTCAGCCGCCTTAACTAAGTTAAGTTTATAGCAGTGGCTCACACAGGAGGGGTCACAATCCCCTCCCCCTGAAATGTTTTCCTTCATTCAATTTGTATTCGAAATCCAGCATACGTTCATGAAACGTAGTCTGCAGTGACGTAAAATTTACAGTGTGTAAATATACTATTAAACTACGGTAAAAGTATTACTGTATATTTTATAAAATTCCTCTATTTAGGAAATTATTATAAGTACTCCTCCCACTGTAAAAAACTCTTGTGTGCGTCACTGGTTTATAGTATGCATCATGAATTACTGACAAACTATATTGTCATGGTCATGGTATGCATCAAAGCAACATTTATTATTATTATATTATTTAAAATAATATTTACAATTTGAAACATAGTTTACATATAAAATACATTTAAAATTAGTAAATTGTCGAAAATGTAATTTATTTTATAGAACACGAGAATAAATTAGGTACACCAAAACATAAAGGAGTTACAATAATAATTAAAAATATAATAAATTGTTTTATTTTTAGTGTACTATTGTAATCACACATTCGTACCGGGACGTGCGAAAAATTAGTACAATAGTAAGTGGGTACATAATATTATTATTATTACACATAATCTGTTCTCATTGGAACGTAAACGCATTATTATATTTATGATGTGCTGAACATGACGACCGTTGTCACGTAGGTATAGTACCTATATATATATATATATATATATATATAATAATTACATAATTTTTGATATTATTGTTATACGTATTGTGTGTGTTTGTGCATTATTCTAACATAAAATAATATTAAGTATAAGTACTATTATTATAAATTTATAATAGACGCGGAACTCAGTCTATTGGTCGGACCAGTAACTTTCATAATTACTATTTTTCTATCGTATTCCGTTTTTGTATGTTTATTATTGTACTGTATTTACTTTAATCTAACGTGTACAAGTGGTGGTCATCCGATTATTATTTCAAATAATTGTAATATCGTTTCCGTACACAGATTTATTAACCTATAATCATCAGCTGCGTCACGGACATTATTTGTTTATACCAACGTCCAACACAAATATTGTTGTTATTATTGTTATACTATGTACTTACCTATAGTTTTACTTAGGTAAAACCATAAAATATATCATCAATGCCAAGCCTTATAAATTTAATATTTTGTTACAGTCCACACACTTTACACTAAATTAATAAAAACTACAAATTAAAAAAATTTATAATATTATTGATTATAATATTTTGTATATATTTCATTACTCATATAAAATGGATAATTTATTTGATTATTTGAAGTAAAAAGAGAGAAAGTGGATACCTGTTATACGTACTATTACAATATTATTATCAAATATGTATTAAAATATAATCGGAATTAAATATTCCGATTCTTTTATTTAAATATATCGCAAAATATGTTAAGATTTAATCTGCATAGATATCTAACCAATAAGGCATTTTTATATTGATTTTATTATTTACTTGGTTTTTTATTATTGAATAGTTAATCATTATTAAAACAAAATAAGCTTATTCGTTTAATATTCAAAAAATACAATAATATTATGGATTATATAAATGTATTTTGATCAATAGTGCTATGTAAAAAAAACTGCTAAACTTGTTTGTATAAATCATGTATGCAAAGATGAATCATCAGTTAAATATATTATTATATAAACATCTTATCTTAAATATTTTTGTTCATAAATTGTAGTAAGGAATATAATTATATACATAAATTAATTAATCTCGATTAATAAATTCTTTTTTTTCCCTTGGTTTAGTATAGGCCTTTCGCCGCAACCACCACATCTCTCCATGCTTTTCTGTCATTAGCCGTTTATTACTCCTAGCATTTGCAGGTCACTCTTAACTCTGTCTACTCATTTTTGTCTTGGCCTTCCTATAATAAATTCTTTATTGGCTGATAATGTCCAGGATATTATAGAGGGAGTTTCTGGATGGTCTCAATAATAATATAATTAAAATAATCACTTAATACTCAGTAAACTTTATTTAAATATTATAATCAATTACCTGTGTACCAAAATTCAGTTGTGGGCAAATTTTTTCATAACTTTGTGTCGATTTTTGATATTTATATTTATATTATTTGACTGGACTAAATTATTAAAATAAAATGAGTACTTATCATTTAAATTCATACTTCGTAGTAAAAGATAAAATATTTAGAAAATATATTTATAAGAGATATTAAAATTATTAAAATATCTATAAGCAAATATTTATTTAAATATTTATACGATCCGAGGGAAGTGTCCGGACCTAAAGTCTACCCTTTGGTTGTGCTATTGTATAAATATAATCTTCCTAATTTTATACAAATTTCAAAAATATTTTTCTTTGCTAATGAAGCAAAATCTTTAAAGATAATAAATTCTAAGATTCAGTGGATTTACAAAAATACTTTTGAATAATACTAAAAAGTAGTGCACTAGCAACAATTTTTCATTTAAAATCAAAAAATGTAAATTTATACGTTATATACCCTAATAAAAAATCCAATTGTTTTTAATTATTATTCTATATAGGTACTCTAAATTTTGATAGGGTATATCAAATATTGGATCCCAAAATAAATTTTTCCAATCGTACAGAAATTATAAAAAATAAGACAACGCATAATTTGGATTTGCGTTACTTGACAGTGCATAACAGATTAAAACCATTCAATCAGTAGAACATTTTTTTATTGACATTTATTGCATTTAAATTAAATATAAACTTATAGATATATTATGGCTCTTACCAAAATATCCTAAATTTTCTTAATATCTGTCCACTTAGTGAAATCCACTATTTAAGTGGAGTCCACTTATTTGCTTTTTAAATGTTAATTTAATCTAATATGTGGTAAGATTGAACTCCATAAACTATTTAAAATTCGTTCAAACTTCTCCATAAAAAATGATTTAATACATTCTCCTGCTAACCTAATAATACGCATTAGTAATTCATATAATTTTGATTTTATTTAATTAAATTTAGCTTCCTAATGTAAAAATTAGTAATTTTATGTTAATATTATCTATTGCTGTAATATTACTTTTATTGTATATTATAATGTTTAAATTAAATTGTAATTGGATCCTGTGTTTGTCTGCATGTAAAAATAAATAAATAATACTTACTAATTAATAATATTTTTAATTTTTAATATATACCTTAAAATTGTTATTTTGATATTCGCTATTCGTGTATAAGATACGATTGTGTAATAATTTTAAACAGAGCTAATGACATTGATTACAATTACGTATGTACGTTGGTACCTAAGTAATCGTTTGTTTTTTAATAATACATTAATCCATTCGAATAATATTGTATGCATAATGAGACAGTGTAAATATTAATTCAGTATATGTATTGTGATAATTTATATTAGTCTACAAGTAGTTGTAATATTGAATTATTTGTTCAATGACTATGTTATTATATAAATTATTAAATGTTTAAATTTGTATACACGTATATATACATATAACTGATCACAAACAAATTTTTAATTAGTAATATTGTAATGGAAGGTGGTGATATTTTTATACAAGATTTTATTAACGATCTTCAAGAATCACCGGAAAGCCAAGTAAAAAACTGTTTTCATGGTTCTTGTATTTTGATAACTGGTGGTACAGGTTTCATTGGTAAAGTTTTAATAGAAAAACTATTAAGGTACATATAGTTGCTATAGGCAAATATTAAAACAAACGTTAGTAGTTGTATATACATCTATGACTTAATTATTTTATTGATGTTATTTTAGAACGTGTTGTGATTTGAATACAATTTATATCATTGCGAGATCAATGAATGGTCAACATCCGAACGAAAGAGTCAAGGAAATGTTTATTAGTCCGGTAATTATCTAATTTATAATCAATTTAAAAATTAAAACCATTAAAATTTGAGTTTATAAGAACTTTGTTAAATGTTTTAATATTGTTAAAATTATATACAATATTTATATTAAGATATTATTATAATTTTTATGAATATAAAATTAAAGTTTATATAAGTTAATTGAAATGTCCCAAACCCTAAGCGTATGACTATATTCAATATACTGAGTATGTTATATAGCTATATCTTATATATAAAATAAACTACCTAATGAAATACACGTGGTTGATTAATAAATTCTGAATTGTTTAGAGGAAGTCAAATGGCAAAGGCCATAGCTTATTTTTTAAGCGTGTTTAAAGTTATATATATTATTATACAAGATTCAATAATCATATTAAAATTGAATTAGAATATACATAATAAATATTATAATTATATGTATAAATGCTATTCAAGTAGTTTACAATGTTTACATTATATTTTCAAAATTAATGATAACATTGATAACTAATATTATAAAAAATAAACAGTTTTACAACATTTTTTTTTTTTGGTTTTATCCCTTCTAAAATCACTTAAAATTACTTTGCAAATTAAAGTATTTGTAATAATATTTTTATTTAAAATTTAATAATATATGTCATGTGAGTTAGGTACCTAGAGTTATATAGGCTATAATATTACATATCGGATCACGATTGTTCGTATTTCTATGGTTCATCTTATTTATTTCCAGTTTTATTATGTTAATATAACATAACAGTGTTAGTGTTAGATAAATGATCAATGTAAATTATGTGAGTATAATTATTTATTATCTATAAATAATTAAAAAATTAATTATTTGTGCGGGTGCACTATATTAAATAAATATTATATAATGTGAGTATTTTTCGATTTTTATAGCTTTTCGATCGAATGAAAATCGAAAATCCCACTTATCGCAGTCAAGTTCAGGTGGTAAGAGGTGATTGTTCTCAGCCGAACTTGGGAATCGACGAGGCTGACCTACACAGGATGAAAACAAAAATAAACGTTGTCATTCATTTGGCGGCAATCACGAGTGACAATAACCCTGGGTTACGTAAGGCCGTCTGTACTAATGTCCGAGCGACCAGAGACCTAATCACCCTGACGAAGTGTTTTCAAAATCTAAAGGTCAGTTAAGTGGTCAAATTTACGTATAATTAAAGAATGTTATAATGAGATTTGCTATTTACGTATATTATTTATATTTTGCAATGTATAGTTAAAAAAAAAAAATTCCACCGTAGGTCAAAGTAAATTATTTTGATGAACGGATTTCGTCTGAAATTTATAACTAGCCACTAGGTCATATTAAGAGATAGTTAAGAAGTGTATTATAATGTAAAGTTAATTTATATATTATTTAACATTAAAACGATTATATAAGCGTATACTTTAGCGACGATAATATTATCAAATATTTTTTAATTATTTCAAATAGAATATCGATTGTACTTAATATTTTCCCCGCATTCTCCTGCTCCTTTAGAAAATATTAATCAACGTAGCTTAGCTTTATTACAATTCTCATTGGAAATTTTACCAATTGCTGTGGAAATAACATTATTCCAGTATGGGGAAAGTGCCCCGTCTTGCTCCCTCCCGGGGGACGACCATGTTTTATTGTGACATCTTAATGTATCGGATAGTGGGTATAATCAAGAAGCTAGAACGTATTATATGGAGCAATATACGAGAATGTAATAGTAAATCGTAGGGAAATAGATTTTATATTGAAATTTGTATTTCATCATCACAGGCGTTTGTTTATGTATCGTCCGTGTTTGCCATTCCATCAGTTTTTGACGTATACGAACAATTTTACAAATCATCGATACTCGCGTCTACCGTAATCCAGATGGCCGAGACTTTTCCCGATTATATTTTGGACAAGATGACTCCTGGGCAAGTCGCTAGAGACGGTGGTCTGCCAAACTATTGTAATGGTTTAATTGTAGTTTTTCTTTTATTTTAGACTCATTTCTGAATGGCCAGACATGGTTACGTTTACTAAAGCTTTGGGTGAGCAATTTGTTCAGTTGGCTGCCCAAGAATTACCCGTATGCGTTGTACGACCGGGGTTTGGTAACATATTTCGGTTATTCAATTAAATAATTAATTTTAAAATATATGTCCTTAAAATATCCGGTAAAATTATTTTACCTAATAATGGGATACAAAGTAATTTTTCGAGGCATATAATATTTTTCTAAACATGTTTTATACGTTTTATTTAATATATATAAATAGTTCTTTTAGTATTGATTCGTTTAATTTTTTAAATATCTTAATTTTTTTAAGTTAAACAAAAAAACTTATTATGGATCGCGGATTTAATATTCTAAACTATGTATTTATTTAACTTTTAGCTATATTATAGACATGTGTAGATTTTTTTTCAAAAACATTTTATAAAAAGTACTAAATGCTATTAAAACATAATTGTTAAATGTCAAAAGTAAGAAATTTGGCTGAAGTGTCCGGGGGTGCCCAGGTGCGTATTTACGTTATGTACATAAATTTGGCACTTGGTTCTAAATTGCAGTATATTTTAGAGCACCGCTTGGTGTCCTTCGTTACATACACGATTTCAAAAATTCAGCAAAAATTTGTAATTAAAAATTCTACTACATTTTTCATGTTGATATGAGAAATATTATATTGTATAAATAATAAACTATATTATCTACAAGTATATGCATTATCTCATTAAATGTATCATTAGAAAAAATAAATTAAGCAATATATTACATATAATCATAAGCTCAATTATGGGGGCTGGGAGTGCTTCAGCATCCCCAGTACTTTATTGAAATTTCGACCTTGCAATAATATTAATAATATATGTAATATATAATAATAATATAATTTAAAAAGAACCAAAACAGGTAACAGGTATATTATTAAGCAGGTCGTCCTTCAAATGTAGAAAAAATTTAACTTAACAAAAACATCTAAAAAAGGTGTTTAGGAGATAATATTAAAAACAATACGATAAATGAAAAATCGCAATATAATGTATAGGTATGGTATTCATAAAGGTATTTCATATTTTGATTATTTAGAAATTTTAAAATTTAATAATTTAATTTATTAATTTTTAATAATTATTTTAATTTTAATATATGAATAACACCAACTATAGTCTATAACCTATAATAATATTAATTTATATATTTTCAATTATTTCACGAATTAGATAATATTATTTATAATTGAATATATAACTTATATTATTGATTGATATGATTTATTATTATATTTAATTTTATTAAATTAAGATTAAGATTAAGATTTGTCTTTATAATAATCTAATATACAATTAATATTATTGATAGATATATTGACACTATACATATATACTCATAGATATTATAATTTATAAAACATAATATTTCTGATGTCTACACATAAAATATAGCAAAAAGTATTATACATTTAGTATAGTATGAGTATAGTTACGTATTTTTGCTGAGGATCTGAAATCGAGTATATAACAGAGGGCACAATATCGATGATCCGGGGTATATTGCAATTTATAACCGATTGCCAATTTCATATACAGAACGAAATACACTGATGAGACACCTCCAAGGCGCACTTTTATGATTTATATATATGGCATGGGCCATTTGTACAACTCACCATTTTTTGAAAAACTAGGTTTTTAGTAAAATGATAGCACATTGAAATATTATATTTTTTTTTCAAAAAGTTTCTTACTATTTTCTAGTTTTTTTTGCATAGAGACAGTTAAGTTCTCTGGAAAAACTTTATATGTATAAATAATAAGCAAAAGACGGTTTAAAAAAGAATATTTTCTTTGAAAAAGATAAGATTATACAATCTATATAGATAGTATAATTAAATATACTATATCTAAATAGGTACATATCTCTTTTAAGGGATTAATCTAATTTTAATTGACAAATAAAATTATAAAAATTAATAACACACATATGTTTATTTTATTAAAATAAAAAATATTATTTTATTTATTACAACAAATTTCTTTTTAATCAAACTTAATAATTAATTTATTAAGCCTTTACAAAACTATAATAATTGCATAATAATATATATTAAATTATAATAATAATAAACGTTAAAATACTTAATAATAAATACTTGTTACGCCTAACTAATATGGATTTCATTATTTAAACATAGTATTTTCTAAAAACCTAGAAAATAGTAGTGTGTTTGAAAAAAAAAAATTTAACGGCCTACTATTTTACAAAGAAACTAGTTTTTTTCGTAAATAGGCAAGTTTTACAAATAAAATACGACATACTGTCACATGTTATATAAAAATAGTTCATTTTTTACATTTTTAGTTTTAAGCACTGCTAATGAGCCAATAGCAGGCTGGACAAATAATTTAAATAATTTAACTGGATGTGCACTGGGTTCTGGCCTTGGATTAGTACGAATATTTCACGGGCCCAGTCATGTTAACGCTGAAATTGTACCCGTTGACATGTTGGTCAATCTTTTTTTGGTGGCATGCTGGGATTTAATTGGCATCAAGTATGTATATCGTTCGATTTTCATTAATTTGTATACTAATTTTATAACTAACAATGTATTAACGCAAATATAATGATGTTCGATAATAAAAATTTGAATCTTAAATGAATATTTAAAAAATATTATGACAATATGACATTGTATACTTAAGTTAGTTAAAATCAACATTAGTACATACAACTGTATATTTTGTAATGGAAAAATAATAAATATTTTGAAATATCATATTTAAGCCGAGCGGCTTTCATATATTTTAGTAAATATTATATAACTAATAAAACGTGTAAAATAATGCGTGCATTTTTTGGCTAATGCCCTCCTCCCAAAATAATTTTTGTTTATGTCCCTAAAGGTATTTACTATTGTAGATAGACAAAATATTTGTAACAATTTATTTTTATAATAATTAACTAGATGTATGCTAAGTAAAATACGAATTACAAAATAATAAAAATTAAAAATAAATGATTTAGTTATAGCTATAGATATTTATAATTATAACTATTGACATTAATTTTTATGTTTGACAGCACAGATATTATAAATGAGGAAGTGCCTAGAGATGTAGTTAATACTTTGATTTACAATTATGCTTCAGCTAATTATAAACCTTGTACTTGGAATCAATTGGGAGAAAAGTTTTTTAAAAATGAAAAAAACGTTTCACCTCCAACGTTTGTAATGACTAATAATTAAATTATTGTTGTGTATAAATGCAATTTTATAATTGGTTTTCAGTTTTGGATGCCTTTTTATTATGTCACCAATAGTATATGTCTATATTGGTTTATGACTTTTTTCGTTCATACTGTTCCAGGAAGAATTGTAGATTTTTATATTTGGATCACTGGAAACGAACCAAGGTAAGTTTTCAGATTATCCAAACCTACTATTTTTGTACACTATTGTACTTTTTTTTGTCTTTTTCTAAACATAATATGTTACACATTTTTTTTTAGATTTAATGAGTTCTATAACCGAGTACATACTGCGGCAAATCATTTAAATTCGTATCAACAAATGCGTAGAAGATATTACAACCATAATGTAAATATTTTAATGAACAAACTATCCGCAAGAGATAGAGTCTTATTTGGTTTTGACATGAGTACAATATCTTGGGATGATTATTTCGATAAATATCTTAGAGGCCTTCGTGTATATTTTATGAGAAATAATTTGCACGTACCCGAATCGAATAATAACAATAATAATATACTTAACAGGTATGCTCTATTATAAAATTATGAAAATAATCCATTCAAATTTCAATATTTTATGTCTTAGTAATTCTTACATTCAATTATCTACACTTGTGTATTATAGTTATGCAGTTATACTAATATCGAGAAAATTATCATATCTACAATATAATAGTGAAATCAGTGTTATTGTTCATTCTACATCATTCAAGTTGTAAATTTTAATAGCACAAATTATTTTTAAGTATTAAAAAATATAAGTAAATATTAATATATAGCTATCCCATAGCATACCTACTGGCTACTATAACAACTATATAGTATAGATTTTATTATATATCTACACATAAAATATAATTTCATGTAATATTTACTAAAATATACTATATTAATTAAAAGTTGATTTTTGAAATAATTTTCAAATGTCAAAGAATAATATGAACATGTAATTTTTGTTTCAGATTCATTACAATTCATTACAATTTAATTAAAACTATATGTTTTATTGTTATTGTGTACATGTTCATAATTTACTATTATTTGTAAATTAAAAAAACGAACAACACTTATTTTTTAATGTATTAAGTTAAAACAATATTATATAACTTAATATTATTTAATTACTGTATTCATATTTTTATAATTTATACATTTATGTTTTAAACTTACACCGTTCATTGAAATAAATATACTCGTACATTACAGAGAAGGTTTTTGTATAAAAAGTATGTTAGTTTTATACATATAAAGGTTTATTATATAAAATTCTGTAGTTCTATAATTTTTATTACGGAATATTAGGTATCTAGTATTAATATAAGTTGTTCGTACAGAAAAACTAGCAATTAAAATATTTTTTTTAAAAATTACTATTACGCTAGTGTAATAATTATTATTTATTTATTGTAATAATGGAAGATTCAAGCTATTTATTAATAAGCAAAAAAGAGAACTTTTATTTGTATCTCATAGAAATGTATAAATGTAAGAAATTAACACCGAAACTATATCTGAATATTTGTCAATTACTTTATTGCAATTATTAAATATACTCTTTGTAATACAAACTATAAAAAATAATCATCTAATAGTTAATTATAATTATAATAGTTATCTATAGTAATCATCTAATATTAATTTATAACATATTAATATATATTTATAACAAATATAATTATATATATTATATATTTATATATTGTCAAAGTAGGCACTTGATTACATTGAAAAATATAAAATATATCAAGATATTGATCAATATAATAGGAAAATAAATCGTGTTGAAATATTTTATGACCCTTAAATTAGTAAATCTGTTTAATATGGTAAAATGTATTCATATCAACAAAAAATTGATATTAGTAAAGTAATAGGTTATAGAATAATTTACCATAAATGAAATACATAATGATTTCATTAATGACGTAGTGTACCTACTCACAAAGTTGTATACAATATGATATTTACAACTATTCATAGTATATTATTATTTAATATCGATAAAATTCATTATTGCTTAATCTAAAAAAAAATCTATGATAATCGTTTTTATTAAAAAAAAAAAATTTATATTTTTGGCATATTTTCGATAGCCATAATAAATAGAGAATATATAACCAAAAATACTATTAAAAGTGAAATTGAACATTTTTTTTAATAGTAAAAGTGTATATTTTTAACGGGAAAAAATTATTTTTGGAAAAATTACTGAGGTCAGTATATAACATTTTTAAATTTACTTTTTATATTATTAAAATTATAGAACTTTTTATTACTACTTGGCACTTCATATCAATTCTGTAAGCAGGTATATCATATTTATGATATCATTTATATATCTATGTTATTGTTTTTATATTTTATTTTTTAAATCAAAGTCAATGTATAGTTTTGTTTTATTATTAACAATTTTAAGAAAAATTGGTATAGTATTTAGGTATTATAGTATATTGTTTTAATAAAATATTAATAGGAATTCTAATATATTATGTATTTATGTATAGCTGTATAGGAAACTAGGGACTAGGAGTCAAGTATCACCCACAAGGCGATTATAAAGTGTTGCTTCCATTTTTTAGACAATGTTTATTTATATCTGTATATAATATGAAATATAAATAATAATATAAATGACGTGTTAAGACGTTGAGTGAATGTTACGTACGAATACATTATGAACGATTTAATAAAAACTATTACTATTGATTAAAATACTATAAATAGTATTTATAATCAATGCTATTACCTAATTTAAACTGCCCGATTCATAAATTATTACTAAAAAATTACACAAGTATTTTAAAACAAAAATATAAAATACTGGTTAGTTTTAATAATATGATGCATATCGAAGTTCGTCAAAAATGCACTTGTTTTTATGATAGTAATTCGTAAGCCTCTTTTGTATAATATTATAGTTGTGTTATGTTTTTACCTTCACTAATAACTCTTAGACCTTGATTGAACTCGGGAATTAAGAATTCTTTGTATTATGATTAAAAACTGCTTTTTAGATAGGTAGAGTTGATGCCGGTTGAATTGTGTAATTTTCGCTTCATCCAATAAAACAACTATTCAAAAAATTACTATTACTCTTAAAAGATAACAACCGCGTGTAAATCTATTTTCTTTACACTATGAAACTCATTAGAAAGTTACCTTCTAAATCTAAAAATTATTGTTTTCCATTCTCGATTCTCCAATATCAAATACACCTAAGGTTAAGTCCTGTTACATAATCAACAATCTATATTTTAAAAAAATATAGTAGGTAACCTTGATACAATATTATTAGAATTTCAAATTTTTTCGACGCATGTTTACACTCGAAACATACATTTTTCGGTAAAATTATTATTATGATTATTTTATATTTTATATTTAAAATGTTTATTTATAACTAATATTCATATAACCGATCAAAATTCTAGATGTAGTATAATATTAAAAAATAAATTATAATTTGGTAGATACTGTAGTCAAATATATATAACACAAAATATATTTTATAATAATATTTAATACAGAATTTTTTTAATTTGAATAAGAAGTTTACAAGTATTTTATCAGAAAAATCCAAAATAAAACTTTTAAAGTGAACTTTGTTTTTTATTGTACCCTAACCTAATTTATTTATTAACATTAACTGACTATAATGAGCTATACAATATACATGATTTAGATATAATAATTAATAATATTGTAGTTTAATAGCCTATTATAACACATATCTTTACATATTTGTAATTTTATATATTTAGGGCATTATAATTAAATTATTAAAAGATTAACAAAATTAAATTATTATTCATAGTTTAATAATTAATAAAGCAGGAAGGTCAATCAAGGACATTCTTCTTCGTCCCTTTGGTCCTCGGAGAAATTAGTGGTTTATTATAATTAAGATTTAAATGCAATAATATTGCATTAGAAAATACGATTTCTGAGCGAAAGTCAATATAGTACCATATATATTACCAATGATAATTATAAATATGAAATACTAGTATTTATAATCAATAATATTACTGATAAGCCGTTCTTAAATTTACCACATATCTAAACTATGTATGTGAATTTCCAAAAAAATGTACATGTTCCTACGATCAAAACTCAATTAGTTATCAAGAAATAAAAACTTTAAAATAACGAAAATCATAGTTTTTAATTCTGCTAAAGATTATAACTTTAAAAGTTTATAAAACAAAATAGTAACTTTAAAATTAAAAATATTTTAGAAACAGATTAAATAGTACTTATATGAGTAGTCTTCAATAAAATTTTCAAACCGTTAAACTCAAAATTGCATATAATATTAAACATTTTTGGAAAAAATTTCAAAATTCTATATTTATAGCTAGAAAATCAACTAATCCATCCCAAAATTTTACCATGTGTGTAAAATGTCTATTCAAATACTCAATAAAATTTTGAAGTGTCTAGGATTAAAACAAAATAAGTTATCTTGAAATAAAAATAATTAAAATAATAGAACCCGTAATATTGCCGATTTTCCCCCATTTTTTGGTAGTTTTTCTTTTCCCAAGGAAAATTTTTTAAGATATTTGAAAAATAAGCTCAATAAAGTACCAACTAGATTCAATTTGCTACCGAAAGTATACCCTTTTTGTGGTAATCGGACCATTATTATTTCTACTCGAAATCGTGCTTTCAAACATAAAAAGAACCATCATTGTAAAACTAATACATTCATCGCTTCGCTCAGAATCTAAAATAATATCGTGGGTAATAAACATAATGTAAAAAAACAGAGCCGTCGATTCCGGGCATTCCTTTTTCGTCCCTTTGGTCCTCGGATAAATTAGTGGTGAAATGTTATTGTGATATATTATAATTAAGATTTGAATGCAATTATAATGCGTTAGATAATACGATGTTGAGCAAAACTCAGTCAGATGTACGATGTACCTACAATATATAATAAATAATAATAATATTTCTTTTTATACATTTTCCTTATTTATCAAATAATACGCTACAGAAAAATTAATTGTCATCAAATAACTAAATACTAGTTGGTCAAAATTACAGTTTCCGTGAATTTTGTGGTTTTTCAATAATTTGTTGGTTGTTTTTATTATTCCAAGGAAAAACATTTAATAAATTTAAACAACGTGCTAAATAAAGTACAAAAGAGATGAAATTTGCTACAAAAGCATACCCTATTTTTGGTAATCAGATCGTTATTTCTAAGATTAGATTAACAAGATCATATTTCTATTCGAAAAAAATGATTTTAGACATAAAAGGAAAAAAAATCATCTTTGTAAAACTAATATATATTTCTCGCTTCACTCAGAATTTAAAAAAATACAATATTATTGTTAAATTCAACAAATTCAACTATTTAGAAGTTATTAAAATTGTACCTATTTGTATTTATTTTTCTGTTTAGAGGACGTATTTTTTTTCAAATATACTATAATACAAACAAGAATTTTTTTTTTTTTAACATTTTTAATTTAATGATAGGTATTTTATTACATTTTGTAAAATAAATAAATAATATTACGTAACCGAGATACCATTATTTTTTATTATTCATAATATTATGGTTAAGAACATGACTATTAAAAACCGGAAATATTAATAATAGGGTATAGACCCAATAAAAGTGAGTAGATGTGTTTAGGAGAAAGTTTCATTTTGTTTATTGTATTAGTTTGATAATATTGTGAATATCTTATTTCCAATTCAAAAACATTAATGTTACATATTTTTATACGAATAAGATACTACATTTTTCAATGTAAATAACAAGTTCCTATTGAATTTGTTTGCAATGTTTTGTTAATATTTTATAGAGTCAATGAATTCAATTTTTCCCGCGATATTACGAAAATAAGAAATAGATAGTTTTATTATTATTATTATTTTATTTTATATATATATATAATGTTCATTACCCTCATCTACAGCTTTATGAATTTCTTACTATGAATTAAATATTTAAATTACTCAAATAGGTATTTAAAATATCTTATTCAATTTTCATTTAACTCCATCACCAGCTTTATGTTGATAATTTTTATTTCTTAAAAACTGATAGTGCATACATATTCCAAGTTCATTAATACACTGTGTGTATAATAATATCATACAGTATGGTAAATTTCATGTACCTTTTGTGAAATATAAACAACCTTTATGATTTTTCATGCCATGCGTTGTCATGTAGATTTATTTGTAATATATGGTGTACCTATTCGACGTGTATTAATGTGGAAATCGTTTATTAACAATTAGCATACAGCATATAAATGTTAATGAGAATTCGGATATATCGAAATGGAATAAATCATCGTAACAATTAAACAATGCACAATTGCATACTCATTATTAATATTTCATAGGTCTGTTTAATTATAATTATTATTAAATGGTCGATGTTAGATTTCTTGGACTGTCGCGTATAAAGCTCATCATTTTGTCACTGAATAGTCTATTTCAAATCAATTCGCAATTAATTAAATAATTTAACTAATTGTCTAATTATTCCAATTGATAGAGTTTTTTTTATATATATTATTATAAAATGACAAGCAGTAATAAATCATTAAGTGAAATACAAAATTTTTTCCATGGTACTAACGTATTTTTAACTGGTGCTACTGGATTTATTGGACATGTACTCGTAGAAAAACTACTTAGGTATATTTATATTTGTATGTTTAATATTATAAAAAAAGTTAATAGTTTATTTTTATTTTTTTTTACCTAATAAAGTATTTATTATTATGAATTATTGTGCATACTAGTTAAACATATTATGTACTTAAAATTTGTTTTTGGACACATTTCTTGTACCTATACGATAGTTTATTCGGTCGTTTAAATATGTTAAAAGTTATAATTAATGTCATTAGTTATTTATAGCGTATATTTGAATTACGTTATTCTGGCAATTTTTTAAGTGCAATATATTATTTTATAGTCAATATTATAACTGTTTTTTAACTTAGCCTATAGCTTATGTTCCAAATACGTTATTAGTTTTGGGAAATATGTTTTAATAATAATTGATTGTTTAATTACATATTGTTTTGTTATATAATTATATAAATATCTAAAAAATTAACCCTGATATAAATTTATATTGTATCTATTTATTTTTTGTTTTTATTTTATATTTACTCAAATTGTTAACCAAAATAATGGCAGTATGATTATACTGATATCCTGAAAACTTGAGGAAAGATATTTATTTAGTAATTTAATGTATGATGTATCTAACTATTAACTAATATTATTGTTTTAATTTAGTTTTAATATTTATCTATATAAAATGTTAAATATTTGGGATTTAATTTAACAAATGCAAATTGTTTTTAAAATTTTCTTATTTTTCTATAGATCATGTATGATAAATAAAATTTATCTATTAGTCAGATCAAAGAAAGATAAAGACCCACATACTCGATTATGTAAAATGTTCAGTGCCCAGGTTAAAATTATACTATGTGTATATTTTGTAAACATATTATTAATATTTTAAATTATTATTATTTAGTTGTTCAAAGTATTACGAGAAGAACAACCAGATTTTCTCGATAAAGTATTACTTATTACAGGCGATTGCGCGGAACCTAATTTAGGTTTATCGGCAGAAGATGAAGAATTTATGGTCGCTAATATAGATATTGTAATTCATTGCGCGGCCACGATAAATCTTAACGGCCCGCTGAAACGTACAACTTTAATTAACGTGCGGTCTACCAGAGATTTACTGTTGATCGCAAAGCGTATGCACAGACTCAAAGTAAATAATCAATTGATAATAATATTTAAATCACATTATTTATGTGTGGAGGAATTAATTTATATTATGAGTACGAGATAATGTTATTTTCAGGAATTATTAGATAAATAACTATAGTAAAACAAAGACAATGCCCTCCAAATAGTTTAAACATATTTATTATAAATGTTATACCAAAAACCTAATTTTATATGTTATGTTATACGTACAATATTATTGATATTTAGTCATTTGTGTTCGTGTCGACGGCATTTTCGAATCCAAATCAACCAATAACCGAAGAAATTATTTATAAATGTCACATGCAAGGAGATAATTTGATCAATATGGCCGAAAATATGTCCGATTCAATGTTAAATTCAATAACGCCCGAGTAAGTTTTATAATATTATAATATCTATAGACTAGCTGATAACAATAAAAATTAATTGTTTGAATAAAAAGATGTTTAGGAACTTGGCCAAATACATACACACTGTCAAAATGCGTTGCAGAGAATATTGTTGAGCAATATGGACAAAACATGCCAATTTGTATCACACGACCGTGTATTGGTAATCATTATTAATTTATATAATAAATTTAATTAATATTTATCACAGATTTATTTTAATTTACTGTACACTAATCTGGTTAAATAATGTAAATATCTATTATTACTTTCTTTGTTCGTAATTTGATGAGAATCTACAATTTAAAATTTATTGGTGTGTATTTTGATGTCTACAACTCGTATAAAGTTATCAATTTTTTTTTGAAAAACGAAATGTCAAATTATTTTGTTTATTAGTCTATTATTCATTATTAATGGTCTTTTTGCTATATGTTTTCATAATTTTATACATTAGCAGTTATATATTTATTTAGTTTATTCTTGATAATTGATGATAAAAAATTAGTTATGCATTTTATTTTTGGACGGCTCGATTTACGTATATAAGAAAGATTGAAAATCAATTCGTATAGCCTTTAGAATCATCTTTAAACTAACATTAAAATTTAAAATTTAATATAAATAAGTTCATTAATTATTAGACGCTTATTTCTAATAACTAATTCTGGTATTATTTTTGACAGTTACATTTACGCAGGACGAACCAATACCCGGATGGGCGACTTCTTTAAAAAGTGTACCGGGTTTAAGTTTGGGTGTGGGGCTTGGAGCCATACACGTTGTTTATGGAAATAAAAAAACTATTGCATTGATTATATCAGCTGATAAAGTAGCAAATATGATTATTTCTTCAGCTTGGCATACTTCTAAATCACGGTAAACTTAATGATAAAGAAAAATTTTTTAAAGTATTTTACTTGACTATTATTTATTAATATATATATATATATATATATATATATATATATATATATATATATGCATGCATACGTTATATTTTAATTTGAAAAATATAATGCTATTAATATCACATACATTGATAAAAATGTATTTAGTATGTAATTACGAACTAGGTTACTCTAAAAAAGTGTTAATCAGAGTTCGATTTACACAATAATATTGATTTTCAAAAAAATTAAATTTTTTTCTTGTTAATTATGTTCTATAACAGTAGCGTCATTTGAGGGGGAGGAGCACTCATACATTTGACGTAGTCTATAATTAGCCAAATCCTAAGTCAGCAGATTTCAAAAATAACAACCTCTAAATTCAACCACTTTAATTACCGCTTACAATAAAATAAAATACGCACCAAAAGAAAATGACCCTCCCACTCCAGTTCTTAAAGACAGTTATGGGTCTGCCCTAGTCTAGTAAAAACTAAAATAACGCCACTGTTCTATAATATCTAATCTAGTAAACTATGGGTCGGTGCGTTTTGATGAAGCATACAACTTACAGGTAGAGCCAATTTATCGTTTGAATCTCGGTACATTGCAAACAAATTTCACAGCAGTGAAGTTCGCAATCAAGTTTAAATGAAATTTTTGAAACTTAGTTAATCTGAGTTTATCCATTGTAAGATCAAGCTGAATTTTCGTTGTACCAAAACGCGCTGTAAAATACTTTGATAAAGATATTAGTATCGTTAAATACAATAAAATATATAAATTAAATGTCTTAATAATATTTTTATCTTTATCAGTTCAAAACTTTCAATTCCTGTATTCAATTATGTACCGTCTAATATGCCACCACTCATAACATATAGCGAAGGTATAAATTACATCATAGAACACATCACGAAACATGAATTATATTCGAAAAACGAAGTTAGTTATTGTTTAAAAAAATATTTATCGAACCTACTATCAAGCTGTATGTATAATAATAAAATATTTATAAATAATTTTTTCAGGTTTGGAAACTAAGTATGGTCTTAACAGAATCACATGTATTATTTACTATTTTATTTTTTCTATTCCATTATATCCCTGCATACTTTGCTGATTTCATTTTATGGATAACGGGAAGAAAATTGAGGTATCTAAAATAAGTTACATTGAAAATAGTAGTTATTAAAACTTATCTAAATATTCTATGTTATGTATGTATATTAAATTTATTATATTATTAATAATACAATTAAAACGAACTATTACATTCTAAAATACAAATAAAGTATTTTAATCTATAGGGTAACTAAACTATATACAAAATTGAAGATTATGATGGAAGACATGAAATTTTTTAGCACCACGAACTTTAAATTTAATGATACCAATTTAAAAAAACTTATATCGTCACAAAGCATTGAGGATAAAAAATTATTTCATATGGACATATCTAATATTAATTGGGAAAATCATTTTTTGAAATGCATACATGGAATTCGACAAAATATGCTTAATGAACCTAATGATAATACAGCTGGATTAAAAAGACATAAAAAGTAATATAATTATACAATTTAATTCATATTTTGTAATAAACGAATTTATTTAATATAATTTTGTTTTTGCAGGATTATGCTGGCTTATTATACTTTAAATTCAATCTTGTATGGTTGTTTGTTTTATTTAATTTATGTATTAATAATGAAATAAATATAAATTAATAAGTTACGTAAAATAATAAATAAAACATATTTGAAATTATTTTTATTATTGTAATTTATATTTTGTTGATTAAACACTATAATTTTAAGTAATGTGTTTAATAAATATATTTGTTTTTAAAAACTGGCAGTCATTACATTTAGCTTTAGACTTAAATTTTGATAAACTATAATTCATGTAGATAATATTATTATTTAAAATATAATATACTATTTATAAATATAGCTATGCGTATAATGTGTTATATTTATTTAGATTTTAAAGTTTAGAGTAAGTTTATTTTAATTTTCATCGTGTAATTATAGGAAACAATATTAATTTCATTAAGTTTGTATATTATGTATTAACTGTTTTAGAAAAAAAAAATTATTTTTAGATAGTTTATTTTTAACTAACAATTTTTAAAAAAGTACCTATTTAATATTGATTAATACAAATGTATTCTATTATTGTGTAGGTTGTTCCTATTTTAATCATTATTTTGAACTAATTAAAACAAGTTTTAAATTTTTTTTACAATTCAATAGTAAATAACTTTTTTGAATAATGTTTCGTTTATAATTTAGTTGATTAGTTAAATTATTGTCTAAACTTAATTTGTGTTTATTGTCAAAATACATTATAATATGTAAGTAAATTCGACTTGGTATAGAATATTAGATACAACTAGATTAAATTAACGTAAAATTGAAAAATCAAAAAACAAAACTAAGGATCTAACAACCTTGTTCTACTATAATTATTGAGAACTAAACATACTCGAGATACAAATTTAGGAATGTAAAAGATAAAAAGTGATTATTTACCTATTATGTATAAATGCGTTAAAAACATATAGTATATTATAATAATTAGTTTAATTGCATATTATTGAATAATATTATACTGCGACTCGGTGACCTTTAAATAACTAAACATTTTGTAAATTAATACTTATAATTTAATTTACATTTATAAATTTGTTAATTATATTAAGATTTATTTATTGTTTATTATAGTTATAAACAATTTTTTTTAAAAATAATTTTATAAAAAATAGATGTAGTGTGATCAACAATACATGTTAGAAATATGGTAGAGATCTTAATATGTTATCCCTAAATGTTTTTGTATCATTTGTATTAGAAATTTCTTATTATCCTAGATTCCTAGCTAAAATATATTTAATAGTTCAAATGTATAATATAATATATGTTACAAATATAACATAAAGTATAATTTTAAACAATTACTATACCTAGAAAAATTATTCGATAAAACTAATATATTATTCTATTTTTCAAATTTCCAGTGATATGTATAAACTTTTATTCGTATCTCAAATGTTGAATACAAATTAATATGTAAAAAATAATGTAATTTTAAATTGTAAAAATAAAACGAAAAGTATAATAAAAATATACATTATTTAGTATCATTTTATTTTATCCATAAACCATAATATTAAGGAGGATTAATTGTTTCAAACACTTAAATTTTATTAGATTAGTACTTATAAAATTATAAAAAAAATAAAATTTTAGTAAGATTATTTTTGGTACATGTTATTTGCATATTATTAAAAAATCAATCTTCAATGCTAATATAAAACGGGTTGATATTAGTTATTCAATTTCATGTTAATACAAATAATAATAAGGCCAATATCATATAATTAATTTACAAAGTTATGTAAAATAAAATTATCAACCAATTAACATAAAACTTTTAACATATATATGCCTTATTTAAAATTTATTATAATTGTTTAATGAAAACACATTATTACAATGAAATTTGGTTATAAACCTAGTAATGACTGATGATAGTTCCACCTCTTTATCTATGTCAAAGTTAAATTAAGTCTTGTCAATAAGTGGCAATATTAACAACATTAGTTTAGATTATCATTTGTACATACTCTTTATCTCTCAATTTTTCAAAAGTTATTCCTCGGTAGAAGAAAAACTACCAAAAATGACGGAAAACGGCAAAATTCACGTAGTTATGCGAAATCGTAATTTTGATGAAATTGATTTTAGATTTTTCATGATAACTAATGCAATTTCGAACGTAGGGACTTTACACAAGTGGTAAAATTTTGGATCAGATTATCAGTATAATATATTGAGTTTCCTCAGAATTGTATTTTCGAATGCAATATTATTGCATTAAGATCTTAATTATAATAAATCACTAATTTCTCCGAGAACCGAAGGGACGAAGGGACTTTCCGCTTTTTATAGTTGATTTAAAATTTTACTTAGGTTAGAAATTTAAAAGAAACATGTAATCAATCAAATAAATACTATGTAGTTGAAATATACAAAAAATCCAAGTATAAATAGTTCAGAAAACTTTTAGATTTTTAAATATGTTTACATTTGTTTATATAGTTTATACTTTTCAATATATAATACATAATAGTTATTTAATTACCTATGTATTTAATTTAATCGACTATTTTAATTGATTATAATATCTATGTATGACGTATGTTGTTTGATAATATTATATTTTGGGGAAAGAAAATATGAAAATATGTTTATTTGTTAACTATAATCTAACTAATAAAACCATAATATTATATGGTACGCACCACTGCCACCTTCAAGACGAACAAGTACTCAAATTATATAATTCTAAGAAAAGTAAATACATCAATGTCAGAAACAACGTATTTTAATTATAAAAAGTATTTTCTTGTTAATTGTATGATGTTTGTAGTTAAAATGTTGAAAACGTATATACTTACATATACTTACTATAAATCATAATACATTTTGTTACATATCGTATGGATATTTTAAAATTATATAATATTAAAAAAAAAAAAAAAAATCTCATCTCTCTATCATAAAAAATAACAATCATAATTAAACAAAAATATGTTCAAAATATTAATATCACATAGTATTGTTTAGCATAAAATGAACACACGATTATTTGTTTTGTGGGATTTATATTTTTCTTCGTTGTGCATTGAATCATAAACTTATTAGTTTACTATACTTATTTTTCATAATTTAATATAATCTTTAAAACTAGTTTTGTAATCATAACACTAGTTCTTTATTATAATTATAATGGCAAAAATCACATCCGTGGTATAATAAATTAAAATTGGTTTTGAAAAATAAGTATTTTTTATATCTTTAATAATTATTTTGTAAGTATTTTATAATAACTAATAATTAATATTTAATTATATATATTTACATGTACTACAATATAAATGTCTAAGTGAATCATAAATAATTAATAAATAAAAATGAATAACTCTTTAAATGAGATTAATTTTTCTTTTTTTATTATGATTAAATTAAATCTATATTGCGACCTCGAATATTGAGCATAGCCATCTGTTTTACTTCCTTTTTTTTAATATACAGAGTAATTTGAATTTTGTGTTATAAAAATGGTGGAAATTACATACGTTTTAAATGTTATTTTCATTATTTATGTTACACGAAATTCTGATCGTCCTGTAATCTGTATATACTTAACAATTAACACTATATAAAATATATTATAAATACATATAGATTAACACTAAAATAAATGAAAACCACCTAATATTAATAATAATAATAATAATAAAAATTGATATTTTATAGATACTTGTCTATTTCTATTATAATAAAATTAAACATTAGGTATGTTTTAATACAAATATTCTTCTATCAAAATTATGTTTATTAAGTAAAATTGTTTTTAATTGTGAATACTTGATTGTACGACACTAAAAAACCAAACATAAAAAAATCATTATTATTTAGTATCCCGTATAACTATATAACTGTATAAGGCAGTGGTGCGCAACCTGGGAGTCACGAGTGGGTCGTGAAATTTTATTAGGGGGTCGCCAATAATTTTACACCAAATGAAAAAGTTCTATACTATTGTATATTATTTTATAGTTTTATACAAAGTAAAATTATTTTGTACCGTTGATGGCTGTGTCAATCGTAATATTATGTCATATCTTAATGTTGCGATAACAAGTTCTATTGAATATAATATATTATACACTTACATAATGTTGGTAGGAAGGGGAGTCGTATTATCAAAATAAATAATTTTGGAGGGTCGTGAATCAAAAAGGTTGCACACCACTGGTATAAGGTATTAAATTAATGGTCAACACACTTTATTTATGAATAGATCTGGACAATTCTGTGCGTTCCTCCTTCGTCTTTTTATTTATAAGAGAAATTAGTGGTGGAATATTATTATGTTATATTAGAATTAAGATTTAAATACAATAATATTAGATTTGAGAAAATGATTCTGAGCGAAACTTGTTAAAGGTATACAATATAAACTGATAATATTTATTTTTATTTATCAAATAATGTGCAACAGAGAAATTATTTACCATAAAATAATGAAATTCAAGTTTGTCAAAAATTTAGATTTCGCGAATATAGCCGTTTCCTTCTTTTATTAGTGATGTTTACCGTTTCATTTTAAAAATATTAAAAATTTCAAAAAATGACTTAATAAAGTATAATAAAGTAGATCTCGATAATAAAGTGTAATCGACTAGACAGAACTATCTACCGAAAACAAACCCTATTTGTCACATGTGGTAATCGGAGCACATCTACTACTCAGAAAAATACTTTCAGATACAAAAATATGATATTTCATCGATTTCAATCAAAATAACAATTACAAATGTTTATTAAAAAAAAAAAGATAGGAACTGTAGATTTACGAAATTTGTAATTTTTATGCTTCTATTAAATTTTCAAACCGTAAAATCCAAAATTGCAAATTATATTAAACATTATCTAGAAAGTAATTACTTTTTTGGAAAAATTTAAAAGTTCTATATTCATATATATAATCAATGTAACAATTCCATAATGTTTTCTCATTTGTATGCCACCTCAGAGGCGGCTTGATCATGCATTTTGTGATTCAAGGAACCACCAATAATTTTGGAGTGGGTGTCATTTTAATAGATGTGGACTTGGTCTAGGTTACCGGTGGTAATATGAAAATGATAATTTGATAGCCAAGTCATTGCTAGCAGCAAATAGATACAATCACCAAAGATTGAATAGCATACATTAACTGCATTAACGATTAACTTATATACAGCTTTATAATGAAAATATAGTCACGTATTAACCAGTAGTGGATCTAGAGTTAAATTCTAGGGGAGCCTTCAAAATAAATTATTACTAAGTAAAACAAAAAAAAACCTAGTTTTGAAAATACCTTCTTTAAAAATAGTTTTTAAATTATTTTAAACGATATTATTACTTATATATAATTATATATTTTTATTTCTAATATTAAATTGTTTGATTGGTTATTTACAATTCGGTACTAATCATATCAAAACATTGAAATTTCTTAGCAAGTTTTAGTATAAATAATAATCGTCAAAAAATTATAAAATTAAGTAAGGTTATGTAGTTTGACTTTTTGGTAGGTGGGTGGGTGGTATTGACTAATTTTGAACCACCAACTGAAAAATGTCGAACCGCCTCTATGCCACCTATGTTCATACTGTATAGTATGTATATCCTACATTGTGTGACGAAATCAGGTCCACTGCGTTTCGATTGACTTCAAAAATAGGTTAGGTTAGCATTTTAAAATATAAGCGTATTTATTTATTTAATATAAAACATAAAATATAAAAAATTGAAGACAGTGTTTGATACAACCTGAGTACTATTTTTTTTCTATTTAGAACCGAGATCAGTAATTGCTTTCACATTACATCCTTCCAAATATTTTTAACTAAATCAAGTACTTGATTAGCTTAACACTAGCAACGACGTTTCGTTTGTGAGAATACAAAATATAGTCTAAATATAAAAATATTTCATATCACCTTTGTTTATAATAGATTTACCAGAATTTGTAAAAAATTAGTATGGTTAGGTTATTATTATTTACTTTATTTCAGGGGCGCCATTTGGTTGGGAGCAGGGTGGGCCACGGCTCCCCTTTTTTTTACGTATTTTATCGCGCCGATACATAATATTCAAACGCTGTACGCCACCTACATAATCTACCATAACATTATCGATGGACTTATTGTAAATTTGTATATTTGTACAATTTTGTCGTTTGTATTTTGTGTCATTATGGTTTGTTGAGCAGTGAATAATGATATAGGTATGTTTAAAATATTTAAAAATTAGGTATAATTAAAGAACATTGTATATTCCTAAAAAATGCATTGCAAGTTGTCAGTTACTAACATAATTATGTATTATGTGTTTCAATTTTCACTCCCCCTATTAAAATACTGAAATGGCGCCCCTGCTTTATTTAGTATCTGTCCTAGCAAGTTTAGCGCCTTCAATAGATATTTTGAGAAAAATGAAAATGTGTTTTCTGGGTTGTTGACTTACACTTAAAGTTCCTTTTATTATAACCACATACGTTACTATTAACGTTTTCTAAATAAACACCGAATACCTAATAATTAAAATTAGTAGAAAACATTGGGAAACTACAATACTTAAATAAATTTTCATATTAAAAATATACGTTTAAAATTGCATTATTTTAGTTATCATGATATATTTAAAATCAGATTTGTTAAAATTAGTTTCCGTGAATTGTACAGTTTTTCTTTTCCAAAAATATTTTTAGAAATTCGAAAAATGAGTTAAACAAAGCACCAACTACAGATGCTATATCGAAAGCATATTATCATATTCGTGGAAATCGGTCCTTTCTTCAACTAAAAAGAAAAAAGCAAAGAAGTACAAAGAATTACAAAGAAGTACAAAGAAGCAAATAGGAAACGTAACTTAGTGGACCAACTTAAATGGTGATGTCACTCATAAATACCTTGGAATTAAATTAAATAGAACACTGAATACCACCTCGAAGGCGTTAAAAACAAATTGAAACAAAAAACAACATTCGTAAACTAGTAAGGACAAGCTGGGGTTGCCGTGCAAATACTCTTCGCACTTCGGCCTTAACTTTGGTGTACAGCGTTGCGGAATACTGCGTCCCAGCATGGGGGAGAAGTGCACATATCAAAAAAGTAGATGTCCAATTATACAATACATTAAGAATAATGTCTGGTTGTGTTCGGTCAACGAAGCTACAATGGCTTTCGGTTTTCTCAAATATAGCCCCACCGGATATCTGTAGACATGCAGCGACCGCTAAAATACTACAGAAAATCAAAATAACTCAACGAACCTTCCCATTTATGCTGACATAAATAGCGCACCAGTTAAAAGATTAAAATCGAGACGGCCAATTTGGTCCGTAGATAGCATCACTGACAGGGAAGAGGATATGTGAAAGGAAAATTGGGAATAAGGAAACGTTGTAAATGAGCACCTTATAAACGACCATACTCAAAGAGTTGCAGGTCTTGACTGCCAGAGAGCTGTATGGACCTCTCTAAATAGAATACGAACAAAGCAGACAAATTGCAATTTTCTGTTACATAAATGGAATATAAAGGATTCACCACAAAGCAACTGCCGGCAAATTCAAACAATTCAACACATTGCAGAAGAATGCCTCCAAACGCGATATGAGAGAGGCATTACTGGACTAAAGGTGTGGCGAAGAGGCAATAGATTAGTTGTGTAATCTTGCTGTCCGCCTTTAAATTTTAAATTATAAATTCATTATTATTATTATTATATTATTAGTCATTATTTTACGTGTTATATTAGTTTAGTTTTATTTATTGTTGCTATACATTTAAATTTTTTAACTTCCAATTCCTCATGTTAATTATGTCTCCTCTCCAGTTTTTCACCAATATATGCCATATGAAAGAAAAAAATAATTTCTTTTAGACATAAAAAAGCACACATAGACAAGAAAATAAAAATGTGTATAATATTTATCGATTTAGTAAAGGAATATGATAGAGTTCCAAGAGGTTTAAGGGTGAACGTTTAATATTGGATATGTACCTATGATCAAAGACGTGTATAAAGAGTATGTGTGCAGAAATGAAAATTTTAGAGCAGGAATTGGTAATTGGTATTCTTTTTGGTTAGGCTTTAGTAATATTGTATATATATATATATATGTTAACAAAATATGTATAGGGTGAGATGCCTTGGTGTGTGATGTTTACAGATAGTGTAGCGTTAGTGGTTTTGGTGGAAGTGAACAAGAAATGGATGGGGCAAATTGATTAATGATGATATAGTGTTTAAGATTAATAGATTTAAGTACTTAGTAATAATACAATTGAATAGTAGTTTTAAGGAGAACATAAAAAATATAAAAAATTTTGATAGATGTAGTGAAGGGAGGCGTCGGGTGTAGTTAGTTCATTCATGTTGTGTGGATTGGAATGTTGAACAGTGAAAAAAAAAATGGAACATTAGATGAGTATAACAGAAAAAAGAATGATAGAATAAAGAATGAATACATAAAGGCAAAAGTAAGAGTTACATTAACTGTGGGGAAAATGAAAGAGAATAGGCTGAGATAGTTTTGGGGAGAGGTTTGGATGTTACAAGAAGAGTTAATTCAGAGGAAGTGAGAGTTATTATGGAAATGAATATAGATGGTGAGGAAGCTGAAGATGAAGTGGATAGATGGAAATATGGAATAGACATCATAGAGATATGAAAATATTTGATGCAAATCGATGAGAAGAGGGAGATCGAGATCTTTAGAGATGTGGGACTAGGTTGTTATGGTGGTCGATTTCATATAATTGTGAGTTGTAAGTTGTGAGGCATGTAGAAGAATTTGTATGTATTAAATTAAAACGATAATACAATTAACAGTATTGTTATGTAAACTAGATATTATTTTTAATTAAAATTTATATTTATATTTAAAAAATAAAACATTTAAAACGAATATAACATAAATACTTTTTTTTATTTATAAAATTACATTCTTTTTAATTTTTAAATAAGTAAATATTAATATTAATATAATATGAGCATAAATATCATCTTTGTTTTGAATTCCTTTTTTAAAATGTATATTAATGATGAATGATGATAGTTCGATTGATAATGAGATTTTCATAAAAGTTACAAGTAAGTATATATAGCTAAATTTGTTTTCTGGATTACATTTTATAATAACTTTAAACGAATACAATTTTAAGTCCGTTGCAGATGCTCTAGTCTGTAAATTAAAAGTTTATAATATTAACTGTGTCATATATGATATATTATATAGACAAGAGAGCTAAAATCATAAAATGTATTTTTAATCATTTAACGCTGAAATGCAAATTTGTAATTTATTTTAAATTATTCAATTTATATAAATTTGCATTGCAAAATTGTTAGGTAATAAAGGTTAATTAATAAATTTATCATACTATTTGTATTAAAAAATATTAAATCGTGTCAATGCTCTTAAAATTTACAATGTTACAATGTATTTTTGAGACTTAACATTTAAACTATATATATTTAATTTATTATATGTGTACATTGAAAAAAATAAATACAACGAAATCATCATAACTATTGGTTTAATAATATTATGTTATAGATGCATTTTGCTAAGTATATATTATTATTTATATCAATTATTTTATTAAGAGAAAACAATTATGAACCAGTATATTAAACTACCAAACAAAACCAAAATATATGTTTAAAATTTTAATTCTATATATTTGTTTACATTTAAAGATTCAACAAAAAAATTATTAATAATATTTTGTATATTTGTTTGTTATTTTAATCGATTTAATTTGTCGTTCATATAATTTATACAGGTTAGTGCTTACATAATAGAAAATATTTTATATATAAAACCAATAAATATTAGAAATTTTAATAAATTCTATATACATACCTACCGATTTCCGATACGGGATAGAGGGTACTAAAAAAATACAAAACATTACCTTCTTTCAACCATTAAGTATTAATGGGTATTTTTTAATATTAAGGATCATACAATACGCTCTTAAATATTTTTTTAACAACTCGTGTATATTTTTATTCTTACATATAATTAAAACCTCATCGGTGGCGTCATTCGCAACAAAATAATAGTTTACAACATGTTTTATAGGCATATATTTTAATAAAAATACTAGTTTATATATTAACATAGAATAGTATACTCAATATTATGTTATAACTTCCTGACTTCTGTTATAATAATTAAGTTCGGTTGAAGAATATAAGTTAAATTAGTGAATCATTGTTATCTAAATCATTGCATTAGCCATTAAATAATTTGAAGGTTAGAAATATTTTACTTTAAAATAAAACATGTCATAAAATGTTGTATCTAAATACATATTATCTGACTTAATAGCAATTTTGTTAATATATAAATGTTTGCATATTATTTATATTTTACAACTTTTATTTAACAACAAATTTTAATTGTAATTATATATAAAACAAGTTCCTACATGTTTTTATGATTACTACCGTGAAATCAATTAGAACTATATTCTATTATTTATATATTTTGGAAGTTCAAAAGATATTTGTTTCTTAAATATATAAAAAAAACATTTTTAATGCTTAATATAAAGGTATAATATACCTTTAATATAAATATAATTTATAATTTATAATTACTTCGTCATGTTTAAAACAAATTGTAGAAACCAGTTAAGACCTACGGTATCTACTATATAATATAATTGTATAATAATTAAAAAAAAAAAATTATATATTAGGACAACTGTGACACTATAATAATAATTATTACTATAATAGGTATATTATAATTACTCACAGTATCGTACTACCCACAACCCACTAGGCAGATACATTATATCAAAATTATTATATTATAATACTTAAGAATACCTATAAAAAAATTAAAACGCTTTTATCGTAGTCGTGTAAATATTTTTATTTTATATGATAAAAATATAAAAATTAATTAGGTATCAGAATATGTTATTATTTACTAATTTTACTTATACCTACACAATATCAAAGATTAGGTATTTCAGTGCTGAACAAAAAAAAAAAAAAAAAAACAAAAAACAAAATAAAAATTAAGTGGACAATAATAAATAAAGTATTACTAATAGTTTCTTAGAACTTTTTTTAGTTTCAGTGTATTTATATTATACAGTGGCTTATTTAAAGATGAGGAAGTGGAGCTAATGCCACGGTGGGCAAAATTTTAGGAACGGTAAATATTTTATGATATAATTCTACATTCAGTATACGAGAGGGGGGTGGATTAATACAATTTTTCCCCAGGACAGAAAATGTCTAAATGCGTTACTGATACTAACACTAATATTATGCACAATTGGTACTCGATTCGAAAATGTATGATTGTTATTAATATGTAATTTTTATATTATTTTTTTATCATAATATTATAGGTTAAACAGAATACATTTGTTTGTTAACAAGTTAATTTAATTTTTTTTATTATTTATTTATTATTGCACATACATAAATACATGATAACTACCCATTGTTATTGTAATATTTACAATTTTTAATATAAAGGTACATTGATTTTATTATAAATAACAAAAATAACATGATTTAATGAATTTAATTTCTAAAGACAGTATAATAGTATTTAATACATTATACTGATTGATTACAAAATAGTGAAAATTACATGCGTTTTTAATGTTATTTCTATTATTTATTTATGACGAAATTCTGATCACTCTGTATATATAAATTATAATACCTCTGACAAAATGTATAATTATTACCTTAATATGCATTATATCCTTTTAAAAGTAATACCTTAAAATTAAAACTTAAAATTTTTTTTTTTTTTTGATACCAGTAGATAGTTTTTATATAATATTAAAAACCTAATTGTATTTTATTTAATTAGTTACAAACTAAATTTTACAGTTACAATGTATCTTTGATAATATACCTGTTACAAATAAAATAATTAACATATTGTTATTGCACTGGTAATTTTAGTTGTTCAATTATCTTATTTTACAACACATTAGATGTTTTTCTTTTATCATTAGAGAAAATCGCAAATTAATTACTAATATCATTACATAAATTATACTTTTTTTTTTAATTTAAAAATAAAAAACGAACGTTAGTTTTTTAAAAATTTAAAATCATCGTGTTAATCATTTTCAAAGTAATATTTTGGGTAGATAAATTTTCACTAATGATGATGATAGACAAATAATAGAAGGGGACTTTATTTTAGTCAACTACTGGAGCATAAATACATCTACAATCGAAAAGTTTTCGTTTATAGTAACTTCTTGTAATTTTCAATTCGTGAACAATATATTAATACAAAAACGTATTTAATAATATTTGTTTAATATCAATATATTTTATGTATTTTAAGTATAAATACAAATTTATGACCATTTTCTGTTACCTATACCAGTGCAATAATTTCAAAAATATATAAATTACCTATATCTTAAATTTTATTATATATATATTTTAATTTAAACCATAAAGCTATAGCATTTCAAGTTAGTGTGTACGAATCAGGAATTTAAATTCCACAGTGGTCAGAGAAACTAAAAGGTAAGTTTAAACAATGAAAATATGCATTAGTTACAGGTAATAAGCGTATAAGTTATCGTCATATGCATTAAGAGTAATATATATATATGTCTTAAAATTAATAAAATACCATTACAAATGTATATGAATTACCTATGTGCATAATCATTGTTAATAATATACAGAAAACAGAGGTTAGATAGGTATCAACTTAATCACTGATTAATAATCATTATTCGTACAAAAAACAAACTTCTAAAGTTATTATTATTTACAAACTATAGATTATATTAAACGAATAATATTTAATTTTAAAATGTTATAAAACTTAATTATACTAAAATTTTATTTATATACTTGATGTGTATATTATATAGTGCTTTGTAAATTAAGTTATCTAAAAAAAAATATTTTTCGTTGTGAAATAAAAACAAATTGTAACTAACCTATTTATTTTTATAATTAACAATCTAATTTAAATGTAATCACTAATGATATTTTATTATCTTACCTAACTATAATTGACATTGATTCACACAATTAAAAAAGAAAGTTTTTTGTCTTTAAGTATTATAATTAAAAAAATCAGATTATAAATATTATTTTAAAATAAAAGAATTATAAAAAGATTATAAATGATAATTAAATGTGTGAGATTTTATCATTTTATATTTTACTAGTTGTTTTCGGGTTATAAGCTCTTAACTCACAATTATTTGTTATGCTTTGTTTAATAGAGTATATCAAATACTACCTCTTAAATTAAAATAATTTATAAGAATAAAAAAATAATAATAATAATAAAATACTTAATGAATTGAGTATCAGCACGCTGTTGTTTCTTTTTTTTGATGAATGTTGACCAAAACAATGCACCTACATTTAAAATGATATGGAAATTGAGTGTATCTAATTGTGTATTATTTGTTTAGTGATTAATAATTAGAAAAACTTTTTTAGAAAGTTTTAGAAACTTTTTATTAGAAAATCTTTTTTGTAAAATAAAATATATTACAATTGCTCTAAATAGTTAAAAATAATTTATTAGCCGATTTTGAATATAATTATAAGAATACTCACTATACTTACTCCTTATCTAAAGAGGGGTTTAACTCCCCTTATTTATTTTAGAAAATTTGCGCTATGTTTACAATTTATTAATTAATTATTATAATAATAAAATGAAAATCCCCTTAAAAATTGAGTTTGGCTTCGGTCACTTGTAATACTGTATATAAGAAATTATAACTAAAAAATATTTATTTACATAATAGAACTTTCAATGTTTTAAACTTTTAACCATATTATCTAACTTTTCCCCCAATTTATATTTTATAATGAATATTTACTTTATAAAAAAAATGTTATATTTTTACATGTTTAATATTTCAAACACATGAAATATTAAAAACATAAATATTGTATTCAAGCGATCGAATGGAAAAAGGCAATTTAGTAATGATTTCTTCATGATGTTATGACGTATCTAACTATAGTATTAAATGACCTTAGTTATCGAAGGCTATTTTTCCAAAGCGTATTTATGTTTATAGTCTTTACTATTTTCGTCTCTCAATAGTTACCATTAATAATCAATAATACACAATTTAATGATAATTGATTAAAATTAATGAAAATAATGAAATCTTCTAAATATTTAAAATAACATACTATCTACTCATTATTCAATGATAATTTGTGTGTAATACAGATTATTTGTTCATAACAATATTATAATATTTACATTTATATATTTGAATACAAAATATATGTATATGCGATGAACACTTAATTATTTATTGTATCTAAATGAAAAATTAATTTGGACAACTTAAATGATCAAAACACGATCTAATGTGATTTGAAGTTTTAAAACAATTTTGTTTTGTTCATTAGTTTATATTTGTATAAATAAAAGTAAGCTGTAATTGCTTTACCACAACAGCAATACTTAATAGCAATATTTAATAGCTAATAGGTATGTTTAATGCTGTGTTCATAACATATTATTATTATTTTGTTGTATTATAATTTACTTTAGAATTTTAAATTTCAATTTATAAAGATTGAACTATAGTAACCACACGATTCTAAAATTCTAAATGTTCAGTACTATATTCTGAAGATGAATACCATATGGGTGATCACGTACACAAGGGGAGTTTTAGTGGTTCAAACTCCAAAACCCGAACTTTTTTTGGAAATGTCTGTAGTGCTTAACGAAATTTTGACATTAGTTATAGTAAATTAGGTTAGGTCGATTAATGTTGCTTATGAATTATGTCCTACCGATTTTTTTTTCTATACACGTGTGTTGGATGGTGATGTAATAAGACATGAAAAATATCGACTCTAATATTTAACTATTTAAATTACGTTAAAATGCTCCTAGTAAGTATAAAGACATATACTTAATGATTACTGTTGGAAATCACTCCATTACTATGTACCAATCGCGTTTTAAACAAATATTGGAATTTATTGTTAGAACGTATATACATCGGACTGATACATATAAGGTTTAGTGATGGTCCAAATTCAAACATTACCGATTATTCAGTGACCCGAGACTTTAAAAGTATAATAATTTAATAGTCGAGTGACAAAATAATAAACGATAGTGTTTGCATATTTTCAACGGGTTCCGCTGTCAACATACGCAAAAACGATAATTTTAGCTAGTGTTGTTGATTCCGTCGTCGTGTAGATTGTGTGTATTATTGTGACGTAAGTATAATCGTATTTACAAAATGGTACAACATAATCGAAATGTTTCGTTACGGTTTTACAATTTTTTTTTTTTTTCATACGACCACGTTGACTCATAAAAACAATAAAATGAGGAAGAACGACCAGGTAATTTATACAATTACGTGGATATCAAATACTAAAGTAATATCGTTCGGTACCACGTTTCACTCAGACAGCAGTCGGGGGTATTTCCTCTGTTCTACGTGACCTAGACCGTCACGATTATATTCAAGTGCACCGACAATAATAAGTTACGCGGACCCATCGTAATCGTCGTTAGTCCCACAACAGCAACCGGACCGTTCACCGGTCGACTGAATTTTTAAAACGTTTTTATTATTATTAACTTTTTTTTTTCTTGATATTATAATTGTTTATTGCTTAGTTGAAATCTTAGAAAATCTGTCACGCCGATAGATTTGTTTTTAAGAAGTAATATACTTTTATTTTGCTTTATAAAAAAAAAAAATAAAAATAATATCAACGTTTCAATAGTTAAGTCAAAAGAACGCGAAAAAAAATAATTATAAAGAGGATCGTACAGGTAACAAATTTAATTACACGCGTTTTACAATTTTAATTATTGATGGTTACAAATTTAAGTTTTCAGTTTTATTTCTTTTATTTCAAGTGAATTTTATAAAAAAATTTATAACAACAATAACAATCTACTTACAAATTTAAAGTAATATTGACTAAATATAATAATATGTTTTTGAACACATTCTATTCCTATTCAGATATAAATATGATATATTATATAAATCTAATTGATTATATTGATCTATTCAAATACAATTTCATTTAATTAAAATTTAGAAGTATTTCTTAACTTGAAATTTATCTAATTTAATAAAATAAAATTAAATATAATCATGCATATTATATTAAATATTGCATAAATTAATAGTAAAATATGTACCTAACACTATAATGTTTTTAAAAGTTTATATTACTTTCGTAAATTTACATTTTAATTCATTTGTGTTTATGTTCTTCCTATGTTTAATTTTATAACTAATTTATTATACTATAATGCTGTTTTGTTTGAGTTAACTAGCTTCTAAAGGACATTCATACTCGTAAGTCATTTAATATTTATGAATTATGCAAATTATTTAATTTAAAAATTTGTTTAATACTTACTTAAACTGATTATAATATTGGATTTGATTTTTTTGTAGTCTGTAATTCTATATCATGCATATTCTCTGTACATTACTGGCATTTCCATTATATAAACGAATTGTTTCTAATAATTACTTAATAATAGGTCAAAGGTGTTTAAAAATTAAACTACAAAAATATTACCTTAACTTAAATTGTAATTTGTACTAACTATACTTATTTTATTTAAAATTATTATAAATAGTTATGAAAATATGATACTAATATTTATTTATTAACTTTATATATGATAAAAACTGAAAAAATCGTTATTTTTTTATATATTAATTTTTTAAAATTATATTTATGTATAAATATACATATATTAGGTACTATAATTTATTGTTTGTGGTTACGAAATGTTGGCTAACAATAATGATAGTTAATAATTTATTATTTAAAAAGTGTTAATCTTAAACTGCATAATATGTAGATATATTCTGATTTGTTGTAATCAATAATTGATTTTAAATGGGCTTCTTAATATTTAATTATTGCAAACGACAATTTAACATCTGTCAATTCAAATTTTAGATGAATATTCCTAATTTATTTATTATAACAACATTGTAAGACATGTCAAATAATCTTCTATTAGATAATCAGATAATATAATATCTTTTCTATATAATTCCTAATGATAAGTTGACGTTCGATCTTACAAAATTCACATTTACTAAATCATTAAACCTAATCTAATGATAGATAAATAAATTAAGGTAGTGTAGGTTACCTTGTACTATTATAAGAATAAAAATACATTTAGAACTATTTACTAATTTTTATTTATTTAATTAGGTTTATAAATATTATGTTTAAATAGTTTAATATTGTTATATTAAATTAATGTAAAAGTACCTACCTATTAAATACAGCTGAAAAAATTACTTTAAAAATAAATTAATGGATCTTAACAATATACATAACAACTATTTTATATATCCCATCACTTTTTAATTCATAGCTTTTATTATGATACTTAATTTGTGCTATATAGATCAATATAGATAATGTTTGTATAAAAACACAGGTAAAAAAATGTAAATAAACAACCTTATATCATATTTACTGTGAATAATTAATAAATAAAAAACATAGGTCACGGTATTATTTGTAAAAATTGCATATTCATAAAACAAATTTATTCTAAAATTAACATAAAATTATGTATAAATATAATGTTATTAACTTTAAAATAATTTTTTAAGTTAACTTAAATATTTATATTTAATATATAATTTATTACAGGAAACTTGTATGTTTTTTTTTCAGGATGACTACTAATATTACAACGATGGATAACCTAAATTCAAATTATCAAAGTAAAACAGAATTATCAGAAATTCAATCTTTCTACAACGATATGACAGTATTTTTGACAGGTGCAACAGGGTTTATGGGAAATTTAATACTAGAAAAATTAATTAGGTAAATATTTTATACATTCATGTTTAAAAAAAACATCTTATTATTTTATGAAAATATTTACATTAACTATATTAAATATGTATTTTTTTACACAAAATGGGTGGTTAATTTTAACAGATCTTGGAAAGTTCATTTAAAGTATCAACTAATACATAAACAAGTTCATGAAAATATATCTAATTATGCTAAGTTCATGAACTAGTTCCTTGTTTCTAGATAAACTCGTTTCATTCAAATTCATCAATATATTAAAAATTCAATTTTAAGGTCATAATTTTGTTCAAAATAATTAACTAAAATCAAATTTAATTTGATAATGAATTGATTTGAATTTAATTATCCTTAACTAGTCTCAATAATTGTATTGATATTTAATTAAATATGTATTTTTTTTTTTTTAATGATACTCGTTTCTTATAATTATGATAATTGAGAAATTCAAAATATGGAATTTAAATTTAAAAATGAACTGCTTTGTAATTTACATATTAAAAGTTACAACCTTTGACTATATTTCGCTTATAAATATAATATAATAAATATAAATATAAATAATTTGAATAAAATATTATATAGGTACGCATAGTAAATTCAAACATGTAAATATTATAATAATATGAACAATTTAATATTAAATAATTTGACAACATTTTAACTTGATGCTTTGCTTGCTCACACTACAGAATTTTTAATAATTAACAAAAATGTTGTCGAAAAAAACCAAAACAAAAAACTAATTGAATATTTGTAAGTAAAATTTAAAGAACTTGATATAAAACCTCGGACAATTTGTTGAAAGAAGACAACATAGAAACATAGATAACTAGGTATTACGAGTATGTTACTCACTACAACTATAAATTAATTTACATTTATCAACGTACAATTTTTTATTTAGTCTTTGAATAAATTTAATGAGCAATATGTTTTATGATTACAACGATATTTGCATATTTTAATATTTATTGTATCTAAAAAGGAAAAATATGTTACATAATTTATAATATTTCCAGAATATTTATTAGGTAGGTAAATATTTCTTAGGTTTAATATTTAAAACATGTTCATTGAATATTCTGCGTATCTTTCCGATATGGCGATATATACTTTAATGAAAACGATTAGTCCTATATCTCCATAAACCTCGATATTATTTAAATATATAAAGACATTAATTTGTTTACTTGTTATTATTTTGTCAAATATAATTATACACAATTCGTATAATATATTATATTATATTATTTGTTGTTTTAGAACCTGTTCGGGAGTAAAAAGAATTTATATTTTAATCAGAGAGAAAAAAGGAAAGACTCCAGAAGATAGGTTTAAAGAACTATTCGATGACCCTGTAAGTAAATATTATTGTATTCTTAATTATTATGTAATTTTAATCTACAATAATAAAATTTAATATAATTATTTGTCCATGAGTACATTATTATATTATTAATTTAAAATTTAAATGCATAAGCTCTGTGCATTTTAGGTATTATCATATAAAGTACGAGTTTTTATTTCAGGTTTAATTATACTTAACTGTTTACATTATATAGATTAAAGCAATATTTCTTTCAATACAATCAAGTTTATAATTTTATTTAAATGCATTCTAGATTATAATCGTTAGTTATCTAGTTGAAAAGAAAAATTTAACTATATGTAGTTCAAATGAATAACAAGAAATCTGAGTTATGATATTATGGTTATTTATCAATAAAATATAAATAATAATTCAGGTTTAAATTCGACTTAAACGTTTACATTATATAGATCAGAGTACTATATTTTTAAATTCAATCAATTTTATATTTTTATTTAAATATATTTTAGATTATGATCATTATTTAATGAAAATAAAAATATGTAGTTCCAAAGTAATAAAAATAAGTCTGAGTAACTATTATAGTTATTTATCAATATAAGTGATTATTTTATATATATAAAACGAATTTAAATATCTGGTTAAGTAGATTTTTAATAGTATTCAATTTTTAATTTAAAAAAACTTTGCATTGTATACTGTGTAGGTTTAGATAATATTTATATTTATTAAAATTTATAAAGAATAATGAATTATTATGTTTAGTTTTTAGACAAACCTATAATGTACTCAATTGCTAAGTTGAAATTAAATAAATTATATTGTACAATATTTAAGGTATTCGAATTGATGAAAAAAGAACAACCCAATTATTTGGATAAGATTTCTGCAGTTATCGGAGATTGTGGTTTGCCAGATTTAGGAATCGGAGAACAATATCAACAAATTCTTAAAAATGAAGTAAATAAAATAATTATAATATTAGGTATATAATATTAATTATTTTGTTTTCATAAAATAAATTTTAACTAAGGTAAACATAATCATACACTCTGCTGCTACAGTAAGGTTTGATGAACATTTAAGAATAGCCGTAAACATCAACATAATTGCCTTACAAGATATCTTGAAACTAGCCAAAGAAATTGAACATTTAAAAGTAAGAATTGAATTTAAACCATTGATTTTTTTCATCGTAGGATTTTAATTAATTTAATAATTTTAATTTAGTCTTTCGTTCATATTTCGACTGCTTACTCGAATTGTGCTGGAAGAAAAGTTGTAGATGAAATTTTCTACAAATCACCAATATCTGGAGATAAATTACATCAGCTCGTAAACTGTCTTGATGACGATTATGTCAACAGAATTACACCTGCGTACGTATACTCATAGCTATAATTATTTTTTAAATATTTTTCTTTTTTGACATTGTATTAGTTTAAGTTACATTAATGAATATAATTTTAATAATATTAAAAACTAGTATCTTATGATACTTATAGTATTTTTATAATAAAAAAAAAAAAAAAAAAAACGTAAAATAAATTTAACGATAATTAATATCCTCTCATCGGGTTTTCAATATTATTATACAATTATTATAGTATTCTAAATATTACGAACACTACTAAGATTCCTGCTTATTTGAGTCCTGTAGAGTCGAGCTCTAATTTGAATTATAAATATTTACTATATATGATATCGTTGAAATTCCCAACAACACTGATTCATTATCGATTTTTTTAATTTCGTGTATCGTTGTAGAATGTTAAAAGAATGGCCGAATACATATGCCATGACAAAGGCTATTGCTGAAAGCGAATTACTAGCTCACAGTAAAGGATTACCTATCGGAGTCATACGACCGTCAATGAGTAACTAAATAATAATAATAATAATAATAATAATATTTCGCATACGATTTATGTGACTTCATTGACGACAATAATATTTGTAATTTACAGTTATCGCCACCTACAATGAACCGATACCCGGATGGATCAACAATTATTATGGACCTACAGGTGTTGTAGCGGCTACAGGCGTAGGTCTCATGAGGTGTATGTGTGCCGATCCCAAGAAAATAGCAGATATCGTACCCGGAGATTATGTTAGTAATGCCGTTTTGGCGTGTGCTTGGGACATTCACAACCAATGGTATGTTCAAATTTATTGTAAAATATTGGCAACGTATGATATTATTTCGCTAAATAATACTAAATACATGAAAAACATGAAATCATAGGAAATCAAATTCACAAATTAAAGTTGGTCAAAACTAAAACCAAAACTAACTAAAATAACTATATAAAAAAAGAAACCCAATACATAAATGTTAGCTTTCTATTGACGAACATTTAATAATTTATATAGGGATTATACCTACAGAACGCGAATTTCACGTGTTATGTTCAAAGTATTATTCGTAAACGTTAATTTCTCACGAGCTGAAATTGTATTTATTCTTATAGTCCGTAGGTTTATTAATATTGTTTCGACATACAGTTTCAATTATGTAAATATAAAATATAATCGATATTATAATCGTATAAACATTGACTTTAATATTCATACTTCAATTACAGATTACAAATGTTTAGGTATGCCTACTCATAGAAACACCTGGTTTTTTTTGTGATAAATAATCATTCTGAAAACAATTATAAATTAATTAAATATAACTTTTATACATTTTATAATCTAATTTTATCTTATTTTCATTTTATAATTTGTATGAATACAGTAGTTAAATTTATATTTATACTATTTTTTCAATACACGTAGAATTGCTTTTTAATTTAAATACCTATTCCGTTTAAAAGATACATATTATAGCATTCATGTAACACAAAATAAAAAATATACTTAAATTCTAGGAGCGAACATAATGATTTGATAAACAATAGCGACAAGGTCAATGGTTCCGACAACAAACTTTTTATGCCACCAATTTACAATTTTGTATCTTCAAGTACCAATCCGTTAACTTGGGGAGAATTTTCTAAGTACAACAAAAAATACGGACATGATGTACCATCAACAAAATCGGTAAGTAAATGGTTTTACGTAGTAATCAAGTTTTATGTTGACTACATATTGAATATGTTCATTTTTAGATATTTCCAATTTTCTTGAGGTTGTCTAAAAACAAATACGAATATATAATATTATGTTTTCTTTTACACACTATACCTGCGTTCATTATTGACTCTATAGCAAAACTTACAGGAGGGACTCCTAAGTATGTAACATAATATAAGTGTTAATTGCAGATAACATATAATACTATATTTACCATAATCAAAAGTATTAAAATAATGGGATTTTAATTTTTAGGTTAATGGATGGGTATAGAAAACTACACAAATTCGCCGAAGTCATATCATATTTCAGTTTACAATCATGGACGTTCCATGATGGAAACACGAGATCTCTGTTAAGTAGATTATCTAAACTAGACCAGTCTCTTTTTAAATTCGATACGACAAAATTGTGTTGGGATGATTATTTTAAAAATCACGTGAGAGGGATTAGGGTTCATATTTTGAAAGATCCACTGGAAACTGTACCGGAAGGAAGAAAACACATAAACAAGTTAGTAATAATAATTATTATTTTTATTAAATATTGAATTTTGTATTTTATTTATTTTTTTTTTTTCAGATTATATGTGGCTTATTATACTTTAATAGCATTTCTCGTTGCATTATTCTTATTAATACTATATGGTCTGTTTTTATTATTTGTATAATACCTATCATTTTATATTTTCTTGTAGAAAATATAAACATGTATATTATTTATATTCTCCCCACCCTAATTATCATTTTTTTTACCCAAATTTCATTATAATATATTTCAACTTATACTTATATTTTTATAATTATTAATATTTGACCTCTTATAAATTGTAACTATTATTTGTTTTATTTGCTATAATCATGTACTCGAGTATTTAGGTACTTACTTATTTATATTAATTATAGTGAAATTTATCAATATTGAGATTTATTATTGTCATTGTTAAAATATAAAATATAAGTATATTTAATTAAAAGTTATTTAAAATATTTTTGTAGCAAAACATAATATGCATATTAACTTAATGTTATATATTAAGAATAATGTGTAAGAAATTTCATCTTTATATATAAGTTATATTATATAAGTATATATATTTGGTGAGACAAATTAGATATTTTTATGTGTATTACAATGTATTTTTGTAAAAATCTTAATCGATTATATTTCTATATAGGTACATTATATTATGTATATTTTAATATTTATATTTTACAATGTGTATTAAACTTATTCTTTAAAATATTAATAAAGCTTTATATGATTAAATTATCCTTCTTAAAAAAATGTTATTCTCGTATATAAGATATATTATACATATATTAGGTAGGTACTAAACTTAGGTAAAGATAATTCATTGTTTCATGCAAGTGTGTATAATTGTATGTTTTAGTTTCAAACGTTTTAAATGATAATATTATGAATATACTGAGGAATGTAGTCTAATAAAAGTAGATATACGATTCAATTATCCGAACTCGATAACAGAACAATTTGAAATAGGAATTTAAAAATAGACATAAAAAACACGATTAAATATTTTAAATAACAACCATTATAGTAAAGTTAGTAAAAAAAAAAATATATATAACTACTATTTTAATTAAGTTCAGTACCTACAACCTACTTACAAGTATAATAAAATAATTTAAATATTTACTTTAATTGTACGTTAGTATCCTATCATACTGATAGTATTTTTATAAAAATTCCATCTTTTAAATATTTAAATTTTTAATTAAAAGACTGTGAATGCTTTTATACGATTCTGATACACAAACTGCATGCGTTGTAGCAATGTTGTAATTTGTAAAATGCAACGACTATCTTTATGACTATATGCATTACATACTGGCTAGTATTTTAGAAATATTAATATATGCAAACTGACCAATTTTTAGTATATTTTATATTTGTAAATTATTATAATGATCATAACAGTAAAGTGTTATAAAAACTTATTATACCTTGTACATACATCTACTAGTTGGATAAAATTAAAAAAATTATACATTGTAAATTATAGTAGGTATGTAATAATGCACATCAATAACCATATATTGTTTACGTAGTGGTCATGTGTGTTATTTTTTTAGTTTTTCATACTTGAAACTTGTGTGGATTCAGAGATAGTGCGAGCACCACTTTCAAAATATTTTAAAAAACAAATTTATAACAGTAATAATATACAAATAGGAAATAATTAATGACTTATTTTATATTTTTTATTATATGCACCCATCAAATATTAAAAACCTATCAAAAATGTTTTTATCGCCTGAATTGAACAGCTCCATCATAAAATATATCTATTTCATGTTTGATTATTGTTCAATGTATTAAATAATAACAATTGGTACCTAATATTACAATGATTATTTATTAATAAAATTGTAAAATGGTATCAAATTGATAAGTACAAATAATAAGTTTAAGTAAATAGGTATACGGTTATTATTAATAGTGACTACAAAAGTAAAATATTGTACATACTTCAAAAGTAAGAAATTAAACATCTTAAAATAGTAAAGATGTTTTACTAAATTAAACAGGTTTTTGTAACAAAAAATACTAAGAATACATTTTCATCCTTATTCGTTTCTTTGTATTATGGTTGGATAAAATTTGATATACCTATTATTTAGAGATGTTAATATTGATGATGGTAAAAAAAAAACTGGTTTATAAGCTGTGGACCCAGCAGCGTACACTTTCTAATCGTATTTTTATTTGATTTTTTTAACACATATATTTAAAATCACTCAGCATGAACATAGTTTAGATATAGGTATGCAAGATTTTAGAAAAAGATATATTTTTAATATTTGCATTATTATCGTAATAAATGTTATATAGCCTTATAGGTTAGTTGGTTATAAGTATGACCATTTAACATGATAAACAATTTTACAGTATATAATATAGTATTACTTTTAAATTCTTAAGATTACGGTGTGACATATCATTAAGCACTATAAGAAAATAATGGTTTACGAACAAACTCGAAACAATATACTATTTAAGATTCTTTTTTATTCACTTATTTTTATTCATAATATCTACAAAATTTCGAATATGATGTCTTTCTTTTTGTTGGTTCTCATGAAATCTATATAATTTTATATATAGCGATGACTCTGTCTCAATGTCCTGAAATAAATAAGCAAACACATTTATATATATATATATATAACTTTTTTAGATTTTAAATTGTATATCGTAAATTTATTTATAAGTTATTTATACAATGCTATTTCATTATGGTGTTATACTTGAAAATATAACATTTTCATTATATGTACCTTATACTTTGTAAGTATAAATATGATTAAAATATGCATGTTATTGTAGTTATATCATTACTCCATCAAATTTTAAATAAAAGTCACGTATACTTTGAAAATATGATATCCTCTTATATGCTACCATTTTGTTTTAAAATGATGATAAAATCCAAGTTGCAATGCAGTAACTTGTATATTTTAATCATGGGTATAAATGGATATGAATAAGTTTGCTTATTTACGCAGGCAACAAATATATTTCCATGCTTGTCGACGACCACTGGATGAGACGAATAAATTCCATAGTCAATCTGACCGGGTTGATGTTTAGCGGTCACCATTGATACTATCCTATTATCGGTACCTCGGATCCAGTCGACCATGTGATGACAAACCGCCGATATTATGCAATGTCGGTTGGTTTTAATTTGTTCCATCTGCTGTGGAACATAACATCAAACATAGACAAATTGTAAAATATTAATCTGATTGATTTATTTTGATTCCAAAACGGTACCAGTCCAAAATAACACGAGCAAAGAGACAATAAAATGCAGCATAAATACACATAGTATAGATAAACGTGGTCGTAACCCGAGTTCGTCAACTGCGATCAAGAGTAGTATGACCGCGTAAAAGTATAAAACGAATATTATATACTATTTAACACAACTATACCTAAGCATATAATATTTTTATTGTTAGGTTATTAATCAGACAGCTTCTCAATGTCAGGGCTTCAGGGGGAGACGCATAGTAAGCATAACACGACAGTACAATATTATGTAAATTAGATAAATGGTAGTCGATTTATTAACGTGATTACGCGAGATTTAATTACAATTGTATATCATAGTTATTTTATATTATTACTTAAATAATCATTTTTGCCTGTTCGTGTCATCTCCACCTATCATTCAAATTTCCATTGATCTATAGCTTGGGTCCAGTTCAAGTGTGCAATTTATGTATATTGTATATATAAGTAATTTCGTTGATAAAAATACTCACTATCTTGTGCTGCTAATTTGAAAGTTGTAATTATTTATAACTATAATTAAATACGAACCCTAGGAGTCTCTCTGGGGCTAGATAAATTAAATAAAGAACTTTTGATTTTCTAGTGCAGAAATAGCTTAGCCAACTATATCCTCAGAATTCCACTAAACAAATCTATCGACTGACGTTCACTAGACGAATAGTACCGTTATACCAGGTATGTACCGCAATTAGTACAAGTATAATATTAAACGTACATAGTGCGGTAGAAGAAACTTGTTTATCCATGTTAAAGGTAAAAGTTCCGAAATGTTTTCCATTTTCTGTATACAATGCGAACCATGTTTTCCCGAGCCAAAATCCGTTATTTTTTTACCATTCATCATGTCCAAATAATTTTTACCCCGAATATACACGTTCGACAGGTCCTTCACGTCGCACTATATAAAATTATTTAATTATTTAGTTATTTAATATTATTATTATTATTATTATTATTATTATTATTATTATTAAATAAGTAGCATCTACTTAGTAAAATCGATCTTTTCATGAAGTAGATATGCATTTCATTAAATGTATCCACATCGTAAAAATTACAATTTATAAAATAAAGAAAGAAACTTCTAAAATGTTGTTAAAAATATAATAACATTTGTTCCAAAATTATAATTGTTCTTTCTGAGTATATTAATTTTGTCCGGGAAATAGTATTTTGGAACACCATGCGTCGTAAAACATAGCGCACAATTTATTATATTTATGAGCAAGTTACGGATGTTGTTTCATATTAGATATGCAATTTTTCTTTTAATTATTAAATGCATATTATTGCAAATTTACAACACGTTTTATAAAATAATGTTATTATAATATGTTTAATAATACGGAATACCATTCGCTATCTATGAGTTAATAAACAAACTAATCAATAGAATTATATTATTATCAATTTTAAAATGTAATAAAATTTGGAGGGAGAAAGAGTCTACAAAATGTGTGTGATTAGTTTAAAAAACATTTTTTTTTCTATTAATGTACGATTTTTTGCCAATTAAACTTAAATTATAGTTTCATAAAAATACTAGTCCACGATGATGTATGATTACAAAACTAACTAAATATGATTTTAAATGTCGACATGCCCTTTATAATATAACAATTAATATATTGATATATGATTTTTAAATAAAGAAATAAAATGGCTTTTCAATAAATGTTGCATAATCATATTTATCTTCTCTACGTATAATTTAACCGAAATAATGTTTAAGTAGTTTAAATATTTATTTGAATAGTGTATGTGAGAAGATATCATAAGCAAAATCTAAAAATGTTAGCGCAACTTTTTACGATTTTGGGGATATTTTCAATTTTATTTTAATTATGTTGATATTTATAACAAAATGTTTAGTAGGTATAATAAAAAAATATTAAATTATAATTAACGTAAGTATCTTAATAAAATGATATATTGAAATTGACATTCGTGCTACGTAAAATATAATAATATTTTAACGACGCTCGATTGACATGTATCAATGTTTTGGTAACCACAAAAACTTATTATAGCTCCAAATCTAAGATGTTATGATTTTGAAAATTTAAATATAGTACATACTTATTATCCAGTGAAATTATTAATTTATTTATGATTAAATATATTATTTAAACTTTTAAAGTATTCTGTTTAGTGAATTAAAAATATAATAACATTTATAAAAAAAACTGTTAAATTTTTAGTGCAATTTTTAATTTTTTAGGTATTATTTTTGTATAATTATATTTATTAGTGAAACAACATCCGTACTCTATTTATGAATATCCATTATACTTACGTCGAGTTTTCGAGAAATGATTCCTAGAGCTTTACTAGCATGGTGCCTAGATAATCCAGTGAAGTTATCTCCGGATAGGTTTTTTGTGACTTCTGCGAAAATCTGAAGCCATGTGTGCGTCTGCGGTCCCATTATAAGCACTCGTGCATTCAAATTTGCCAGACGATCAAATAATTTGGCCTGTTGAATAAAATAATATCATAATTAATACAAAATTATTTCTAAGCACCTACTAAGTATTATTTTGTATTATAATACGTATTAGAGAGTTCAACCTTTTCGAAAACATGCCTTAATTTTTTTATTTTTTCATCCATTTTGTATTTTTGTGCGTTTGAATCAGACATTAACAAGAAATAATTAGCATTTTGGAATGTTTTATAATAATCTTCGGTCACAATCAAGTCTATAAACATTTTTAAATATTCTATCACTTAATATTAGTTTAAATATAATGTCTATAACTATATAAGTATACTTAATATAATAACAACCATAAATATTTTTTTTAGTTTGTAATATATGATGGACTATTAAACCACTTGAAAAGTTTAAACGAAATGCATAATTTTAATAATATTTAGCTTATAATGAGTAATATAATTAATTTCAGTACCATTCATGTTAGAAAAACAACAATTTTCAATACACTTTGCCATTTGTTTTGCTTCGTCCACCTCCGAAGTTAATATATATATGTCGAGTTTATCATCGGCAAACACTTTTCTTTGAAATATATTAAACACTAACTCGATACTAAATATGTTATTGTTTACAGAAATTACGACTTTAGTAATTGTCTGACTAATTGAACTCATTATTATATTATTATGTACCTATGTGCAATGAAGATATATTTTACTATATAAGTACAATGTTTTAATTTAATAATTAATTGTTATAACTGGTTGATTTTAAAACAAGTTTATATAATTTAGTATCTATAACTACTATCACAAATTCATTACCAATGTTAAAATAATTATTATAATATATGTAATATTGTACTATATTTTGGCAATTAGTTTAGAAATTTAAAAAAAATATACTAATTTCGAGTTATATTTTTATAAATAATTAATATTAATTTTAGAAGGTATTAGAAAATGACTTTTTTCTTCTTTATAATAAAAATTACCTATAGCCTATAGATATACTTTATATAATATGAAAAACAAAACTGTCTATATGATCAATTTAGTTAAGACAACAAACAATAAAACAAAACGATAAATCCAACGAAAAATGTAGTAACTCCATTTTGTTAATTGTTCAGGAGTAGCAAAATAAAATTCAAAATTAATTTCTTATTCTATTTTTTATTTTTTTATTTTAATATTATTTTATTATCTCTTTATGATAGATGGAAATACAATCATTTTCGTGGTCGATAAAGAAAAAATCCTTTATCAGAATGCAGTATTAAAAGTCGTAACTCAAAATCGAAAAAATTGAGTACTACCTTTTTTGTTGGATGTATCGAAAAAATTAAAAATAAGTTTTCCATGAATAACATTTAGAATTGATCATAATTAACTATTAATGAATAATTTTTAATAGAAACGAAGGTATTAATTTACATTACTGTATTTTCGGTGTATAATCAATCAATTTTATTTTCCTTGGTTTTTCATTTTGGCAATATCACCTATCATATTATAAATTATTTCAAAAAATTATTTAAATAATTCAACCCTTCGTGGTTAAGGATATATGAATAGTGTATATCAGATTATCAGACTATAATAAATAGTTTTATGCTTAACATAACTTAAATTTGATTCTATAAATGATGCAATAAATTCATTAAAGTTAAAAAAAAATATTTGTCATAAATTTGCATCTTTTTTCTATTATTAAATGTTCGCATATCTTTAGATTTATCAAATACCAATTATATTAAAACGACTTTGTACAAGTTGTTGGTCATCACTCATCACGGTAGATTCTTTATTAGCTGTTATATTACTGTTATTTTATATTAAAATGGTTATTTCTTTCATTCTTAAAAGCAGAAATAAAATAATATTTTTTAATCAATGTCATTTCGAAAATGTTCAACTCATAAACCTTTACGTTGTTTATTATTAGTAAAATTTTGGAAATTGTTAATGTTGTGTTTAAAATTCTTCAATCTCCTAAACAAGAATTAGAACAGGAATTTCATTATTAAATTCTACGTTAGTTACTCTACAAGAATATATAAATTAAAATATAGTTATTTTAATGAAACAGCAATAAAAATTGGAAGAATATGTGGTGTATCACAACAATTCCATGAAATAGAATACGAAGAGTAAAACAAAATATAATAAATTTCTCCAAGATTGTTGCTTTATTTAAGTAAAACAATATTTTAAAATCAATGTGTTTTATCTAACATTTGATAACGCAATAATACAATTGACAGAAATGTTTATCAATTTAATTATCACATTTAAAATATTTGAAGTTATTCGATCAAATTAATTGATTTATTTTAGTAACGAACAAATTTATGACTCCGCTAGTGAATTAGTAGAATATTATAATTCTGATTTATATAATGCACTTACTGGCCAACTTTTATCGTTCAAAATTATTTTTAATTATATATTTATAAGATTTTATTAATTTAGAATAGAAATGTTTATTAATACTTTTGATATTAAAGTAAATGATAAAGGAAACTTTTTTTTGCACACAGATTCACGCCCACCTTTTAAATGAACCTTCGTTGCTTCGACACTCCATAAAAAAAAAAACAATTTTCTTTATTTAATTTATTTTACAAATAAATATCTTTTATATTTCAACTAAAACAAACAAATATAGTAGATAATATATAATTAAAATGTTATTTTATGAGATTAACGATTTAACAACTTTTCAGCAAAAACAGAAACTATTTTACTTTTCCTAATTTACTTATATTTAAGATCCATATTTTTTATCGTATTATAAACATTTCAAAATAATTATAATATTATATAGCGAAAATGAAAATTCCCGTTTAACACAAAATGACATGTATTATTATATTATATAAATGTAAATAATATATCATATCGATACATCCAACGAAAAGGTAATAACTCCATTTTGTCAATTGTTCAGGAGGAGCAAAATAAAATTCAAAGTTAATTTTTCATTCTATTTTTTATTTTTATATTTTAATATTATTTTATTATCTCTGTGGGGTAGATGGAAATACAATCATTTTCATGGTCGATAAAGAAAAAAAATCCTTTATCAGAATGCAGTGTTAAAATTCGTAACTCAAAAACGAAAAAAAATTGAGTTACTAGCGTTTTCGTTGGATGTATCGATATTTTTAAAACAATTTTCTGAAATATGTCACTTATGTCCCTTTTAATAATTGTCCACTAAATTAGGATTTAATTTGTTATTGTTCAAAATAACAATGTCAATACATTTAACTTAAAATAATAATTTTAAAAATAAATACTATCAGTTAATTGTTATATAATAACAAACAGATACCTATAAGTATATTAAATTTAATAAATTATATATAACAATGTAACATAGTAGTATATTTACTGTTATACAACAACAATAATACCAATTGTACGTAAAAATTATCAATTAATAATAAATAACTACAATTTTATATTTATACTGTATTAGAGTTAGAAAAAAAAAAGTATTCTACTTAACTTATTAAAATATTAAATATGCATCTAGACATATATTATGTAGCTTCATCGGTACGTTACTAGTTATGTCGATATTATCTTATAATATAATTATTATGATATCTGAGATCTGAGATGGTTTATTATGGTTCCACTGGATTCTGATAGTAGCTAACAACGTGTTTAACAAATGTTTATATTGACTCGACTTATGAAAAAACAATGAACATTAAAATAATCAAATTTAGTCACATTTGGGCGTACATATTATGTATAAATAATTATATTAGTTATGAGCGTCGTGTGTATATTTAATATAAATAATATTTAATTATTCAACAATTGTAGTTTAACAGACCTAAAAATAGTATCTAATAAATAATTTCACCCTCAATATTCCAATACAATAATAATACTATTGAGAACAATAATTTCTGGCGGGCGCACGAAAAAACAACGTCAATAAAATATATAATTAATTTTGTATAATAATTGTAATTTAAACTTTATGTAACGATATGAATACAATATATATATATATATAAATTACGATAGTAAATTATCAATTTTTATGTTATCAACTGCAATCAAATTGCAGTAGCGCGTGCACCCGACGAACTGTCTGCGGGTCTCGCGATGCAATTATGCCGTCCGTGTTGCAGTAGACCCGATTGTTGTCGGTGCACTCGCCGTCCTGGACAACGGTCTTCGGCCGGTACGTGAGCGCTTCGGCGGCGGCACGACAATGACACACTGTTCCGCCCAGTGATGCGAGCATAGCGTGCGCTGCACACGTGTCCCACGCGTATGTCGAGTCTTTGGTCAGCGCGTAACACTTAACTACGCCTAACGCCACGCACAACAGTTTGTAACCGGCACCGGACGCGGTGGCCACGGTGTAGCCGGATTGCCGTAACGCTCTCTTGGCCGCGTCCGTCTCGTTACTGCTGGTCACCACCAGCTCCTGCGGACCGTGTATTGTAGTATATAAAATCGATTTTTATTACGAGGTAAGATAATAATATAAAACACGATATTGTTCAGAGAAATATCGATGGTAACGACAAAAGGCATTATGAAAATCCAGAACGCTATACACTGTACAGAGTGTTCCACTTGTCCCAGATATAATATTGAATAATTGTAATATGTCCGTGATAAATTACGATTTTTATATTAATTTTTTTTTTTTAATAACTTTTTAATTACCTATTTAAATTATGTGCAATTTAAAGATTTCCAGTTAGATTATATTTATATGAAAGTGTTGATGTGATTTTTAAAAATTTTTTTCAATTTATGGGAAAAATCATATTTCTGATATCATTTTGTAAATATTTAATCAATTATATTATGGAATGTAAAATTAATATTATCAATATTCAATATTCGATATTATGATAAGTAAATAATTTACTTATTAATTATTAATAAGCAACAAATTTTGCATACCTGTTTTTCAAGTTTAATCTATCATAAGCTTTACACGTTTTCTGTTTTCAGATAAATTAATGAACAACTTAACCTAAACCTACGTAAAAATGTACATTGTACATATTTATATATTGTACTATAATTAATATTTATTTTTTATTTTACCTGACTGCAACTAATAAATGTTGGCAATGAATGTAAACTTTTCTGTCCATCACAATATGCCCAATAACATTTTCCACTCCACCTGTATATATATACGAATAAATTCTTAAAATAGTTTTAAATGTTTCATAATATTTGTTTTTATATATATATAAATATTACTAATTCAAAAAAATATATGCAATTTTGAATTTTATGACGTTATTAACAATATCATAATTTATAATATAGCACACAGTATAACATGGTATAACTCACATAGTCACATTTGAAACTATTTTATAATAAACGAATAAAATTGATACAGACAATGAAATTTAATTGATTGTCAGTGATTATTCATCAATAACTATGCACGAATAGATAATTTAATTTAATTCTCAGGATTTTTAAATTATTTGACTGGTTATAAACTAACTTCAGCAGTTAGTATCATCATTGACTTTATAATATGTATTATAAAATCAATGGTTACTAATAATTATGTTAACATACATTACGGCTCACGAGCTGAGTTTAGTAGACTACGAAGATAAAATTAGAACGGATGTCGAATTATGGAACACAATTTGAGTAATCATCATTCATTCTACATAATTAATAATAATTATGCGTAATTATATCGTATAATTTGTAATTTTAGTTAATCAGATTAATCTACAACACAGTGAATTTGATCTAAGTATGTACTCGTATATCTAGTTTAAATTATAATAATATAGTTTTTATAGTGTAGGTATGCTTTTCTTGAGAGCAACAAAATATAATAATAGGTAGTAATTATTATCAAACAGTCATTCAATTGAATTGTGAAAATAAAACAATTTATAGTTTATATCTATATTATATTATAGTCTTTATAATTTAATATTTATACAAAACTAAAAACTAAAATTGTGTAAATCAAACAACACAAATATTTACCTTTCGTTTGAAATACATTTGAAAAAGGGTTGATTAATAACGCCAGCAATAGGTTTTCCACTGTACTTGTCAAATAATCCAATATTGATAGTAACACAATTAAGTCCACTGGAGTGAAATCCATATTCATTTATGTTGTCGATGTTTCCGTTGATGTACTCGTTTGTTGAATCTAAAGTATAGTTAATTTTTATTGTAGTTTTTGTACAATTTTATAAAATTATTAGATTATAAAAAGTAGTCCAAAAAAACTAGTTTTAATATTTTTACCCATTAGTTATTACCTTAATATAAATTCTTAATCTATTATAACACGCATCTACATTTTATAAAATTAGTTTTAGTTCAAATAAAAATATTTATCATATTATCAATATTTGTAATGTATTTATTAGACTGTATCACTCAGTTATATTTTTTTCTACTCGTAATATTTTATATTGATACGTAATATTTACCAATTGGATCAATCCATATTCCGATATTTTTCAAATCGATATTTTCTTCTTCAGGTGGAAAAGAATCAACATCGAGATCTTGTAACGTAAATTCCTTATGAGAAGCTTCAGCTAAACTTCTGGCAGATTCCAGATCATCGTTTAAAGCTTCAGACAAACACTGGAATGTCTCTTCTACCGTTTCTCCAACTTTTATAGTTACATCTTGTTCTTTATTATTTTTTATTGTATCATTTTCTTCACCATATATATTCCCATTGAGTTCTGGAAACTATAAATTCCAATTATAATTTAAATAATATATTTATTTAATACCTAACAATTAAAATTATGTTATATTCTACCTCGTCTTGCATTCTCAACTATAGATGGGATCGACCACTCTAGTCCTACACCTTCATTGATTTCGATTTCCTACCTTTTCCACTCACATTAGGTATTTTATATCACTCTCTATTCCATCTACCTACCTCATCATCGGTCTTCCTTTACCTTAATTACTTTCCTCATTCATTTCCATAATGATTCGTACTGCCTCTGAATCACTTCTTCTCATACATGCCCAAACCATCTTAATCTCAGCCTATTCTCTCTCATTTTCTCCATAGTTAATAAATTTATGATATAACCCCTATACGTCCCCTTACGTATTAATTTCTTATTATATTCGCTCTAGTCACTCCACATATCCATTTTAGCATTCTCATCTCTATTACATTTATCATATGTTCAATTTTATTGTTCATTGCCCCATTCCAATCTATACAACATTGCTCACTAATACTACCATATAAGTTAGAATATTGTAATATATTATATATTATATAGTTTTAATATTAACGGCATCCTCTTATCACACAAAACACCCAAGGACTTCATACATATACATACTTTATCCTATTTTTTAAATATGCTTTAGATTGTTTTTTTTATCTATATAAGTGTCATGAGTAAGGTCTAAGGTAAATAGGTTCTACTGGATATCCATAAATATAATGTTAAAACTATCGATAACAAATCGATAAAAAATACTCATGTATAACACCAAATATAATATTATTCAAAATATTATTAAAAAAATATATGTTTAAACACGCCGAATACAAATATGCAACAATATAATGATAATATGAACGTCAAGAATGGAACAATACAGTATAATATATTATACATTATATTGTATAGGTACACTTATAATAATACTTTTCATTGTTTGAATCTTTCGAGTTTGGAGTTATGACCTATATTTGTAATTTGTATACAAATTCAATCTTATATTTTTTATTTATATTTTATAATATAAGTTATAATTTAATGAGTAATGACTTAATGTGGTACGTATATAATATAGATAGCTATATCTAAAAAAGATACTTATTCATTTACAAATACTGTTTGTATGGCTTTAATAACTCGGTAAAAAAAAAACAGAAATCGATTTTATTAGTTCAAACGGTATAATATAAATCGTAGGTACCTATAGGGCTATGGCGAATTAATTACTGTTTTTTTATTTCTGTACAATAAATTACACATGCCAAACTATGTACATATTACATAGCTGGTAACCAACAAAATATATTACTAAATTACTGCAATAACTTTTATATAGTTATTTTTTTGTTATTTGTTAAATTATAACAATCATAATTCATAATTTTGAATTATTGTATTTTTATGCGAATTTTATTTAATAAAGTATTATTAATTGTATACAAGTTTATTGAAATTGTACAAATGTAATACTTCTTATAGTGTATGTAGATACTATGTTCCAAACTAAATTTAATTAATTTTATCAATTAAATGTATAATTTAATTTTTAATCTTTATATTACTTACATATATTCAAAGAAAATTGAAAATAAATGATGGTAAAAAAGTAAAATTGTATTATAATATTATAATAATCTGTTTGTATAAAATCTCAGATGGCATAATATGTATATGATCTACATTTTAATATATAATATATTAACTCATTAAATTTTATTAATTTAATTATAGATATTTTTGGGAACAATTGAATATAGGTATAATGTGTGTCGTGTGTAATACTTTAAATTGTTAATATGATTTTAATTAGAAATTAAATCTAGTGTCAATACATCTTTTACACTTATAATTATGAGACAGAACTTTGATAATATATATTATTATATTTATAAAACATGTAGGTACTATAGAAAAAACAATAGCGTTTATTGGTATAAATCAATGTTATCGCATTGTTAAAATAGGCAATAAAGTATATACCTATTTAAATGTTTTAATGTGAATTTTATACTTTTAAAAAACGAGTTACATGTTATTAAAAATTTTAAACATTGTAAGTGAAGTAAAATAAACATTTAATTTCGCTATTACACTCATTATGATAGTTGCATATCACATTGTGAATTTGTGAATAATATATTATTTATTGACAATATTGTGTTATCATCATTCATTATCAATTAAAAATGATTTCTCATTTAAATTAAAGTGAAACCGTTCATTAACTTGTAGTGTGCATATCTAATTGTGTTTTGCATCATAATAAAAGCAATTACAACTAAATGTACTACATTATGTGTGTAGAATAGACCGAGAAAATCAATTCCCCTCCGAATGCTACGGCTTTTCTGGTGATTGAATTAGTTCAAACTCAATTAATATAATAATATTGACTCGCTCCCAAAGGCGGCTATACGTCTATTCATTTTACCGTTTCATCGTATCGTATACTTATGGTAGCAACATACAGGGTGATCAGAATTAAGTATTATAATATTAACCATATTTTAATGTTTTGTACATTATTTTTAAACATAATATTCTGATCATCCCGTATATCACGCAATGCACCTGGCGAGTCGTGACAATTGACTTTAATAGCGGTAATGTAGATGTTAAATACACAATACACATACAGACATACAGTCACCAGTCGAATCAACACTATACATACAGTACAGAATTATAATTATACAATATAAAAAAAAAATGTATAATAATAATGATAATCACAATCAAAACACTCGTTGTATATTGTGTAGAAAAAAATATTTTAAACCTTCTTAATACGTTATTTATTAAGGTATTGCAAACATGATACGTATTGAACAGTATTCTGTTCTAAATATGTTAATTTCATCAAGTAATTTTTTTTTAAAAAAATATTAAACATTTAATCAATAATTGCTTTTGCGTTTACATGCAATCGTTCGTGCACATCTAACTATATTATATAAAAAATAAATAAATGTTTCGCGCGGTCGGACCGGGTACTGAAGACCTAGCTGGCAATTGACGTACTAAGGGCCTCAATTAACATTGAATTTACAATTTAATATATTATACAAAGTGCCGATCACATATTTTATATTATCATTATCTACCCATTTCATATACATTTTTCTTGCTCATTATAGCCGAGTTTTATATTTTCAAAAAGGCCACACAAGGACGGTTCCTTAGCTGGCAACAGCCATTGGTATAGGTAACCAGTCCGAAATACTTTTCCACTTTCGATTTACACGATTTGTACTTTTCGTATTTTTGACCTGACCGTTATACAGTCATAACTGATGAGTTTATAATATTATAAATTATATTTTCGCGATACACAATATTATTTGACTTACCTGTCGGCCGATGCGTTTGGCGACCACGTGTTGTACCAGCACGTCGGCCAACGTTTTGAAGTCATGCGCAAACCGGGTGCGATTGGCTTCTGCGTCGCACTTCTCCTGGACAAGCATGGACAACAGCCTGGGATTGGACCGGCACCGCCTGGCAACATTGGCAGCCACCTCGGAGGCCAGGAGCACGCAACCGATCAGGCCTCGGCTGTGATGGCCAGGACGAGGGCCGGCACATAGATCGTCGGTAGCGGCAGCGGCTGACATGTTGTCGCCGTGCACGCCGCGTAACGTGTGCGCGTTAAAATACAATAATATTATGTACTCTCGTCGCTACAATAGTTATTGTGTTGGCCCACAGCCGCCGGCGCAAAAATCAATCGAAGCGTGCGCTGCGGGGGTGGCGAGCGACCGCGATTCGAGCAAAAGCGCAAGCGCGCGCGATTGACGATAGTATATTGTGATAATGATGTTATTTCGTAAACCGTATATATAAAATGTGGTAAAAAAAAAACCTATGTTCGAGCGAGACAACGATGGCAACTAATTTGCTTCGGAGAACTCGTATAGAAATAAGCCAAACACAAAAACAACAACATCAAACGAACAGACCAAAATTAATAAACGTTTTGAGTCCCACTAGAGCCAAGTAACACGTCCACCGAAATATCCCTCCTACATTGCACATAAAATCGCCGCAGGCGGAAACGCCGGCGCACGTTGTTGTTGTTGTTGTTGTCGTTTTTACTACCAATACGATTATAGTATTTGGGTAATATTATTATACTCATCGGTAGTCAAAGTGGGTCAACATATACGTGGAGGCATGGCCAAACATTCAGCTGATACTTCTAAAGGCGTTGTCAAGTTATATTAAAAAAAAAAAAAATTAAGCAGAGGGATGAAAAATGTAAACTGTAATACAAGTGGAGGAATGTCATTTACTTGTATCACATTACTATTCACTGGATATATAAGTTTAGTTATTAGTTTCGAATATTGTAAATTATTTTGCGAATAATATTATTATCGTATTTCATATTATTATAATATGCGCTAATTATAATAATATAAAATAGCCGTGCTCTTGTACCAGGTCAGATTATTATTTTTAATAATTATAATAATGAGAATTCGTGTTTTAAAGGCGCGTCTTATTGGAAATGCAATTGAATAGGAATAATAATAATATTTTAAATAGACATAAATTATACGTTTAAACCATCTAAAATTGAGTATTTAACATAATACGTTGCACCTTATTAAAAACAATATATTGATCGTTAAATAAATGGATTAAGGTGTTATTCCTAAAATAATATCTAAAATCATAACATGTTTTTAAAGTGTATTAGCTTATAAGTTATAGGTAATTAATTATAGTTTTAATTAACATAATTACAAATAAATAACTATGATAATTGACAAGTATAATATATATATAGTTATAATATTATAGTTTATAGCATTTATGTAAAATTAATTATTAATTATTCAGTGCATGATTTTGTCTAGTTATTGGTAGGTACTTTATTTAGCTTATTTTTCGATTTTCTCAATAGTTTTTTTTTTTATTTTGAGAGAAACAAAAATTACCGAAAATAACGGGAAAAAAGGAATTCATAGAAATTTTAATTTTATATTGTTTAGTTCATGATAACTTATGCAATTTTGAACATAGAGATTTGAAAAATGTTTTGAGTATTAATATAAATGTCTTACATATGAAAAATTTTTTTTGGAACTGTTATATTAATTATATATCTATAAATAGAGAACATTGAAAGATTTGAAAATTATTTTCTGAATAATGTTCAATATAGTTAACAATTTTGGGTTTTACGGTTTGATAATTGAATAAAAGCATAAGCATAATCATACATTACTCAACCCAGTTTTAAAAAAATCATAAATCCACAGTGATAATTATGTTTAAAAAGTATTTAAAATTGGAATTTTGAGTAAAATCGATGAAATATAGTATTTCTTTTCTGAAAGCACTTTTTCGGGTAGAAACTAGAAATAATGATCCGATTACTATAAATAAGATATGCCTCCAGACTCTAGTAAAGAATTGCATTTAGTTAGTACTTTTTATCTACCTCATTTTTCGAATTTCACAATAGTTATACTTTAGAATAAGAAAAACTACTGAAAAATGATTAAAAAAATACAAAATTAATAGAAAATTTAATTTTAAATATTTTATGAAAACTAATTGTTTTGTTATTTCTCTGTTACATTATTCGAAAAATAAATATTACATTAGTAAAAGTTATATACTATTTTATAATATTATAATATTACATATTTTTGGAAAATGTTTGAAGACCCCCCAAAAAAATTGAAAATACGCCACTAACCCACTGCCCAGAGTAATACCCTGTACAGGTAAAGTTAGGTTAGGTTAGGTTAGGCGAGGTTAAAATTTAGGTATTTCTAATTCGATTAGATAAATTAAAAATCGTATTGTATTAAACTTCACAAATAAAAATTTTTACTTTAGTCTTCAACAAAACCGATTATCATCGGTTTATCGTTATAAATTATACTTTGAAAAACTTTATAGACAACAGACAAGACATATAACTATATCAGTGATAATCTATCAGTTAATGATTATTAATATAATATTATTATTAGAATATTAGATATATATATATATATATATTTCTATAATATATTATTTATATATGATTAACGATTAATGACGTAGCCTGGCATCTAAAGTATACATTAAAAAAAGCTGATACTAAGCACTGGGGTTCTTAAAAAATCGTACTGAAGTTCTTATAAAGTGTTCCTGAAAGATTTGAAATCTAACAAATACTGTAATTTGATAGGTAACTTGGTGTTACATTTTAATAATTTTCATAAAAGTTTAAAGTTGTAAGAGGTATATTAGATACTTTTTTTTGTAAATGTCAAAATAGTAATTTTGTATTTTTTAATATTAGAAACTATTATCGTAGATAATAAACAACAAAACTTTAACTAAATGGTAGGTACCTAACATTTTTACTATACATTGTTTTTTTTTTATAATATAATCTATTATCTATAAAATATAGTTATTTTGATTTTTGCAAAAATATTTAAAATGCAATTTTATAATTTTTATTTTTTCAATTTCTCATCATAATATAATATAATAGACATATAATACTATCATTGATTAATTATACATGTATAATTAATCAATGATACTATATTACTATGTACTATAACAATTACCTAGTATTACATAGTAATAGAGGAGCAATTTCAGTAATTTTATAGGATGAACGAAAATTGAAGCAGACCAAGTTTTATGCCGATCAGGTCAATTTTGTTTGATATTAAAATTATGTTAGTAACTGTCAACTTCATTTGAAATGTATTTTTTAGGAATGTACAACGTTTTTGGGTTAGTTTATCAATTCACTGCTAAACAAACCACAAAGATACAAAATACAAACGACAAAATGGTACAAATAATATACAAAAGTACAATATGTCCGTGTTATTATAAATTATGAAGTTAGTGTTTGAATATTATGTATGGGTACGATAAAATACAGGAAAAAATAGGGGAGCCATGACCAATCCTGTTCCCCCCAAATGGCTCTCTTCCATATTACTATAGTAGGTATTACTGTTTTAGTGTATTAGGTAAAGACCGTAGACTCTATAGACAAATAATATAATAATTAGGTATTTATCTAGGCTCCTAGTCTCTCTAGTATTAGGTAAATATAGTATATCTATTGTATATGTAAAATATTAGTTGTAAAATATTACCCAGGGTATTTTTTTTATGTAATATTTCATACTACCTACACACTTTTTAGTTTAGACCATAATTCATTATCACAAAATGAAATTTCCCCCATACCTACCCTTAATTACAATTATTTCACTATTTATAATTGTTTACAATTTTTTAAAGACAACAAATTATATCGTAAAAGATTATCAAATATTATTTTTTATGTGAAAAAAACAAATTTACACATCTAAATAAAACTGACATATTCTCAGCCATTAATCACTAAACATTTTATAATTCCGTAAATTATACACAAAAATAGACCCTGAAATCTGAATTATTACCTACTTACCTATATAAAATATTAATAAAAATATCAAATTTGTAGTGTGAAATAAATATTTGAACATAATTTTCATTTAAATATTGCCTATATCTAATTATCTAAAATTAAACCATTCTTTATTATCATTTGTCGGATCTTTGTGGAAATGCAATAGGTATCCTACCTGCCAACCTACTTGCAAAGTTCGTCTTATCCTGTAGTGACGGTACCAGAACTTTTTATGCGGGTGGGCCAAGCTGGGGCCACTGCATATTTGTAAGGAGGACCAGTGGTGTAACAAAAAGCGCCAAAACGATACTTTGAAATCATACAATGTGGGCCAGCCAAGGTCCAAGAAAATTTTAGGGTAAGCTCGGTGGGCTCAACTGTTCGGGGTCAGGGATGACATTGGGTTATAGACGCAAACAAAGATTTAAATCAAAGGGGGCTTCAACCAGTAATTTTTAAATCATTTAAAACAAAATTAATACAATTTACAATGAAAAAAATTAACCCTGTTAGTGCCGATTTACTCGATATAGTAGGGTGTTGTACCTATGTGGATAATTTATAAATAAAAAAAAGATAAATAAATACCTAATATAATTGATTTATATTTATTTAAATGTAGATATTACGTAACAAATGAATTACTCATTAGTCATTGCGAATATATTTAGGTATTTATACATACAAAAGCATTTAATTATAATATATTTATATATTCAAATCGGTATTAGTCATTATTTTTGTCGATCTGATTCTTGACCACAATACGTTCCCAATTAAAATTTACTTTTTGTTTATATAGGCAAAATAATATGCTATCTTCATCATAGATATGTATGACTGTTCTTCAATCTTTGTAATATTATTATAAAACCTGTACTTTCCCTCCACTTTTGCGTGTTATCACTATTATTCGTTTTCATCATAAGAATAATTATTATTTATTACTGACTACTCTACATCATTTTCTGTCCGCAAGGTCAAAGATCGAACTGATGCATGTTGTTTATATCATCATGGTCGGTGTGCTCTCCTAGCGTCTAGTTAAGAAGTGTCGGCATCGCAATTCGTACACGTAACGAAACATTTCGCAACAATAAGATCTCCGCGGATAACATAGATTCTTTTGTGATATTCAGCTTTCGTTTTTTCAAAATCGTGCGTCTTATGATTATTATTTCTCTAATATTATGTTCAACGAGTTATTTTACTAGTATAAGTATAAAATAGTATAATATAATATATTTTTAGTTAACTACACACATAAACAATATTATAATAATATAATATGGCTACTATGGATGCAAACGTCGTTGACAACGAACTATATGGTCAAATAAAGGTTACCACAGACAAGTTTTTTACAGCTTTGCGTGAAGCCAGAAATTATGAAAAACAAGGGAAAACAAATCTAGTAAGTTATGTTTGTCTTCAACTGGGCCAATCCTATCATTAGGACACCTACATTTAATTTTACTTTTCTCTTAAATATTAATTTTTTAATTTTGCCCCGTATTTAGGCATTATTGTCTTATGAACAATGTCTAACTATTATCGACGATATATTTTCTGTTCCACTGACAAGTTCAACTAATCTAAGTTTTGAACGGACAGAGATAGAAAGCATTTTACAATATTTAAAAACTGAAAAGTAAGCAAACAATAATAGTAGTATTATCAATATTGCAAGTTTTATTTTTTCCATTTGATAAATTCAACAATAAAAATAATACCTACATTTAATTTCACTATTTCAGAAAAGAAATTTTTAACCGTATTGTTGAATTACAAAGAGAAAGTGGTTCCAATATGGTTGTAGATAGACCTTTACAAAGTCCTCCGTCATATCAGGAAGCGATTCTTTCAAGTGAAGAACAATCAAATATTTCTGACACAGAACCCTCGGTTTCATATCCACAATTATCAGCTATGTTAAATGATCTACGTATAGACATTGAACAGAGTTCAACAGCTCTTGTATTAATTAGCTGTGATAACTCTCAGGTATTTTTCATTCTTTCTAATGGTCAAGTTACAACACCATCAGAAAAATCAAATTTGAAAATTTTCAAGCTTGAGGGTAAATTATACACATTTTAAATTTAATACATTTATATATTATATTATTATGACATTACTTTATTTTAAAATACATTCAGGTACTAATGTTGAAGACACGCCACGGTATTTTCTTTGCATTGAAGATATATATTATCCACTTGTTGCTGACATTTCACCATGTCTTCGCACTGAATATGGAGCATTTTTATTTCCAGATATTGAAAATATAAATTCATGTATTGGTGTATTAATCCCTCCACAACATTTAGAATTGTTCACTGATATTTTAGAACAAATACTCAAAAAATCATTAAGAAAAAAATCAGAAACTGCTAGAGAACGAGGACATAATATTTCAGCACATATAGTTAAAGGAGCAAATTTACTATCATATGGATTAGTAAAAGGTGCCCAAAAAACAACTGATTTTATGAATAATTCTACTCCAGGCTTACTGAATTATATAAACCCAGCTCAACATAATAAATCTGTTTGCTCTCCGGTGAAAAAGGGAGTTAAAGTTGCAAGAAATGTAACATCTACTGCTGCTGATGTAACATGTTATGTCGGTATGATTTATGATTTAATGTAATATGATACAATGATATTAATTGTTTCAAAATTTTAATTAGCTGGGAAAATAGGTACAGCCTCGGGTGTTGTAGGAAAATTCCTTGCTCCACATGTTCATAAAGGTGGTACTAAAATTTTGACTGGTGTTACTAATATGAATAAAGATGAAGCTTCCATGCAAATGAGTAATGTGCTTGACATAGCAGCAGGTGCCATTGAAGGTTTTGGAATTGTTTATGATGGATTGGAAAAATCTGGAATTATGCTAGCTAGCAGCATTTCGAATAATACTGTTCTTATAGTTAATCACAAGTAAGTTTGTGTATATTATTATTATTATTATTATTATTATCATACATAATTAAGTATACACAAACTTGTTCTTTATTTTTTCAAAGTAAAATATAATGTTTAAATAATATTTATAGATTTGGTAAAAATGTTGGTGAAGTGACTCAAGACACATTAGAAACTGTAGGCCACGGATTAAGATTCACTAAATCAATTAAAGAGTTAGGTCCTAAGAATATTGTCAAGACTACTGTTAAGGAAACTGGACGTGCTTTAATTGTACCGGAAAATGATTAATATTTTTACCATATAATTTAATTGTTTAAGTATTATTCTAATATTTTGTTGAAATGCTATTTAATAGGAATTATAGCAAAATCAGATACCTATGCAAAACATTAATTCAGTAGTGTAATTAGGAATTTATCCTCAGCTAGATTATCTTATGGGTGGTTATATTATCTTACACATATTATATTAAATGTTCACCATATTTTTAAGTAATTGATAATATTGTTTATATATTATTTAAGACTCTGTGGAGCCCCCTCACCACAAATTATGAAATTTAGGTTGAATTAAATTTTAAAACCTATTACAATATTTAAAGATAATATGTTATAAAATATTATCTAATAAGAAAAGATAGTTATTTAAAAAAATAATAATTATCAAAGCTCTCATGTTGGGTATTTTACAAAATGAACGAGTTTCAAATATTTTTTTTTTTAATTTAAAACATATATTCTCTTAAGTTCAACCTAAATAGTAAATATTACAAGTTCTATGTCACTATTCTTATGTTATATTCATGTGCGCTCACAAAGAGTGGCAGGGGATGGAGAACTCCCCCTATAGATGGTTAGATGGTGGATATATATTTAAAAATTAAATTTAAACAACATCATAATGCCGTTTTGCAACTATATTGATATCTATCTATTAACATTTAACGTGATAACCACAGACACTGCATTATAATATAACAGATATTACATAAAACATTTGTTGCCCCCCCCCTGAATTTTTATTTATGAGAGTCCCTGGCTATATTCTTTGAAATTAGATGGGTTACTGCAAAATATGTGAATGTCTTAAGATTATTTATATTTTTGTTGTTAATTTTATGAAAAAAATCTATTGGTTTAAATTTTGGTTTCTTTATTATTATATATATAAAGTTGTACTTTATACTATACAAATTTATTGATACTTTTGGTATCAAAGTTCAAATTTAGTATAGAAACTTGGTGATTTTTGTGATTTGTGCATAGGTATATATTTTTTATTATTATTAATATTATATATATTGTTTAACATGTTTTATTGTATAATTGGTGTATTTAGTTTAAACTAAATAAAGTTTTTTAAAAAAATAATTGTATATTGCATTTATTGTTTTAATATTAATAAGTAATCTTATTTCTAAATTTTTTTTTAGTATCAATATAATATATTATAGGGCAAAAACATTATTATTATAAGACAATACTGTTTTAAAACTTCTTGTTTTTATCTAGTATTTATAATTTAAAACAATTACTAATATACAGTAAAGAGTAATCAATTTTAATGATTTATTGAGCGAGTCGAGTCAATAAAGAAGACTAAATATGAAAAAAAAACTATTAATTTAGTTTATTCTAATGGCATAGTTTAATAATCCTTTTAAAACTTAATTAAATTAATTTTATATATATTATAAAATTATACATATTTTCATTGAACAATTTGCAATTTAACATATTTATGTTCGATAGTATTATCTTTTCTAATATTAGCATCTGATAACATTACTATTTTTAATTATTACACTATATGATTAAAGAAAAAACATATGTATATCTATTTTTAATAAACACTAAATATCCAAATTTAATGGTTGTAAATCACCAATAGACTAAATAGAGGAAATTCAAAAAACAGGTCAGACAACTATCAAAAATAGTTTAGTTCTATCTAAAACATACTAAACTAGTAATGATTTAATGAATTGATCCTTTATCTTCTTTTAAAAGAAAATAAATATATACTTCCCCTTCAGATGTCTTCACTACTTCTTTATATGAAATCATAAAAATAGCAGATAAACCATACAGGAGTAATGGAAAACCTGAAAAAATGATTTTTGTGTAATTAATTTTTTTTTAAATCATAATATAATTAATAAAAGAAACTTAAAGTTTATTTATAAAGATACACATATTTAATTCAAACAAACACCCATTTAACTAACATAATATGTTAACAAGTTGCAATAAATTAAAAAATATAAAAATACTTTTGTAAGGCTCAATCTCTCACCTATAGGTTTAGACACGGATCATTAATAATTGTATTATTAACATACCTAATGTAAATTAATTAGTTGTATTTGATTGTATTTCATAGTATATTTAATTTTTGTATTACACATTTGTTTTACAATTTGGTCAATGCAATTAACATTTAACATACAATAATAATTATAATATTGATAATAAACAACTATTTAAACTTTTTTTAATTTGATATTTTTTAATTTTATAATGTTATTTCCAGAATATTCATTATATTCTAACCTCTTATAGCACAAATAATATTGTTTCTTTTAAAATTTTAATTCATTCAAAGATTTAGTTATCTACATGTATTGTAAGATTATAATGGCTATATTTTTCAAAGAAACATAGCTCACCTAGATTAACAAGTTTTAAAATATTGAATAATTTATCTTCAACCTCTAGGTTTTCATAAGGTCTTTTGGTACAATGATATTTTATATATGGAAAACAGCCGGATCGTAAAACGTGATAGTTACTAATACCGACATTCCAATTGAAGTGTGATCGACCGCGTTGATCGTCAATTACGGAATTATATTTGATAAAAAAAGACGTCCATGGTGGTTCTTTGGATTGTTTTAAGTAATTTGTTAGTACCTCAGATGCTTTGGGCAAGCGTTTAACTGAATTTCGTAGTATATTCGACATGCTATTTATTTATAGTGTTTACTATGCATAAAACACAATCAACATTTCAACAGTCAGTAAACCATAAGCCAACGCCCAAGACCTAACAGTGATCCTGCATAGGGCAACACGCCAATAACTGTGAACTGATGTAATGAAATTTGAACTTAACTAAACGTCTAAACAATTATTTTATATTTTATATTTAGACTATAGAAGTAACAAATTACACAATTAGAACTGTGGTGACAATAATACAGTACTTTTACATTTCACAATTTTTTTTTTTTTTACTACAATGACTCATAAGGAATTGAGTTACTTAAAATTCGAAAATTAACATATAAATTAAAAATGATAAAACCACCAACCAGTATTTCTTGATAACGGTTATCTGTGACACCATGACTATGGTAAAATTGTGCTGTGGTAACAGTGGTTACACGCAATAACAGTAGTCCTTGGCCGTTTGGTGTGTTTTGTTGACAATTTTTCGTGATTATAACAATTGTTGATAAATGTAATGTAACTGTTAAATAGAAAATTTTTGTTTAATATTTTCCAATTCCGGAAACTTTCCGTCCGATGGCGTCATCACAAGACGCTTGGTACCTATCGCTGCTAGGACTGGCGGAAAATTTTCGAATATCAAATCGGATCAAGATGTGCATTCAATGTCTGCAAGCAGTGTTCAGCTTCAAACCTCCCCCTAGGGTTGAAGCTCGAACTCATTTACAACTGGGAAATATATTACTGCAGTATACGAAAAATACTGATCTAGCCCGGACTCATCTCGAGCAAGCGGTATGTTCGTTACATTGTGTTTGTTTCAATGAGTTGTAAATGACATACTTTTTATTTGATTACAGTGGCTGCTTTCACAATCAATTAATGCTTTTGACGATGTCAAGTTTGAAGCGGCGAGCGTTGTAGCTGAACTTTACCAACAACAAAATCAATCAAATTTGGCCAAACCTATATTGAGGAAAGCTGTTGAACTTTCACAGCATAATATTTATTGGCATTGTAGGTTAATATTTCAATTAGCCGTAAGTATTCATCATAATATTTTGTATGCTAATGTATGCTAATATTATTAGATATTTAATATTTATAATTATCTATTTATTTACAGCAAATACATGCCGTGGAAAAAGATTACGAATTAGCTAGTAGCCTACTTGGGGTTGGTGTTGATTATGCACATATATCATCTGCAGCATATACTAGGGTACTATTCCTACTTAGTAGATGTATGGTATGTATACTTGATTTACAATACTAATTGTGTGATAAAAATAAAAAAATAAAAAAGTTAAATTGTTTTTATATGCATTGTTTAAATTAGTTGCTACTTATTGATAAAAAAATTAATGAAGTCTCGCCATTGTTAACCCAGGCGGGTTATTTAGTTGATAATTGGCAAGCTAGCCAATATCAAAAAGAATATTTAAAAGTTTTCTTTTTAGTTCTACAGGTAATGCCTTATATTTTATTTAGTGATAAAAAAATTTAAGTATTTATGTATTTTTAATATTTTTAAGGTATGTCATTATTTAATGGCTGGACAAGTAAAAAGTGTCAAACCATGTTTAAAACAATTACAACAAAGTATTTTAACAATTATGCAGCCCACATGGCCTTCTGATGAAGGTAATTATGTTCATTTATTTTTAAAAAGAGATAATTTTAAATTAAACATTTGTTATCATTAAAATGTTAATTTATTCATTTTACTTTCTAACTTAAATTTATCTACTAAATAATTTACTATAATTAACTAATTAACTATAATAAAAATTATAAAACTTATTATGCAAGGGTGTTAGTAATGATTATAATAATGACAATTTAAATATAGATTAACATAGGCATAAATTGGATTAAAACATTATGGGGCTAATTTAAATTTTATGGCATGCAGAGGCGTATTTATGGGAGGGGTCAAATAAGTTTAAACCCCACCCATGACTAACAAAAAAAAAAAATTGCTCTCAATAATAATATTTTGCCACCAGTTTTAGATTTTGCATTATAATGCATACAGATACAGAACATTTATATTTTCATTTGTATGCAATTAATTTTTTATATTATAAAACGGTAATGGGGAAAGAGGGTTTAGCTTCATGAAATCTATTAAAAAATATCTGTACCATCCCTTTATAAATTTCTAAATAGGCCTCTGATGTCATTATACTTTCGTATTTACAAACTTCTAGATATCAGTAAACTTTTGGGGAGGGGTTTCTCATAACTTTCCTATAATTTATATTGATGTAGATAACTCATATTATAAGATTTATGTTTGACTAAAATTGAATTAAAAATTCAACTAAATTACTGATTAATATTGCCAGAGATAATCATGTTTATATCTTAAATATTATTTTTAATTGAAACAATAATATTTTCCTTTCAGTTCCTAATATTTCTTGGTCCAAGAATTGTTGGATAATAAACATTCTAACTTCATTTTTTTTTTAAAGTTAATAATGTTTATTCAAAATTAATTTTACATTTTAGTTCTATATGCAAAAAATTAAGTATATTTAATATAGTTTTAATTTAATATTAATAAAACAAATATTTTATATAAACAATAATTTGTTACAGTTGTTTGTGGTTCTAATATGGGTGATATGTTCATATGGATGCCTAAAGAACAATTATATGTTGTAGTCTATTTAGTAACTGTAATGCATAGTATGCAAGCAGGGTATATGGACAAAGCACAAAAATACACAGATAAAGCTTTAGCACAAATTGAAAAACTTAAAGGTAATAGAAATATAAATACAATAGTAAAGAGTAGTGAAGTATTTATTTATACTTTCAATATTTATATATATATATATATATAGCTGGAGACAACAAAACACCAATATTATCAGTCTTCCAGCTAATGCTACTTGAAAATATGGTTATGTGCCGTTTAGTAACAGGTAATAAATCACAAGCATTACGTGAAATGTCTCAAGTATGCAGTATTTGTCAACGACATCCTAAACTTTTAAATTCACACCGTCCTCAACTACACATGCTCATTGGTTTATATGCAATGAGTATGAATTGTATGGATGCTGCCGAAATGCAGTTTACTACTTCATTAAGAGTAGGTGTTTTAATTTTATCTTAAGTATATTAAAGAGTAACATTCACTTGTGTAGAAGATAAATATGTTGTTGACATATTGTTGTTATTTTTTACATTCATTCATACAATATATTTTAATGACAATATGAATATTATTTAGGAATAATTAAAAATATATTGTTAGTTTTAATTCTAATATTTTATTATATGTAAAGCTATCACTATGAATCTGTTATATTTTTTTGTAATAATTAATACAAATTTATATTAAATCAAATTTACAGTTATCGCAAGAACGTGAATTATGGACATTTGCAAACCTCAATTTAGCAATTGTCTACTTACGAGGTAAACGAGATGTAGAACTTAATGCCCTTTTAGACCGTATAAATCCAGAAACCCTAACATCACATTCACACAGTCTCAGGGCTGCTGCGTACTATGTTCAAGGTTTGCAATCTTTTTTCCAAGCTCGATACAATGAAGCAAAGTAAGTAAAGCATTTAATTATATTATTTTGTTATTTAAATAATATTTATTATTTAATATTATAATTTTTTAAATAAAAATAAAATGCACTTAAAATTTTTAAATAAAAATTATGAGTAAATGTAAATTAATGTTAATAATTGTTTATAAAATCCAATATATTTATTGAATTTTTTAATTATCTAGGAGATACTTGAGAGAAACATTAAAAATGGCAAATGCAGAAGATTTGAATCGTTTGACGAGTTGTTCCTTAGTCTTACTTGGTCATATATTTTTATCACTTGGTAATAGTAGAGAAAGTATGAACATGGTCACTCCGGCTATGCAATTAGCTAGTAAAATTCCTGATGTTCATGTACAATTATGGGCGTCAGCTATACTTAAAGGTATGTATTCACAATATATATATAATATATATATACAATATATACACACAGACTGAATGTTCATAAAAATCAGTAACACTAGATAACTATTCATAGTAATTATTAACTAAATTGAAAATTTTCATGCGTAAAAAGATAAGTTTTTTTTAAATTATCATATTTTATAACATTTTTTTAATTTTTACATTTCAATGTATTATTAACAGTCCTGAAATTTTCTTAAAATTAAAAATAATCATATTAAGTAATATTTTGGGATATTTTTTTGTTTTGTGTTTACTTTATAAGTTAAATACTGATATTGTTTTGAAATTAATCTTTTTACTATAATTATATTTTTCAAAATTTCATGTTATAATATAATGAGCAGATAATTTAATAATAGTAAACACGTTTTTAAAAATTGTTTAAAGTTTTCACTGTTTTACAAGATTATTAATATAATCCATGAAAATTTGTTAGAAATATATATATATTTTTTTTTTGGAACACTTCTTTAATTTAAATAATTTGTGCTGTGCTTAGTTTTAAATTAATTGCAAAATAAAAATTATATAGTAAATTAGTTTTATACATTTAAAATGATTATTAATGAGTAATGGATTAAACACTTTTCCTTGAAATAAGCATTCTGGTACTTTTACCCTAAAAAACATTTTTCAAATTCTCCAACCAAAATATTTAATGATTTATTGAACATGATGTATTTGTTATATGTATATATGATATTGTACATATTTAGCATTTTTCAATAGTTCTTATTTTTAATTATGTACATTTATTAGATTTATATAGAATGTGCAATGATCCTGCCAGAGAAAATGAAGCATTGCAAATGCATTCTAATTTTTCACAAACATTACTTAAAGATCATTTTCAATCATCCGAAATGCCTGAACATGCACTTATTTCGTGGACAGATGGTCAATTCCCAATTCAATTAAAACCATTTGTATCACCACCTCAACAACATCATCATAATTTACAACAGCAACAACAACAACAAACACAATTACATATGCAACAACAAATGCACATTCAACAACAAAGTTTACATATGCAACAACAACATATGCAATTACAATCTAAACAACAAAACCCTGCTGCTCTTGGACTTCCTTCTTAGCGCCTGCCATTTGTTAATTGCGATCAAAGCACATACATTGTGCCATCGACATGTCTCCAAACTGTTGTTATAAAGGTATGTTAGTGAAATTTGTAAGTATACACCAATTTTTGTATTGTGTAAATAACTTATTTGTGAATAGATTATAAAACGTCCCTCTTTATCTCTAATGTCTTCTTAATATTGACCTATGTATTTTTTTATTTATCATATTGTTACAGTTTATGCACTGTATAATGTTCACTAAAATTATATTAGATACAAGCTCTCATATAATTCCTTTTCATAATTATTTCTGGCTATTGATTTAAAGTCTATAATATTAATTTAATAACTTCGAAAAAGACAGTGAAAATAAATTTTTGTGTATGATTTCTAGTTTTTTTATTACCCAATAATTACTTTTGTTGGTTTTGCAGTTAAATTAAAACATTTTGTTTTTTTACTATTATATTATATATAGATATGTATAAAAAAAAGTATTGGTAAGAGATGTAATTAAAATGCAATTTTTAAGTTCATAAAATGTTGACATAAATATAAGTATTGTGTATATGCTTATGAAATAGCTCAAAGTTAAATTAAAAGTCTAAACAATCTTTAATCATTTTCTTTCCTAACAAATATAAGATTAAATCATAGTGTTTATAGAGTGTCGCTTATATGACATATTGTTTGCTCACTAATGACAGATTAAGTGATAGAAATATGTTCTATCTCGGCTTAAAATGTTGATTAATTAGGCCAATCTATCAGTTAATAATTGTGTTATCGTTGACTGAGCAAGGATAGCATTTAACTTATTTTAATGTCAGCCTACTATTACCATTTATTAAATAATATACAGTTAGGTCAAACTATTAATAAAGTAGCAGATAATATAAATGTAAAATTAGGAAATTTTGAAAGTATAAAAATGCACCTTCTTTCTTCATATTTTAACCCTTTTGAATTTATTTAACATGCTGCATATCTGTATATTATTTAATTAATGCTATTACCATTCATACATTTTAAATTTTAATACCTGTTATTATTTTTTATATTTATTTTTAATTTTTTTTTTTTTTTTTTTATGTGATGAACAGTGTGTATATAATATATTATTTATAATAAAGTCAATAAAACTTTAGATTCATATCAATGATTAGAATCTACTGTCTGTATTTATTACATTTGGATCTTTTTTAACTTTAAAAAAAAATCATATTTTATACATCTATTATAATGCATTACTATAATTTAGTAAAAAATTACTCAATCAAAATACATTTAAATGCATAATATTTTGAAGTGTAATATAATTAAAACAATATAACAATTAAGTCAAGTCTTATACTTATAAAGTTCAACAATTTCAATTAGTTTCCTATATTATTAATTTATGAGTTATAATAATCATCTATAAAATCGTGGATATTATACACACATGTATATGTTTATTTGTGATAACCTATTTTGTTTAATGATTTGGCAACGTAACCAATTTATAAAATTTTTGAATTATTGCGATATACTTAAAAGTAATAAAAATAATAATTAAAAAAATTGTATACTACTAATTATAAAAAATTTATATATTAGATAAATATTTTTAAAACATTCCTTCAAGGTATAGACTAAATACCTTGAATTGTTTTTTTTTATTGTTATGTTATATTTTATAACCTTATATTGAACTGAGCAAAAACTCAACAAACAATTATAATAATTAGATCAAATTTGATTTCATTTGGAAAATAGAATATATCAAATTATCAATTATGTTTGTTCTAGAAATTAATATTGGTGCACAGATCATTCTTATATACTTACTATATAGTATACAAAATAATAGGTAACAAACATAATTTAAAAATTGGAAATAATGATTTTCAACATTTTTAAAATATTATAATATATTATTATCATTTAAATTTGAATAAAATAATATAATTGATATAATATGTATGCCTACTGTATATTATATTATGTAAAGATTCATGTACTGAATTAATAACACCATCGACTGGGCAAGATATATATAATTGTGTCAGTGATACTCTAAAAAAAGTGAACTGTTATGGATAAATTGAGCACAGATGATGCTCTTGCAATGACTGGCAAATTTAAAGGCTTTGTTGCAAGATTAAAACAAGATTTTCCAAACATTATTTCAACCCATTGTTTTATACATCGTGAAGCTTTGATGATTAAATTGATTCTAGATAAGCTTAAAAATGTTCTTAATTGATAATTAAAATTGTAAATTATATTAAATCAAGAGGTCTTAAAACACTAATTCTCAAAAAAAAGTATGAAGAAGCTGGTTCTCATTATGAAGTTTTAGTTTTACATACTGAAATTTGATGATTATCAAAAGGTAAGGTTTTAAACAGATTTTATGAAATGAAAAATGAATTGTTGCAATTGTTCAATAATGAAGACCAAAACATCAATTTCGTAACTCAATTAAATGATCCATTATGATTTGCAAAACTTGCTTATCTAGCTGATATTTTTAACCATTTAAATATCCTTAATTCCAATATGCAAGGTAAAGATGAAAACATATTAACATCGTCTGATAAATTAAATGGGTTTTTCAAGTTGTCGCGGCACATTCTTTGGGAAACACTGATGTAAATTAATATATAAGTTTATATGAATGTATCTGAATAAGACAATAACATTTATATAATATAATTAATAATACTAAGTTTAACTTAGTATTAAAACTGAATAAGTAGCTACATTTTAAGATATAGTAAGATAAATCTTATAATACAAGTACCTATATGGTAAGTATATAACTTTAAACTTAATGTAAGTGAATAACTACTTTAATAATGTATATTAATAATACATTCATCATACACAATTAAGAACTCAAGGTTGTCTACATTTCTACAATACAATAATACTTAATGTTTTTTTTTTTAATAATAAAATATCAATATATATTCACTAGTTATAGTAATTATTGCGGATTATTTTGATCAACAATAATTTGAATTTAATTGATATGACATAGGGAAATTTACCTGTGTCATAATGAGGGATCATTATTTAAAAATTAGTAAACTTAAAAAAAAAAAATAGTTAATGTAATTTGATCATTTTATTTAATACATGATTAAAGGGGAATATAAATACTTAAAGTTATACATGTTTTTGTGAAAAAATGTTTATTATTCTTACCTATTATGATTGGGAACTTATATTATTAAGCCTTAAAAACCATTTTTCATTCAAAAAATGCATTCTCAAATTATTATTCAAACATAAAACTTATATTAGATAGTCATATTACTTTGTGGGTAATAAATTAATGTTCTATCAAATATACTAATTACATATATATATTAATTTCGATGTTTTATAAATATATTAGATATATTGCGATATAATAGATGTACATATACGTTTTATGTACAAAACATTGTTTTGTTATTAGCTAGTTAAATTTATATATATATATATATCATATATAGAGTACAAATACAGACTATTTTTTGTAGCCTGTGGGGGGTTGAAATATAACAAACACGAGGATGTTTTTTTATCGCCATACAGATTTGACATATTATTCTGTCGGAGACCAGTGACAACGCTATTTGGTCACGTTAGTCGGATGACTTTTGTAAATATACGAAAATACTTATAAAAAATATTAGAAAACTGTAAACGTGTGAACACACGGAGACAATTTTGTCTGACGGTTTCATAAAATCTATTTCATTTCTTACATTCATCATATAAAATAGTGTTTAACAAGTTTAATATTCACGTTTACAATAATGTAATTTATCAGAAAAATATATTTGAAAATTCTCATTTTTGGCAAAACATTTTGTTATCTTGATATGAACATAATATCAATTTATTTATATACTAATTTCATAGTAGTAAATTATATCACAATTTTTTTTAATATTTTCTAATTCTTATATATATATTCGAAATATAATACCTATTATTAATATTTAATTCATTCTATCAGGTTTTAATATTCTTATAATAAATACAAATCGTTTTATTACAAAAAAGATTTTACCGGACGACATTTGTTGAACAACAAAAAGGGTCGTATGTTTCGGCTCATACTTGTAAGTGAAAAAAAAAAATGGAAAGTGGGAAGGCCGATTGTGGACGTTCCTTCGGTCCTCGGAGAAATTAGTGGTTCATTATAATTATTAATATTTGAATGCAATGATTGCATTAGAAAATACGATTCTGAGTGTATCTAAATATATTGCAGTATATTATACTGATAATCCATTTCAAAATTTATCACGAATGTAAATTATATATGTAAATATGCAAAATAAATTTTAAATCCCTACGATCAATATTCGAGGAATAACTTTTGGGAAATTCAAAAAATGAGCTAAATAAAGTACCATCTAGATGAAATTTGGTATAGAAAGGATATCCTATTTGTGGTAATTGGACAATTATTTCTACCCGAAAAATGGTTTTCATATATCAGAAAGAAGCCTATAAAAGTTGCCGATTTTCCGCTTTTCAAGGAATAACTTGGAAAATTCAAAAACGAGTTAAATAATGTACCAACTAGATGAAATTTGGTATAGAAAGGGTACCTTATTTATGGTAATCGGACCACTATTTCTACCCGAAAAATGGTTTTCATACATTAGAAAAAAAAATATAATAAAAACCTATAAAAAATTGACAATTTTACGCTTCTCAAGGAAAAAATTTTGGGAAATTCAAAAAATGAGCTTTATAAAGTACCAATTAGATGAAATTTGCAAGCGAAGCATATGCTAAATGTGATAATCGGATCATTATTTCTACCTGAAAAAATGTTTTCATGGATCAGAAAAAAAAATAATAAAAAGTCTATAAAAAAAATTTGCCTGTTATGATTTTCAAAATATTTTGTAAAAGGATTAAGTAATATAGTGTTGGAATTCTATAAAATTTTCAAACAGATAATTCCAAAATTGTAGGTAATATTAATTTTTTTGAAAAAACGTTCAAGGCTCTATATTTTTCCAAATAATTAACTATTCCTTTCCAAAATTTTACCACGCTTGTAAATAACCTATGTTAGTACTCAAAAACATTTTCAAGTCCCTACTATTAAAACTTAATAAGAAATCACGAAAAAAAAAAATATAATAAAAAATTGCCAATTTTCCGCTTTTCAAGGAAAAAATGTTGTGAAATTCTAAAAATGAGCTTAATAAAGTACCAAGTAGACGACATTTGCAAGCGAAACATATGCTAAATGTGATAATCGGACCATTATTTCTACCCGAAAAAATGTTTTCATACATAAAAAAAAAAAAACATCTTAGTAGAAACAATACATTCCTTGTTCCGCTCAGAATCTAATATAACAAACGATTGATTAAATAAAAGCTGCCATTTATTAGTATATATAAAAATTCTCAAAAATTGATATTATGAGTAGGATATAAAAGTATGTTCAGGCGCCTCATACCTTTATATCCTACTAACATGATTAATTAGAAGGTATATACATACACATTATCATATAAATATACTCTTTAAAATGCCTATCTTCAAATTTCACGAATTTAAAAATCAAAAGTTAATTTCTAATTTCTATTATTATATTTTATTAGACTTTTTTTTAAAATTAATAAAGGTTATATTATAGGTTGTTGCCTCACTAATAAATTGTAAAAAAACAGCATTCAAAAAATAATTCCATTTTTCATGGATATATTGAAATTAGTTAATAGTTATTTATTATATACTGAGAAAATATAAGTTAACTATGTATAGATTAATGAAGAACTTAATTTGAACATCATTATGAACTTATACAAGAATTCTACCATTTTTAAGAAACACCATAGTAAAATGATAAAAAATTCAATACTGGTACATATTAGGTATGTATATAAACCCGATGATGATATAATATAAAATATAGAACAGTACAACTAGCTATAATAATTTGAGGATAATACAAAGATACCATTTCAAATCGAGATTGTCAAGGTGAAATGGGTCATTAAGACCTTTCCATATACACTTAATGAGTTTCAAAGAAAAGTGGTATACGGGAAAAAATACTTCATATAGAGTTCTGCACACGTTCTTTGCAATCGTTATATATATATTACATTATGTTATGACATTAGCATGATGATACAATCTCGGACATTGCATTCATCTATATTTGTTGGGTCCTCCGTCGCTCGGTATGAATGTTTGTATTTGAAATTCTCCTTTATCGTTCCTTCAATAGGATCTTCAAAATTTAGATGACGATTGTGATGCCGATCTACATTCCTCTGTCCGTATGTATAACTGGTTATCGTACATCATTTTATTATTGAAAACTTCAATTGTTAATAATAATAATATTTTAAATATGAATTTAAATGTTGCTTCAATTTTAAAATGTCAAATGAGAATAAAAATATTTTGTTTCTGTAAACACATGAAACTATAGACATTTCGTTACTATGAATTCGAGTCAATATCGATAGTTTTCTTTCGATACAACTATTTTTAATTATGTTGATTCGATGTTATACTCTCATAGTACTACAAATATTCGGTATTATATCGAATTTTGTTTTCAAAATTGACATTAAATTTATGTTATAAAATTATCTCATCGAAACTATGATTCGGATCGCGAAAAGTTATGGTTATCAAGTTAGTATTAAAATTAATTATTAATTATTAACATTTATCAATTTTTGGTTAACTAGAACATGATATAGAATACACCAAAAGACCAACACTTTTAATGTAACAATTATTTTCAGATTACGTCTGTGCATACAATTGTTTAATAAATAATTTTTTAATTTGTTTAAAAAATATTAAAAACTGCTCATTAAACTAACAAAGAAATTATTTGTTAAAATCATTGCCACTAAAAAATGTTTTTTTTTTATATTTCTTTATTACCATGTTGATTATACTGTAGATATTATAATTATACATTATACGCTATCGAAGTATTTTTTTTTTATTTACTTTATAGTTCATATCTATAAAGTTAAAATTATCACCAACTAAATTAAATTAATATTATTTAGACGCATAGGTGCATGAGCGTTCACAGAGAGGGGAAGGGGAGAAAGATCTCTCTTAGTTTTAGGATGGATATGTATTAAAAAATTTAATTTAAGCAAAATTATAAAGCCGTTTTGTAATTATATTGATATTTATCTATTGACATTTAGGGTAATAACCACATAGACACTGTGCATTATAATATTACAGATATTATATAAATAGCAAAATTATAAAAAAAAAAAACATCTGTTGACTCTCCCCCTGATTTTTTTCTTATGAGCGCAGTAGTTACACCAATTGTGCATAAAGTTTCTTTCTATTTCATTAAATTTATATCGATAAGTATTACTTTTTCAATTTCATAGTTACATATTACATAATGTTCAGGGGTATATTTATATGGGTTATTGAATGAGCTCCAGCCCCACTTGAAATGTAAAAATTTAAAAATTGCACGTTTTAATCGTTAGACAAGTTTGCCAATAGTAATGAGCCAGGCGTTTACAACTTATTATATTTAGTATAGGTAGTTTAGTACAGATATTTAGTATTAGCATTAATTTTAAATAAAGTATTTATAATCAATATGGTTATGATACATTAAATTTTTTTTTTCATTTTCCTGTATGACGATTTTGATCAGCCTACCCCCAAAATAAACTTTGGATACGCTCTAGATGATTTTAATTCTTATTTTCCATTAATGTTTCGATTTCAGTTTGTATAGGTACAACTTATAATAAAATATAATTTACGATTTAAAAAAGTAGCTAATTAGTTATGTGTATTGTATGAAATATGAAGTACTTATTAAATATGACGTAGCATGTTTTTGTAAAAATATTATTGAAATTAGATAAGATAAGATATTGAATATATAGGTAATGATTTCTTTATTTAGGTATTAGTTTAACCATTGATTTTATTATATATTATATATTGAGTCTAGCCCATTCTGATGTGGCCGTTTTAGCGAAGACGTTATGGCGTGAGGTTATTTTGGCGTAATGATTATTTAATTATAAAAAATTGATTATATTAAATTAACAAAATTAATATTATTATATGATTTATTATATATCATTTCAAAATCATACATATATATCATTAAAGATTATGAATCGACTAATTTCTTAAAAATCTAAATACTTCTTTTTCAATATAATACTTGCGTTAATATTACTACGTTCCTCAGCACCGTCGCTTCGCTCCACAAATCGAAAATATCCCTTGATTTATTGTGCAAAGTTATAACATAACTTATTAGGGTTTTATATTATAAATTATAAAATCTTAAAGATATTAAAAAAGATATTGTTTGAGAGCGAAATTTGAATCGAGTAATTTTTACTCCAAAATAACCTCACGACAGAATGTCCTATTCCTTTTAATATTATTTATAGTATATTATAAAATCAATGGTTTAACTAAAACAATTATAATTACAATTTCTATTTTTACATAAAAATTAAAACTGAATAGATTAGGTTTTAAAAGTTTTAAATCTTCGTATGAAATAATTACTTAATAGAGATTTAATAATAATCTATAGTATCTATATTATCAAAACAAATATTAATAAAACGTCAAATATTGACGTTTCTGATATCTAATGTGAATAATATACTACAAAGCCATTATAAGATATATATTATAATATTTTATTATTTATATAACTAGTGTACCTATAACCTACTTATCTAATTACAATAATTTATAACGATCTAACATTCATTGTTCATATAATGGCCATGTACCTACAACAATATACAAGTATAAGTATAAAATGTGTAAGACTACTATTCTGTAGGTATATAGGTATAGACAATTTTCAAAGTACAAGTTTAAAATAAAAGTAATTTACATATATTAATTTTGTTTTAATTACCTAATTGCCAAACACTCGAATTGTACTTGTTGTATCACTGTATAAAATACGTAATATTATGAATAATAAAAAATATAGACGTTATTAGAGGAACAAATATTAAATTAGATGATTACTACCAAAAAAAATTGTAAGAACATGCAGATAACAAAAACTATATGTATAAAAAAAAAAACAATTGGAAGTAATTTTTGTAATATAAAGGCTGAGATAATATTTAGGTTAGATATTTATTAATTTAAAAATAGGTACAATTGTGACGGTCAAATTTGATTTATTTGTCAGGTTTTTTTATTACTTTCCTTCGGTGTCATGAAGGGTTTCTGGATCATGAATTCGAAAGTGTTCAGGACATGTATGTATATTAGGTATAATATATTATGTTTAAGAGATAAGTATAGAAATGTATTTATTAAAGTTAGTTATTTAATTCAGCTTAAATAATATTAGTAGTTATTACATCTAATTTATTACGGATCACGTATTTTGCTTATATTTTAATTTTAAGATATCAAGTGTAGTATTTAATTTAATTAAAGCAAATGCCTGAAAAACAAAACAAACTAAAAATGTAACAATTTACGCTTCTTAATCCTTTTCTTGCTAAATTCGTGGAATTTTTTTTGTGTATCTAGAAGCTGATATGATGGATATACCTACCGATTTATAACTAAATTCGTAGATACGTCAAATGGATATTACTTTTGTGACAACTCTTAAAAATGCACTTGTACCAAATTTAAAATAAAAAAAAAAACAACTGGTATAAACTATTGAATGAGCTCATAATGTCCGCATTCAATAGACAATTTTGTGGTCAATGGTCAGTTGCCGATTGGATTAGGTAACACACATAAAAAATACGTATCGAAAGAAGCTAAAACATAGCCTATATACGCACTCGAATCACATAACCTAACCTAACCGTACCGGTTGTACTCGACGTAATGTGGTTAGCGGGCATTAAATATGTACTTCGAAGGCTGTTTAGCTAACGGACATTTTCAGGGACAACGATTATCGTCGAAAACAAAGATTCTTTCTCGTGTAAAATATCCTTGAAGGGATCTAACTATAATCGGTTATCATTGATTCGCCAATAGCAAGTCCCGTTATTTATTAATGTCTATTGTTAATTATATTAATTATTGGTCGACACTGACGACTCAAAGGCGTAGATATATTTTGTTATATTAAAGAATAACATAGCTCTATTTTATTCTGGGTATTGAACTAAGGGATTATTTAATAGTTTTTTTGGTGCATAGCATAAGTGTTTTAAATTTTTATTCAGGGTATATTTATATTTATTTTACAAGGTTATACACGGATTGAAGATTTGTAGTTTTGAATATAAATTGTCTATTTTTAAACTTTGTTCACAAAATTTAATATTATTTTTATTAGGTATAGTTTTGATTTTAAGCAGGCACTTATCTGTATATTAAAATCTCATCTGAAGACAAAAAATATCATAACCTTTTATTTAAAACATTTTAAATACCTTGTGTAAAAATATACAATGTTCGTGTGTACAATTTACACAAAATTATACTTATTTTTTTATTACGTATATACTTAATAATAAATTTGACTTTTATTATTACAAATACAATTCTTCATATAGTGAAAGCATAGTATTAAAGAAATATAACATTTTAAATCACCATCGACATTAGGGATAGATGATTGTAGTACCTATAGTACATACTCGTTAGTACTTTTTAGTATATCGTGGATACACGTTGTGTAAATGTAATTATTGTACTTTCGCTGTATATTCATTCAAGGCTGTTGTCACGAATGAAATTAATGCAATGAACTTGACAGTTCATGACCACGAATAATAATAATAATAATAATAATATAATATTCACAACATAATCTTCAAATATTTTTAGACTTAAGTATATTTAGTTATTAGCTAAATATGGTTAGGCCTTAGGAACCTAACTTAACCTGGTTATACCTATAAAGGTTTATAGGTATATAGTTATTACCATGATTATGAAATACAATTAAGGAATAATAATTAAATACATATTGAGAACTTATATTTAATTATGCATGGGGTTAGAAAAGATATATACTTAAATAAATATTTATTTACATATATTATTATAAGTATAATGTAATATAAGAAATAAATTGTATACTATAGTCATTAATATGTTTTTTTAACAAAATAGTTTATTGTATCTTATATTTAAACTATTTCAGAAATAATTCTTACACAAACAATAATAATTATTGTATAGATAGATACTTCCAATTTTAAAAAATTAAAAATTTATTAAATATAGGTACAAGTTATAATGTATTATTTTTAAAAAAGAGAATTGTAATAAAAATTTTATCTACTAAATAAATATAATGTATATATAAGAAAAAAACATTTTTATTTACAAATGTATTAAATAAATGTGTTATAGTTGTATAAAACGACTTTACAAAAAAACATGTTAAAAAAATTACATTTAATACATACTTTTGAACATAAAATAATGTACCTTAATATAAATAAGTTTTTTTTGACGTGTACACGTAATTAATAAATTATTAAATTGACTAAAATATATTTAAATCTAAATATATGTACAACATATTTTTCGAGATGTTGGCACAGATTTAATCCCATTTGTATCTTTGGTTTTGAACTTAAAATTCAAGTAAATGTCCAGTTAATATTTATATATTTTGTACTTACATGATACCTGGCTACAGTTATTTCATGCTTCATAATTTCATGTTTTTTTTTTTTTAACCATACGATACGTTTACAATATTTATATTCATAATATTGTCATGATTCATGGCTCAGATACCAAGTCGGTGATCTGTTTATTTTTTTTGCTTTTTACGCACCTTCCCCTATAGCATATTTCAGTCTCCATTGATACTTTGGTCGTGGTCGACGTGACTGGCGCTGAGGGTATTTCCGTAACCACTGATGGCGTAACGGTTAGCTCAGCGTCGGACCCCACGTATTGCGTTTCTGCGGTTGATTCTTCAATTGTGTTCGATGTAGTTTCCTGCGGTTCATTGGCACCACCGCCAATAAATTTGGCCAACATATCGGCTAAATTCCGCTGAAATGCTTCGTCCTGCTCATCATCCGGATATTTAACCGATGATGATGATAACGATGGGGCAAACGTGGTTTCGATTGAATGTTCCTCTGTAACATTTTCTGTATAGTCAAACACGGTAGTCGGTAACGGCGGGCTAGCTGTAGTTGTTGTCGTTGTCGATGTTGTTGTTGTTGTGGTGGTGGATGAAATTGGTGTGGTTGTAGAGGTTGACGTTGGCGTCGTTAATTCCATTGCAGTCGTTACGGATTCCGAAGTAGAAGAAGGACTGCTGAATTCGGCTGTCGGTTTGGTGACCAATTCACGAATAGCGTTCGCTGAAAGTGGACCCAACGAGTTTTGCGATTCCGCCGTGTCTAAACTGTCTTGTGGTTTCTTTACTCGTACTCTTACCCAATGACCTCTACGACCAGGTCCTTTCTTTTCGTTGATCGGATCATGCGCTTTTTTCTCATTACCGTATTTATCCTTCAAGAAATCTTCATCAGCTGGTGGTTCTCCACTACTAAATTTTCCATCAGAAGCTGCTGCCGGAGCTTGCGTGTATTTAGTGTCCAGTTCATAACCGTGACTCTGCTGAATTGTAACGGGTTCATTCCAGAATGAAGCAGCTTCTTCTATTTTTTTTTGTTCATCCTGGCCGGTTATTTGAACATCATTGACTTCTTCGTAATTTTGAACGGGTACAGATTCTGTTGTAGTCGTTGTAGTCGTTATTGGCCTTCTGGATCTTGATCGCACAAATTCTGATCTACTAGCTTGGGTTGTTCTTGATCTCAAAGGATTTCTTGTTACTTCAACTTGCTCAGTAGTTGTCGTAGTAGTTGGACGACGTCTCTTCAGAGGATTGTATCTTTGCGTAGAGGATTCTGTCACTTGTTCAGATACTTCTTCAGAAGTTGATGATTCTGTTATTGGTTTTCTAGTCGAAGTTAATCTTTGTCTAGGCTTTAATTTCGGACGCTCCCTTGGTTTTTCGCTAGTTTCTATGACATTTTGAGCACTAGTTGTTTCTACAGGCACTTGTGTGGAAGATAATAATAATTTATCGTAATAAGACAAACGTTGTCTAAGTTTTGGAATTTCTGTGGAAGTTACTGTTGCTATTGTTTGAGGTTCAGCAGATACGGTTTGTGGTGAGTTAGATGCTGATTGAACTTGTTCCGTTGACGACTGCTGTTGATTTAAAAAGTTATTTCCTACCTGATACTGAGAAAGTGGTTGTACTTGTTGAAAATTTTTAAATATTTGTTTTTCAGTCGAACTAGAGATGAACTGTTGTTGTTGATTCCTTTCATAATTTTTTATCTCTGACAATGATTGAGGATTATTTGTAATATGTTCTTGAATAGATTGTGGAGGATTGTCAATATATTGTGGTTGATTTTCAAAGAATGGCTGTTGACTGGGTTGTTGTTGATTTTCAAAGAAAGGCTGTTGACTGGGTTGTTGTTGATTTTCAAAGAAAGGCTGTTGACTGGGTTGTTGTTGATTTTCAAAGGAAGGCTGTTGACTGGGTTGTTGTTGATTTTCAAATAATGTTTGTTGACTTGTCTGTTGTTGATTATTCAAAACTTGTTGTTGAGTTGGTTGAGGTAAAGTTTCTAAATTATTTTGATGGGTTTGAGGAACTTGTTGATCTGCAAAGAATTGTTGTTGGGGGATATCAAATTGCTGTTGTTGAACCGGTGCTTGTGTTTCAAACACAGTTTTATGTTCAACTGGTTTTCGCGATGACTTTTGTCTTATAGGTGTTGGTGTACTTTCTAAAAATGATTGCTGTTCATTTATTGAAGACGGATTTTCTGGTAATCGTTTCAATTCTGCAGGTGTTGTAAACTGGTTTCTTTGTCGTTCTGTAATATCATTTATAGGAGTAGTCGTGCTAAAACTTGTCAATGAACCCCTGTGTAATGGTTTTCTTTGACGGTTTCGTTTTGGAGTAGATGTAGTAAAATCAGTACTTTGCTGGATGTTTTCTGTTACTCGTTGTGTGGTACTTGATGCAGATGGTTGTAAAGAATTCACTTCTGTTGGTAACTGAGATGTGAGAGTGAATGGAACGAACTCGGTCGATGAAGCTATAACTGATGATTTAGAAGATACAACAACTGATCCTATATGTGGTGGTGGGAATGGAATTTTCGCGTATCCCAGAGGAGGTTTAAAATTAAGCGGTGCGACAAAAAATGGTAATTTATCGCTCATAGAATCAATCTTAGTTATATCAAGTGATGACAAATAAGGCAATTCAAATTTAACATAACCCCTTGGTGCATCAAGATCAGATGGTCCGACAAATACTTTGGGTGAACGAATACCGATCGTATCTAATACAGGTATAGTTTTAGCGTCCTTTAGAATTGATAATACATCATTTATTCTGTTATCTAAACGTTTCTCCATATAAACGGAAAGTGGTGGTTGGTGAGGAGGTGGATATGGGGTGGATGTTTTTTGTACTAATTGTTCTGTAGAACTTTGTAAATTAAATGTTTGTTGAGGCGTTGATGACGATAATTGAACTTTCGGCGGTGATTTTGTTTTTACTTTTTCAAAATTTGGCACAAATGAGTCTTGTGGATCTGGTATTGGTTTTATTTCTTGATAATTATTAACGAAATGTGGAATTTCTGGTTTTGGTCCCAACGATTCAAAATTAGGATTAAATGTTTGCTGTACTGTTTGTTGTTGGGGAATATCTTGGAAATTAGGAATAAATTGTTGTTGAGGTTCTAATTTTGGCTCCTCAAACTTTGGAATAAATTGTGATGGTGGTGTTGATTCTTGTCTAGGTCTCGTTTCTTGGAAATTTGATATAAACTGTTGTTGGGAATCTAATTTTTGCTCTTCAAATTTTGGAGTAAACTGTGGTAGTGGTTCTTGTCTTGGCTTCGTTTCTTGGAAATTAGGAATAAACTGTGGTGGTGGTTCTTGTCTTGGCTTCGTTTCTTGGAAATTGGGAATAAACTGTGGTTGAGATTCTAATTTTGTATCCTCAAATTTGGGAATAAATTGCGTTACCTGTTGTTCTTGTCTTGGTTTTGTTTCTTGAAAATTGGGGATAAATTGTGGTTGTACTTCTAATTTTGATTCTTCAAACTTAGGATTAAATTGTGGTATTGGTGATTCTTGTCTTGGTTTTGTTTCTTGGAAACTAGTTTTGATATTTTGTGGTCGTGGTTCTTGTCTAGGCCTTGTTTCTTGAAAATTGGGGATAAATTGTGGTTGGACTTCTAATTTTGATTCTTCAAACTTAGGATTAAATTGTGGTATTGGTGATTCTTGTCTTGGTTTTGTTTCTTGGAAACTAGTTTGGATATTTTGTGGTCGTGGTTCTTGTCTAGGCCTTGTTTCTTGAATATTTTGATTGAAATTTTGAGGTTGTGGCTCTTGTCTTGGTCTAGTTTCTTGAAAGCTTTGTTGAAAATGTTGTGGCGATAATTCTTGTCTTGGTCTTGTTTCTTGGAAATTAGGTTGAAAATTTTGTGTTACTCCTGGTCTTGGATGATTTGCATCAAAGTTTGATACAAAACTTTGAGCCGATTCTTGTCTAGGTTCATCAAAGTTTGGAATGAAAGTACTTTGAACTTGTGGTTTTGATTCTTTTTGTTTTTCTTCTTCAAATGATGGTTTTTGGAACTTATTTTCATGGAATTGGAAAAAGTTAGAAGGCGGATTTCTAATGTCTTCTACAAACTGATATGATTGTGGAGCAACAGCCTGTTCATTTTGAGGCAAAAACTCAGGTCGATGTTCTTTCATTTGAGTTGAGAAATTAGGTTTTTCTTGTTCAAATAACTGTGAAGGGGATGGGAAACGTCCAGTATCTTGTTCAAATGATGTAAGTGGTTGCGCAAAACGATTAGGTTCTTGTTCAAACTGTTGATTGTTTGGAAACCGAGATGAATCGAATGGTTGTGGTGGTCTTTGAAACTTTAATTTACCAGTCTCAAATGGTGATTGAGTCTTAACATCTAATTGCGATTGTTGTGGGTTAGGTCTATCGGCTTGGAATCTAGGTTTTTGTCTTTGTAGAGCTTCAATGGGAACATAAACTAGTTGTACTGATCCTTTATTCTGTTGTTGAATAAATGGCGAATCAGGAAACGTTACTTTGTTTTCTTTTGGTGATGATTGAAGTTGTGGTTGAGGTATGAAAGTAAATTGTGGCTGAAAATTAGGCGGTCCTTGAAACCTTGTTTGAAATGGGTTCTGGCCAAAAAACGGCACGGGGAAGTGTACAGGTTGTGGTATTTTTGGTGGCTGTTGTTGACCAAAGAATTGAGCAGAAATCGATGGTGGAGTAGTGACTTCATATGGTTCACCTGCTGGGGCTCGCTTAAAATTATTTTGTTTTGGATTGAAATTAAGTGCACGGCCAGATGGTACAGCTGGTGGATTTAATAAACTTCCAATCTCATCAGCGCCGCTAGCCTGATTTGGTTCTACATTTTTTTGACATGTTGGGCATGTTGCTGTTATAGGTACCCAATCATCTATACGTTTTTCGGCACCTTCAGCTCTGCTCCATTTCTCTTGTGACCATACTGGCTCACATAACAAGGCCGTGCAAAGAAGCACGACCAATCTCCACCCTTTCATGATCTAATGAAACCTATATTAAACAATATAAATACATTTATCAGTATTGAAAAGTAATATTGAATTTATATTATTATAATTTAAAATGTTCAATTTGTTTCTTAAAAGTAAAAAATATTTTGACTAATATGAATAATAAAATTTTTAACATTTTAATAGATACCTATAATATTTACATGTTAATATTATGTTTATTAAATATATTATATTATTTAATATATATATATTCAATTTATAGTTAGTTAATCAGTTTATAGTAATCATATCAATTACGACATGGTTGTTGAGTAACTAATATCATTACTGCTACAAATATTAAGATATATCACCTGAACCGATCGTGCAAGTATTTTTTGATATAATTTTCTAAACCGGAACTATTTGGATTATAATAATATGTATATCAGGTCACATTCAAATTAAATTAAGAGTAAATTGCCCGAAACTTCAATTAATGTAGCATTTTCACTCATAGTTCTAGGACAAACTACTGTTTAAGTTATGGTATTTTTAAATTTTAACACATATTCCTTAAACTCAATGACATGTATTACGGTTGGAATTTAAGTTAATGTACAATATAGTTATTTAATGTTTGAAACTTCGTAACTAACAAAAAATCTGCACGCTTTTTAAGCAATTATTTTTATGACATAATTAGTGTGAAATTTTATTTTTTCTCGTTCAAGGAAAAAGTAAACTGTTCTATAATAATTATTTTAGAATAAAAATCTATAAAATTAATCATGCGTACTATAAATAATTATAAACAGTAGGTAGTATGGTGTAAATTATTTCATGGGGATGAACTATTATAAACATGAAACATAATATACAGCTATTATGTAGATTAAGGAAATACGAGGAAATTTAACTAAAATAATGTACTAACTAGAAAAACGTGTTTTTCAACATTATTTGAATCCTACCATGATAATCCTTATTAATTTCTTTGGTTGTATAAAATGAATAACTCGTTTAAAAACAGACCCCGGAGTCATGAAACTAAACTAACAAAACAAATTCTATCTATTCACATTCAAACAGGTTACTTAAAACTCATAACTATGTTTTCGTTATTTATATTTTTATTCTTCCTCCTATTTATTTTTTTGGTATTTTTATCTAAATATATTATTGTTAATTATATTTTTTATTACAGTTTTATGCATAACTTAACTTGTTACGTTTACCATCAATAATCATTACAGATATCATATATATATATTACTAATTATAACAAATTATAGACCAATTATATTTTGTGTTAAATAAAATAATAACTTTAATGGCTATTTGAACCATGGCCAAGTATAAATCAAAATTATTGTAGTTGAAAAAAATTGAATATAGTGTGTTATACGACATTAAGACGAAATACCTATATTATGATTAAATTAATTTTATGAACATCATAATATTTTTATTTATTAAATCAAATAATAAACGTTTTATTCAAAATAGTATATTGAAATGTTTTAAACGTAAATATTTGTTAATTTAAAACGTAGTTAATCATCCAGATTTTGAAATGAAAGAGAGAAAAAACGAAACCAGTAAATCACCGTATCAGAAAAAACACTAAACCGTGCACGTTGTGGTCTACATGTGCGCTCAAGTTGTACATGACGATCGTAATAATTATTATTAACTTTAATTAATATTAAACGTAAAAATTATACATCATTTTTATATTTTCAAAGTCAACAAACCGTACCCAAAATAATTTTTCTCTACCAACTAACATACTTTGCGTACATTGGCCAGGCGAAATCAGAAAATACCGTAGAAAGCGAACTTAAAACATTAATGAGTAGGTATATGATGACGACGAGAGACAGGACAATTTAATTAAATTGTATAATAACGGTCGTAAAATGCGATATATGATCAACCGCCGCTTATTCCTATACTGAAGTATCGGGTTTTACGGATACAATTCGATTTGCGCGATCCGTTAACAACCAGTCAAACGACATAGTTCGTTTTAAATAGAGAATGCAAATGAAAATGAAAGCGGTCTAGTATGGAATTCAAATAATAATATAATCGTACCATCAAACATTCGAACATGTATTGTATATATTACGTAAATAATCAAGTTCCCGGATTTTGGTCACTAGGTAAAATGAAACCTAACGCAAACGACTTTATTAATTTCTTTTTGGAAACTCAAATATTTACATGATTTTATTCGTTTTACACATAATTTATCAAATTCGATGGATTAAATAATTGATTTAACCTCCATCTAAAACAGAAATATTGCCTGCTACAACAACGATAAGTAAAAATTTAAAACATATTAGATAAACTTTTTTAATATATAATTTTTTTTTTTAAATATGAAATGAGTAAATAGTTTAATATGTTATAATATTTTATTTTCCCAATAATTTATTGTCGTTTCTTTTAAATAACTATTAAAATTAGAAGGCTGAATTGTAATATCAAAAATAGTAATTGTTTCATATCTTCTATTTAAAAAATATATTTAATTTGAAAAATTCAGTAGGTACTTTTTATAAATAATCGTTTATTACTTAATTCGTAATATTATTATATCGTACCTATTTATATTTTATTTATGTAATGGTTCAGTAATATAAATATAAATAATCTATCTAAATACATATTTTGTTTTTTAATATTTAAAAATAATTTTTTATCGTATTTGTTTAATCATATAATAATTAAATTATGGCTTGAAAAGTTATTTAAATATTCATTTTATAATATATAATTTTTTCCGTGTATCACAAAAATTTAATGTTATATAACTCAAAAATACGAATATACTTTTACTTATAATTATAACTAAGAATAGATAAAAATAAAAATAATATTCGATTGGTAAAATGTAGTGTTTCCATGACTTGACGAATACCTACTGTTATCTACTACCTACATAAATATAAATCCCCCAAATTTCTTAAAAATGTTTATCATTATTATTATTTGTAAATATGAAATAATTAAATACTTAAAATTTACTTAACCCAGTAGCTCCGAACATATACTTCAGGTAATTCAATTGAATTTCCTTAAAAAGGGGTGCGTGGATTCCCAGAAAAATATTCCCTTAAAAGCTTGTTGAGAACTAACCTAATACTTGGATAATGGATACAAATAGGAGTGCGTGGGTAATAAATAAAATAGATTTAACTGCCCGTTTTAAAATGTGTCGACGGCGCGGTTTACACCTGTTGGTTTATTTTAAATATTTAATTACATTATAACATAAATATTGATAGTTAAACTTTTCAATATTATTATTACTATAATTATAATAGTACCTATCTATTTTTTAATAATCTAAATAAACAAGAACATTTTTTTTAATAGTAATGAACAATATAAAAGTTTACATTTGCAGTGGTGGATTTAAGGAGGACCTCAGAGACCTGGGTTCCCCATGGGTCTAATACGTATATTAACATAGGTTAAACATAGTATAATACTTAATACATGCGTGTACATTTTTTTTCAATTTAACAATATTTTAATATTTAGAAAAATATAGATTTTTATTATTATCATTCATTTAATTATGATTTTTAAAAATTTTGGCTCTCCCTCCAAAAAAAATCCTAGATCCCCACTATACATTTGTATAGACTAATAATAACAACATAAGGAATTAATGTATCTCACACCAGCAAGAATAGTTTGACACAACTCAAAAAATCGTTTTTTTTTAATTATTTATATCAAAAGATGTAGAATTAAATTCTCTATAATTTGGGTTATCATTATTTTTTCATAATCTTTATCATATAAGTCAGTATAAAATGTCTTTCTTCTGGCTTGGAAAATTATCAACTTTCCAACATGAATAGTGACATATCGGAGTTATGTCATTAATCTTTAATAATTTGTCATTATTCTTGCTTGGATATTGTTATAATAGCAGCCTGATTATTGTATTATATCGTATCACCTCTTGAAATTGTAGAATATTAAAATGTTAGAATAGTAGTATCATCAAGAAATCAAACAGAATTAAATTTTTCATAAATAATTTTGTTATTTTCTTTAACATTAGGTAGGTTACAATTCTTAACATCTATATTTGATTTCTTTGATAATTTGATAATGCTGATAAAATTTAAACACGAATTAATTTTACTAAATTATAACAAATAATACTAATAATAATAATACCTATGAGTATTATTAATGAAATATGAAATCGATTTAAATTTAGTAGCTTCAATTTTTGTTATATAATCTATATAATCTATCAGCTGGTATACATAAAAATACAACCATTTCCATTTTCATAAAATTTCGAACAACATGTTTGAAAAATAATAATTTTTTATAAATACGATTTACTATGTGTATTTGAAACTTTAAAAGTGTATTTCCTAATATTTACATTTTTTTAGTGTTGTCCTGCTGGTGTGCAATATAAAAATTTATTTTGACTTTTTTAACAGTAGGTAATATTTAATTTAAAACAATAGTATTGATATTACATAATTATACTGAAAATTGATTGTTTTTAATTTTTAAAATGTCTGGTCATGTTGTCAACGATTATATACCATATACATTATACATTATAAATACATGATGGTCATTGCTCGTTACAAAGCAATGAATGGAAATATTAAATTAATTTTTCTCAACAAATCCTCTTTTATCATGTTTATAATTTTTGACATATCTCATAGGCATTACAAAAATACTTATATTATATAAAAATAATAATGATTTCCGACCAAAGAATAGACGCGTGCACACCACCTGCTTTCATTTGATTTTATCCCGGCGTGCGATGACTGGACCGTCCTCTAGAAATCTCGTCGACCTTCACCAAGCCAAAGCGAAAGTTTCCTATTTTCTCGTTGATAGATGAAAATGCATTTTCATTTTTATTCCCACGGGTATAGATTGATTATCATTATTCATTATTATGGTCATTGGTCAATATCATATGTTTGGTGTGTAAAATGATTAAGTTGTTAAAATTAAATATCAATAATTAGCAATTGAAATATTGTATTATTATAGTAGTTGTTGATGTCAGAGAAAGCTGAGTGCATTGAACTATCAGTTAATGAATAACTCGCAAAACATTATACTCATATTACGGAATGTGTAATTATTTTTGTTGTTTTTATTATGATTTTCAATATTTTAATATTATAAAACTAATCGCATCAGGAAACATAGTCACGAATTACAACTATTATTATTCAACTGAAACGTGAGAAAAATGTATTAACTATAATTCAAGTGTATTTAATTAAGGTCATTGAAACTTATACGTAAATACGCAATCTATTGACGTATTTTATATTATTTTAGTATAGTTGAATATGCCTTAATTAAAATACATTTAAATAATCATTATTAAATTATTGTATTATTTCGATATGAGAAATATACTTTAAGGTACAAATTGTCGACTGTATGTCATTAAATTGTCATTTTAAAATATATACCTAAATACATTTATTACAACAAATTAATATTAAATACTATTGATTATATTTATAAGATATTAGAAGAACTTATTATATTATTCCATATAAAAAAAATGTATATGGTCTTAATGTAATATTATAATTTAGGTTTATATGCGTATATTTGTTTTTAAGCATATAATAAGTAGATAAAAAATTGATATTAATGAACTAAATTAATTCTCATCCTATTCTATAGCCTATAAATTAATTTAGGGAATATCTAATGAATATAATCTAAACTTCTATCGTTTTATTTTATATGAGTATGCTTTACTTTTGTGTTAAATATTTTTGTTTTCATGATTATATTTTATTACAAGAGAGGATATACTATACTACGATGACGTAAGTTTTCACAATGCCATAATATAACAAGTTAGTTGAGTAAAATTATAATGATATAATATAATTTTGTAGAATACCCTAGTTGTATACTTGTCTCATATAGGTACGATCGATATTAAAATAATGTTTTCTATGACATTATAATATTAATTATAATTATTTGTTACAACACAAGACTTGCATCTCAAATAAAAATAAAATTTAATAACAAAATACTATAACGTATATAATTTTAAATAATGTTTTGTAATTTATAATATAATATAAAATAAATTAAAATTCCAAAATTGTTATTTATGTGGATGTGTTGTGAATATAGTATAATAGTTTATTTTGTTGTGTAAATATAAAAATATAATTGGAATATTTGCGAGAAGACTTATTTACTTCGACAGGTGATTAGATGATCAGCACGACCATTTCTCTGCTGTTGAATAATAAATATAATAATAATAATCGATCTTGATAACACGATGGCGCCGGAACTTGAAAACTGTGAAAGCAATTTTATGAACGTTTTCGATTAAAATATCCATCAAAGCGTTAATAAAATCGGAATTATGATTTAATATCCGTTGTTGGGCTCGGCAATGAAATAATATAATATACAAAGAAAATAAATCATCTGCCAACCAAATGATCTCAATGCGATTTGCGCAATATGAAGCTATCGGGAACATTTTCGTTTTCTTTTAAATGTACTTATTTCGTTTCGGTGCTATAATTTCGATTTATGTACACTTCACTACTACCACAAGTAATAATTTCATTAGACTATACAAACTACATACTCAATATCAAAACGAGAGCATAACGCAAAACGTATTAATAGTATTATGTAAAAAAAAGTAATAATCTGGTCTCACTATACTGTCGCTGTGCGCGACAATATTATTATTATATTAAAAACGGAAAGGTAATAAGAACCGCACAGTGCGCACAGACAAATAAATTCCAACAATGACCATAACGAGTAATAATAATAATATAGACATACAATATCATATAAGTCGTGAACACGCTTATTATTTCACACGTTAATTATGTCCACTGCAGGTTGTGAGATCTTAACCGTAATTTGTCTTAGTTGTATGAGTTGAAGACAATAACGTAATAATAATAATATGCATTATGAGTTGTAATAAATAGATAGTTTTGATAGTTTTTTTTTTCTGTAATACCAACAAGACCGTATTTTATTGTTTATGAAGTTATAATGCATAATAGTAATAATAATATTATGATAACCGTTGGAATCAAAAAGACTTCAACGCTCGGCCAGTTAAAAAAAAAAAATAATAACAGTTATTTTCAAATTATTATTAAGTCATCGCTACCCATAAATTAGTCAAGACATTATGCGTTAATATATAAATATAATGCAGTAAGGTCATGTGAAATACTTACATTAAGTTGTGCATAAATATTATATAAATTCAATGAATAAATATTTCGCACGTTTTTTGGGATAAATGCGTTTGGGTCAAGGTATATGACGTTAAAGATTAGTGGCAAAACTAACGACTCGTATTATTATTAAAGTTTAGAAGTGAAATATAATAATAGTAAATGAGATATTAAAAGAATCAAACGTCAAGTACCTACCTCTAAACTGTTTAAAATTATGAAAAATGAAACATATATTACGCAACCAAAAACATTAATAATCCATCTTATAATGTGTCATCATCAATACAAATTAAAATTATAACCAATTATCAACTAATACTCTATTATATAACGTGATAATTATATTTACTTATAATAAGAAAGTAAATTCATTAGGGAAGAGTAAAAATTAATTATATATATTCTGACTTCTTAATTAATTTTTATATTTTAATTCTCACGTTAAATACACTTTTATGATTATATGTCAGAGCAATAAAAAAAATCAAAAAAAATCATCTGAATATTCCATAAACTATTACCAACTATCGAAATGTAAACGAATATATAGTTGTTATTCAAAAGAATATATATTATTATATTTTGAAGCAAATATATATATATTAAATACAATTCCATCCCCCGCATTCATTATTCATATAATATATTACTGAATCCTACAAATAATAAATTCCAAAGGTATTTTAAAAGTGTCAGAATTATTGTAGTACATATATAATAAAATACAGTTTTATAATGATTAATGTTTATCTTTAACGTCTTTCAACCTTAATTTCCTAACAAGTCTTGTAAAATATTGTTATTACAGTGTATATAATATATATATTATAGTTTCCATAATAAAAACATTTTCAAAGAATAATAGTCAAGTCAATGCATGGATTTTGAATTTAGACCTATACCTTTTTTATTATATGACTTAAAAAGAGAGATCTTCATTGTTTACTCGATTGATAAATGGTACAGCAGGTACATGTTTAGTCACATTTATTTTACATGCATTCCTACTATAAAAAAATAAGCAATCAAAAAAAAAAATATCTTACAAGCGTTCAATGATACAATTTACTGTACCTATAAGAAAATGTTTCGTCTTACTTAAAACGCAGAAATAGACCAAAAATCTAGTGAATTATGATAAATGAATTTTAATCATTCGTTTAAATCAATTAATCAAAATATTTAAAACTAAAATATTATATACACAATTACTGATTATTAATTGAGATTAAATTTGTTTAAAATATTCAAGTGCACAATATATTATAGGTACGCTTACTGTGGAAGTATAATATTCAATTTATAAACGAATTTGAAATTTATGATCATAAATGTATGCGTTTAAATTCTTGCAAAGACGCTATACCCACATTTTTGTCTCTGTCTAACATATGTATATTATAGGAAATCTACGTACCACATGTTACTACAACTTATTAATAACTAATATTAGAGTAAATTTACTTATTATTAAATTTCTAGAGGAGAACATAAACAGTACTCTAACGTACTTATAGAGTTTATTTTTATTAATTTTAAAACTAATCATATGCATTTCAAAAAAATAAAAAAAATAGTTATTTGAGTACTTATATTTATTATTGAACTTTACTTTTACTATTATTACTTTTATATAATTCGATTAACAATAGAAATATTTTAAAAATCTCTACGTTTGAGTACAGTTTATGTTCTTCTCTACAAATTATAAAAAAAGTAAATTTACTCGTTTGGTATTTGAAAGACAGCAACAATATAAACGTGGATTTAACGTCCGCTTAATATACATAATATTTTTAAAATTTACAATTATACAAAATCGTATACGTAAGAATAAAAATCTTATAAAAAAAAATTAAAAAATACTCACAAAATACGAATGTTGTTTCTGAAAAAAAAAAAATGATCGATTGGCGTGGACGCGCGTACTATAAAATACCCGATCGGATAGACGAGAGACGACAGATTAAAAACGAAACTAAACTTGAGTGACGAACGTTCGCGAGCGTATTGATAGTTAAATTGTACGTTTGGGATTGCGCGAGCGGAGGCGCACCGTCACAAAGTACCGGAGAACGCGTTTTGGAAGGACCTGTTGTTGGCCAGCGGTCGGAACACAATCCGAGAAGAACGGCGGCGGCGTCGTGATCGGTTAAGAAAGTGGGGTCGGTCATCGTGTAGGCGCCCGCCACCCGCGGAAAGGAAAAGTGAAGAGACGGATCCCGGGTGGGTGTGTGTGTCGTTGGCATTGGCGGCCCCAAGGTCGGCAACCGCAACCTGTTGGTGTTGTACGCGGTAAACAACACGCGTTTTTTTAAAGAAAATATGTATATTATTTCCACGCGATCAACCCTTTTTTTTTATGTATATCTTAACGCGACGTCGGAATTCTCTACCGCGAGATGATTATTATGGTTATAGTAAAAAGAAAATTATTATTATTATCATTACACCTGCGACGACGTATATGAAACATCCGATATGCGAGTTTTCTCTTTCTCTCTCTGTAAGTCTCTCTTACATCAATAATTCGTCTTGTTTTGAATATTATTATTGACATGCGCGTTTATCCGTCAGCAGCCGGTCGATTCTCTCGACCACATCACGCAATACTATAACGCGTTATTATATTTTCGGATCGTTTGGATTCGTAATGGTATTATTTTACGAGACGGTCGTGTTTTGTTTTTTTTTTATTCCAATACGGTAATAATATATTGTTTTAGTTTTTTTTCTACGGCATACACATAACCCATACGACTGACCTAACCGTATACACGGTATAAATAACATAATATAACCTACACACTTGATCGTACGGCAAATTCGTATACCAATTAACATATTAATACGAGTGTATACCGCAGTTACCAGTAACCGCCTATATTATTATAGTATTAAGGCGCGTAGGTCGGAGGTATAACGGCCAAGTCAGGCGCAACGACCGTGTAGTCAGGCGATTGTCCGCCTTCGAAAATACAACACATCCGATATGCGTCAATAATGTTTTAGTTAGATAAATGATTAGTTATTATTATTATTATTTTTTTTTTTTTTTTTAACAAAACTTATTTAAGCAAAGCGATTATAGTAAAAAAAAATTATAAAAAAACATAACAATAAAAAATAAATAAGAACATATAAAGACGTTAAGAATTTAAATTAAGAAGAGAGGGACAGAGGACAAATTATTTTATCATTATTGTATAACATGATATTTTTTGAGCCCATGCCTTGTGACTTATACATAATATGTTTGTAAATATTTCATCGTTTTTAATCAGATTTCACTTTTCTTTTCTTTTTTAATCTTTCGATTTTGTTGGTAAAACATTTATAATATTATCTATTGCAATAAATTATTGGACATAATTTCTATCCAAACCGGCAATTGATTTTCTTAAATACCACATAAATTTTTAAATAGGAGTTTGTCGAGAGAGATTGTATATGTGATAAGTATCTATAGAGTATATATGTTTAATTATTTTAAATAGCACTTGATATCCTTCTTAAAAATAAAATAAAAATATAGAATATTTAAATAACTATAGATTGGAAATTAAATGCACATTAATCTGCTCAAAAATGTACAAATTAAAATGTAAAATTCTAAATAGATGATTCGTTTTCTAGTAATATTATGTTGCAAATATTGCAATAAAGAAGACAATATTATAATACGATATTACCATATTTTTCTATAATAATAAATACATATACCATATATGGATATTTAAATATTTTTAATATTTTAGATTCAATAATACAAAATGAGTATTTTAATGAATAGCTATAATTTTTGTGTAACCATAGGGTATACCATGCTATTGGCATAATATTGTATAAGAACATATTAAGTTTATTATTTAAACGTTCAACATATATTAGTGTATTACTAATTCGTCCTTGTAAACGAATAAACTAAACTAAACTATAAACTATAATGAAGAAATCGATATTTTCAAACAAAATCACAATTTAATGAGGCGTACTAAAATACTAAATTATATTTTAAAGCTAGTAATAATGATTTTATAGTTGGTATGCAAGCATAAATAGTGTAGCAATGGCGGTAATAAATTGGTTATAATTTATAATAATAACCCAAACGTAAATATAGGTATTTCGTGTAGTGTATTCACAAATTCACAAGCAAAGCTTTAAATTCCATATTATGCATTTTTAGCATATTTTACATTTTTCCAAGTTTATTTACACAAATATGATTTTCATCTGGTTACGATTTAAAAAAAACACGTGTTTCTGTTGCATATTGAAATCGGTCTGAAGGGATTACAGACAAGACTAATTAATATTATCATTTATCATATTATAATTACAACTAAAATTTTCACGAAAATGCCGTCTATGAACGTAAAATGTTACCATATTTGTTTATTGTCATACCATATAAATTATATTGGAATAAGTTATTTTTCATAAATATCTATATAGTTATTTAATATCTTTAGAATTAAAAAGACAAAAAAAACTATAAATTAGTCAACTTTATTTCCAGTTTATACCTATGTATTCCATTATATAAGACTTCATTCATTCCAAAAAAATGTGAATATCATAAATATTAAATAAATATAAGGAATTTAAAATTTCTTAATCAAATCTTTTTATTATGATTGATATAGATCAAATTAAATATTGATGCTTAAATATATATAAACTATACAGAGTATGACTCGAAAGACATTTGTTGTCTGTAGAAAAGACTAAACAATATAGGTGAAAAATGGTTATATTTTCTTTAAGTAATTACATACGAATAAAAATTACTGTTTAATGGGTTTGTTTATAATTCACATTCATATAAACAATCGTAATAAGCCGGATACATTTCGCGCGACAGTAGTGTTAGAAACTTGTTATTTTTAAAACCGAAAGCAATGATTAATTATTTCATTTATTTAAATAATTTATATCTATTACAGATGAATAGGTACACTATTCATTTTTTTTTTTATGTAATAAATTTATATATATACGTTTCTAAATATTTTTTTATTTATTTAAGAATAATTTTGTCTAACTTTCATATAAACATTGATTTATATAATATATTAGTTAAATAAATAAAATTACACTATTTCTTTTAGACATTGGAAATACAAATAAATTAATAATATAAATTAAATTTCAATCAATTTAAATTGAAAAAATAATTTGTTTTTACACAATTAAAACGTTATCATTAAAGAATTTTTATCTTTGTTTAAATAATTATAAAATTATAAAATATTGAAAAAATTTAAGTTTTTAAAAAATATTATATGTACTGTACATATACTTATCATCTATAGTTTAAAAATAATAAAACTATTTGATTGAATAAATATATTTACATTTTATAATTTTATAACAATATAAAAAAAAAAGGTGGGAATGTCAATTTTAGGCATTCCTCCATCGTCCCTTCGGTCCTCGGAGAAATTAGTGGTTTATTATAATTAAGATTTGAATGCTATAATATTGCATTAGAAAATACGATTCTGAGCGAAACTCAATATATTACAATACACTATACTAATAATTCATTCCAAAATTTTACCTCACTTGTATACTACCTATGTTAATACTCAAAAAAATGTTTAAGTCTTTACGATCAAAACTCAATTAATTATCACGAAATTTAAAAATTTTAAATAACAGAAACCGTAATTTTGCCGATTTTCCGCCATTTTTTGGTAGTTTTTTCCCTCCTAAGGAAAAACCTTTAAGAAATTCGAAAAATGAGATAAATAAAGTACCAACTAGACACGATTTTCTACCGAAAACATACCCTACTTGTGGTAATCAGACCAATATTTCTACCCGAAAAAGAATTTTCATACACCAAAAAAAAAAAAAAACAACATCTTTGTAAAACCAATACATTCTTCGCTTCGCTTAGAATCTAAAAATGATTTAATAAAACTGCGTTTCATAATATTTTATTAGTTACACTAAAATTAAATATAATAAGAACAAAATATTTTAAGTTAATATTATTATTAATTAATAATTATATTTCGTCGATTCATAAACAATTTATTCTTTAAATTGTTACATTGACTATTATCAGTATTATTCTTATAAATATTAAATTTATTTCATCCAAAAATATAATTTTCTAATATATATACATATATATTAAAATTACTTATTTTATTGTTACTAACTCACTATATTTGACACAGCTAAATATAACCTTTGTTACCTTCTTAAAAGCTAAAATTTAAACTGGTTTTAATCTCAAAGTTAATGTTTGAACTTAAAAAAATAATTCTGTATTACACAAACACGTTTATTTCAATTGTATTTTTATAATTTGAAATTTTAATACACAAGAAAAGAATAACTTAAAATGAATACGTTCATATGTTATATTTATAAAACTGTTATAAATAGTAAACCCGAACAATAATATACTAATACATATCAACGATTATTGGTTTAATTCAATTACATGTATGTTTAAATTCAAATTTCTAACACATACTTTCCTCGTGACCACCTTAGTTCGTGAACATAATAAACTTTCCATCTCGCAGATAAACAAACTACTATTGAGCATTTACAAATAGAAAACAAGGTGTGCTCTTCTTATTAATGCGTTTAAGAAGCGAAATAATGTTTGAAGGAAGTTTACTTAACGATTTATATAGTTTATACTTGCTGTATAATAATTTGTAATATGAAAAACCCGATTATATAACTAAGTATAATTATAATCATAAAATTTTTTATATATTTCATAGGACGATTTAAAATCGTAGTAAAATCAATTCAAACAACTTTAATTTGTATTATTTTCGATTTTAATAAACCATAACAAAATAGATATCTATTTTGTCATGTAATAAACTATATAATAATGCCATTGTTTTTAAGCTGTCAAAATCATTTGCATTTTATTACATTTAAATTTATTATTATTAATTATCTAAACTAAATATTTTACTTTTTAATGTATATTTATATCTTTATTTTCGTATATTTTGATAGAATATAGTTGTTGAACATTATGATTAATATCGTCATAATTTTTTTAGATATTTCATTAACTATTTCATTCATTATAAACTGACAAGGTAAGAAAATTGCCGTAGGTTTATTTTGGATCCCTGATTAACTCTTGCTTTCACTTTAAACTTTCCTGTCACTACTACATGACGCATATAGTACACATTTCACGCTTATGCTGATTAGTTAAAAGATATTGTACAGTATCCAAAGATAAAAACGATAAATATTAAAATAATTAATAATTAATTAATATTTTAAAATAAAATAAAAACATAAAAGTGGAGTAAATTTATTGAATTTATTGTGTCTTTGTTAACTGTCTAATTTTATTATTGCCTAATGAATGGATGAATTGTATGTAAAAAATTAATAAGTATGGAAACTACGAATCGCATTATTTAATGAATATAACCATACAAACCATCGAAATCACTATAGTTAAATACAAATCAGCGTCTCGTATCCAATATCCAATTAATTATTTGTAATTAAGTGCGTGGTTAAGTATTAATATTTATATACGTACATAATGTGTTATAAAAAAAAACTTTCTTTCAGATACACCAACGTAAACATGCGGAATGCGAGAATCTCTCGACGTATCAAGTATGATAACCCACGTGTTTTATCACGATTTAATATTTTAATCGTTATAACTGTTTTAATAACGATGGTGATATTCACACGGTGGTGTAATACTACAATACTTATTATATTGAATCGGATGATTATTATTTGTAATATATTATGCAATTAGTTCCGAAATAGAAAATTCTAAAGGTAAGTGCGTATGTTTCATTGTGATAGTTAATAAAACTAAAATTATATTCATAATATTATTATGCGTATTTTAAATACTTGCACTTTCTACAGGGCCCCCCATGAACACGTGTAATAGTGCGTGGGTGTTTAAAAAAATCATATATAATATCAGCTCATCTATTTATTACGTTCCAGACTTTTAAACGTGGGATCATCGTGTAAACGGATCTTTAATAATATTATGAGTAACGAGAATTAACTCATTTGTCACGTGTAGCTTACATAACTGCAATCTGCAATATACAGAGTGATCAGAATTCCGTGTTACAGAAATAATAGAAATAACATTGAAAACACATTTTTTTCCAATCACATTTTTAACATTAAATTATTTTCACCCTGTATTACACGTACACATAATATGCCTTTTTATTATATTTATCATTTATGTGTGAATTAAAACAATGGTATAAATTATTTGGCCAACGCTTCACTATTGTTATTGCTCTATTGTCATATATAGGTACGCAAAAAAACCACCTTATGAAAACGTGACCACACACAAATTGTAGGTACCTATATTAATTCAAAATATTTATAAAAAAAAAATATTTAGTCAATGTTAATTATTATTTATGCACGCTTAAACGGTTGTCTGTCCGCCAATTGGGTTACGTATTGCTGTTGTACTCTATAATTCAACATGCGATTGCCCTTCTTGGGGGGCACTAGTTGAGGTCGGCCACGACTAGGCCAAGTCCATTCGAACAACGATGATGATAATTAATATATAAATAAATAAATAATTTTAATAATAGTGTATCACCACCCTGTATGACATCATGTGAAACCTTCGATTTTTTATCCATAACTATGACTATAAATAGCATGCGGAAAAATTATACCTATAACAATTTAACTTATTATATTATGAAGTTCAGTTCTTTTTCCCAATTTGTTCGGATATATACAGAGTGATCAAAAATCCGTGTTACAAGAATGGTGTCGAAGAAATACGAATATATATATACGATATACGATATATATTATGCGATTTTTATCATTTTGTAACATTATTTTCTGATTACCAGTAGGCTGTAATATTAAAATACGTATTACGAAATATAAACAAAATTGAAATTATATATTATATTATAATATATAATAATATAAATAATTTAATATATTATAACATATATTAAATATTTTCGATTTCATTATGTCAAATAAGTTTTGTTCGTATAGCTACATCTGATAAATTTATATAAAACTACGAACCTAGAAACTATAATGTGTATAATATTATAATAATTATCTGATTTTTTTTTTCGTGGGCGGGACAATGGAACATTTACAAGTCAAGTTTCAAGTTTCCACATTAGTCCTATAAGACAGTATTCCATAATAGTTTGGTGAATAGTTTATTAAAGTGAAATTTCAGTGCTCAAATATATAAGTTGTTATTTAATATTTACAGTTCTTTAATGAAAATTATCTACCTACAGTTATTACCAGTGCAAATTACATATTTGTAAACACAACTATTCAGATTACACTGTGCGAATGTTGATAAAACGTTACCTACTCATAAACTGTAACAAATTTGAATAGATAATACAGTTAACATATTTTTAAATAAAATACCTATTCTTTCAATCTTATCGTTTTTTAATAATGTTGCAGACTATATAAATATAATAATAGGTACTTTAGCAATAAATTATTCAAATTAATGATTTGCATTACTTTATATATAAATAGCTTATGTCAATAATACTTTTTTAAATATATTTATATTTATATTATATTATATTTTTTAAATACATTATATAGGTATATACTGATGTGTATTAATTTGTTTTATACGTAAATATTAGTATATTTTTTACAGTTTATTCTATCCGCATTATTTAAACACAATGAGTAATTTTATAATACAACTTTTGTATTGGCACTAGATTGTAGCGGTTCACGGTATTTCCTTTTACAGATTTTAATAATAGATTAAGAAATTATTGCATATACTCATACATGTTTATTTTTTTTTGTCCTACTTGGATAAATTAATTGTGAAAATTGCAAATATATATATATATATTTTTTTAATGTTAATAATATTTTAATTAATATAATATTATTAAAATAAAAATCATTATTTTATTAAGTAGTTCATGCCTATATTTATATGTCTATTCGTTTATTCATAAAAAAACATGACTTCATTGCTAACTTCATTATGCATTTTAAAATATTTTGTATAGGTCATCATCAATATTCAATAGGAAATAATAATAAAATAATTGAATAATAGTGATATTAATTAATAATTGGTTTTTAATCGTACAATATTCTTATAATACAATTTTATTACGTGAAAGACTTTTTCGTATAAAAAGCAATATAGATATCTCAATAGAAATAAACAGTCACTATTACATTTTATGAATACATAACAAATAACACAATATTAAATGCATTGTATTGGTAAACATATACATAATACCTACATAATATTATAATAACTTATGTACGCATGAAATGCTTTGTAAATAATAACGATTGTTTCATTGAAATATCAAATAGTTTTATATACGATTTGAATTTTAGTCCTTAATCCTCACAAATATTTCAAATACGTTTTATCTTACAGTATCTATTACCATATTATGTGTTTCTTATATTTGATGTGATCTTTTTAAGCGACGCTTAATGAAATGATAATAATCTATTATTATTTATTAACATTCGTATTCATTAATATTTAATACGTATTAATTACTCAACGAAATTTCTATGGCAGTTGAAGTAAAGTTAATTTTTTTTAGTTCATTGTAAATTTTAGCTTAAGAATAATACAAAATATAATTTAAAAAATTCCATTTTGAAAATTTTATTTTGCATTTTTTTGTGTTTTGGTTACATTTTTATATTTAAGGTTATAGTTTATTTGTTTTATTTCATTTTATTATTTTTTTTTATGAGTTTTCATTAATACTATTTGTATATATGAACTATGAAAAATATCAAGGATGAGTTAAATTATTATTAGAGTTTAAGTATTTTTTTTTTTTTTTAGTTTTAATTTTTATATTGAAATAGTTTTGACAGTTCCATGTATTTTAAAAATTAATATTTATTAATTAAATTAAATTAAATTAAATTCGTTATTAAATTAAGGCCAGTTAAATTTTATTTAACAATCAGTTAAACTATCATTCAGTTATCATTAGAGGAGAGTTTAATAAAAACCAATGATAAAAACAATTTGAATGCATTTTTTAATGCATTAATTTGAGTTTTCAGAGAATTTGTTGAGGTTTTTTAATTAAATTTGTTTAATTCACAGTCTTACGTATCACAGAGATTAACTCGTTCAGAATAAATATAGGTACTTAGTACTTACTTATAATTAATGAATATTATACTTTTTGTTAAATTTCAAAATATCACGTATTCACGTCTCATCAAACTACAGCCCATTTGCGGAATAGTTATCATATGAGTATATTATGACCTACGCATCATGTCGTCATCAATCCTACTGAAAAGATGTATTGAAGTCATGCACAAGTATTCAGTCTACAATATACTCTTCACATCTATATATATATATTTCATGTATGATATATGATGTACGTATTATGTGTAATAGATACACGACGATGACATACAAAATTTTAATATTATCCAATACCTATAATACAAGATGAACTTAAAAGATAGTATTTTAAAAAATATTTGTTTATAAAATGGATATTAAATCATATCCTATATATATAATAATGTTAATAATCATGAATATTTTTTAAAAATCGATAAATATTTATTATATTTCAATTTATGCGTGTTAATATTTACAGATTAGTGATAAAAAAAATGGTTATGACAATAACCTATATTTGCCTACATAATGCAGGTTTGTTAATTAAGACTAGTTTTTAAATATGCAATGGGAAATAAACTTAATGACAAGTATCTAATAGTCATAATCAAACTGAACTTGTTTTGTTATAAATAAAATCCAGTTTGCAATTATTACTTAATTGAAACAAACGAGTGTTATCTCACAAGTAAATATACTGTAATGATGACACACATTGGATATAAAATATAAATTCAATTAAAACTGCTATTATCATTTGTCAATACACTGATTTTGAATCGATTATTTTTATTACCTATATGATAAACCTGCAGATCAAATTTGTGCAAAATGCGAATTCTGTATATTATATGATATGAAATCAAAAAAATTACCAATCGAAAACGCTTACATCATCATTCATCACTAATATAATATATATATATATATATTTTTAGGTCATACAACCATACAGGTACAATAAATCTACACTGTACATAATATCTATACGTACCGCGATATTATAATTGATTGTCGACGGGAAACAGCCGTCGTCGCAATTAGCCGATTGTCACGAATCAAAGTATATTATTATTGTTGTGCGTGTGGTATGCCGCGAGTGGGCAGGTATACAATAAAACACAATAATATTTTCTCACCGTTACACAAAAGTTCGGTACAGTAATGGTATGCAGTACGTATACTTATTACCACTGTTATAAACCGCAACTTAGGTAGGAATACCTTCTGACTTCTGTATAAAAGTGAAACCTATTCGATGACGTTAATGCGTATAGTATAGTGTTATTATTATTATTATTTTTTTTTTCGTTTTCGTTTGAAGGGCGGGTTCGAGAAAGTCACTCCGGCCGACAATATAGTGAATGCGATGGCGACTTTAACCCCGAGGCTATGCCGCGAAAGCGGTCCTATATATTTTGTATGTATATTAACTGTGTATTATACAGCCGAAGAGGTTGTTATCGTTTTCACTCCTTCTTGGCCCGTGGCGCACGAACGAGCCTGGTCGTCGTGGTCCTCCGACGCGAAATCGGCCGACCGATCGTGTCTCATACTTGTACCTATATTGTACGATTAATAAATTACAAAATAATTATTACAGTATAATGACTTATAATACGGATTTTTTATATATTTATACGGTGATAAAATAAAATATCACATCTCACATCTATCAGTCATTGACTACGCGTAGCTGCGGTGGCGTATTCACGGTGACATGTGGGATAGATTTCCTCCCTTGACATTTGTTTTTTCTAGCGGTATTCTTTCAAAACTGTTATAAAAAAAAAAAGTTATTTTACATAATATGTCAATAGACAATATTTTCTATTACAGAATAACAATATCGAAATTGCAACCCTTTAACACGTGTTGTTGACGTTGGCGAGAGAATAAAACATTTCTTGGTCAATGAATTATTGCTATCGCATACTGACCCCTTTGACGAAATTCTAAATAAGTCATTTTTACATAGTACCGCTCGTAATGGGTAATATATACCAAACCTATCTGTTAAAATGACAAATAAACTCTGAATACGATCACGGTTATGGTATAAACTAAAACCTATGACCCGTTGAGAACTTGTTCCAATATCAAATGGAAATCAGAGTATTATAATATGACCATTAATTTTTTAACTTATCTCAGTTTTACCTTATTTTATGACATGTGTATTATGTATATAAAACAATATAAATGTAAGTAATGTAAATGTGATTTACAATGTGGTACGAAAGACATGTATAATAGTAGTTGTATAATTATGTGTAAACTACTTAGTTTAAATTTTAAAATAAACATTGGATGATTAGGTTTGAAAAATTGTTTGATAATATTGTCATTTATCTTTGGAAGTAAAACTTTTTTATAGTTAGAAAAATACTTCATTCTGTACTTGGATAAAACTAAATATACCGGCACAATCATATAATTTAGATTTTTCACACCTACAGTGTCTGTGTCATAGTTATGACGTGAGAATATGTGACTATTGTTTTAATGTCGTTTTAATAATTATTATTCAATTATATAAATATGATTATCTTCTGAAGCGTATATATTCTTTAAATCTATATAAAAAAAAAATTTAAAAATACAAGTATATGTATAATGAATATGTATACTCTATTATCTATATTATAATGTTATAACTATGTACTAAAAATAATAGTACAAAATATAACGATGATTAATTAAAAATATTAAAATAAATCGATTTATATATAAATAATAAATAGTCATGTTGGATACAACAAGAGGCCATGCACAATGGGTGATTTTATGAATTCTTATATCGTCCGAGTATAACGTACATAATTACTAATTAGTTATGAGGCCGCGGAATGAAGATTACACACTTCTTAATTAAACGTTTCTGTGGTTCAAAAACAAACGAAAACACACCGATTTCATCACAATCCTTGAGTTAATACAAATAATATAATATTGTATATTAAAAGGAACTATATTTCGACGACCGAGTGACTTAGGCGATATTATATTATTATATACAGGTACGGGCATTATATACAGACAAGGGCGTCGTTGTAATTACGTAACATCCGCGAGCGAAATATTATGAATATAGAATATAATAGGATGGTGTGCAGCATAGCTAATAGCATAAATATACGTTATAATATAATGTAGTTACAACAATACGAGCGAAATCGTATCAGCCAACATCGCAGTTGTCGTTAGATTAATATTCTTTTAAAATCAATATTTGCACGATATCAAATGAAAATATCTAATATTTATAAATTTATATAACACGGTGATACCGTATTTAGCGTAGATATTTACTGTGATTCATTCTATATTCTAATTCATAAATTAAAATTTTAACATTTAACAATAAATGTTTAATTTTATTTATATACATTAACAAATAATACATATTATTAGTATCTAGGCTTTCTTTAAGATAATTTAAATTATTTCCAAGGAGTAGGAGGTTCAAACCTAAAATCCACCCCATTGGTTGCGTCACTGATTTAAATATTATTGATGTTTATTTTTTATATTTATAATATAAATAGATTATGTAAATGTAATAGAGAATTTTATAAATTTATAAAAAAAATATGTAATGCGCATTAAAAAAAAATAAAACAAAATTGGAACGAATCATATCTATATTGCGATATTTGACGAAACTATTCATTGTCTATTCATTGAGAAACTGGTTAAAAAAATAAAAGAATTGTTTGATATTGTACCAATAAACATTAAAGCGTTCCGGTGTGTGGCGCTATAAAAAAAAAATTAATATATGGGCTTTTCTAAACAAACACGGTGGGTCTAATCAAATGATAGTATGCACCTTTCCCCAATTAACTTAGATCAAAATACACATCCATAAACCTAACATTAATATTATCTTTCCATCATCATAATTGTCTACGTTTAAATCATTTATTATATCCTATATGGCTATATAGTTGCATATATTTATTAAGCCTTGCAGTACTATATTATGCACATTATATATCAGAACTACGAAATTAATTTATTAGGTAGGTATATTGAAACTTTTAAAAATATGCTTATGATATTAATTTGAAACATACAATTAAATATATCAAAAGTACAGTAAATTATTATTTATTGGAACAAGATTAAATACATTTTTGAATGTGTCGAAAATAAAAATACTGGCATAGTTATATAAATAGTAAACTATAACATAAACAATCTGAATGATCATTAACACAAATTAAATAAACTTAAAACGCCAATCGTGGCAACCAAATCGTATCGAAATTTAGTACAACCGTGAAATATTTGATCACAATTAATGTAAAATATTTCCCGTGGTCCGAATTTTTAAATATACAAAAATGTATAAAAAGAGTTAAAAAGATAAAAAAAAACGATTACAAATTAACAAAAAATAAAAATATGTGTAAACAAATCCTCTTAGGTGAATATTGGAACTTAAGCAAATTAACATTGATATACATCGAATCAATTGATAACAATTATTAAACATAAATATAAACATTAAACATATAGTCTTGGAAATATCGATGATACATTAATAAATAATATATGCGAGTATACGATACGTCATACTTAAGATGACCAATTGCATTTAGTTATGGACAATTAAAACAAGTTCACTGTCTTTTGTGTCAAGGATTCGAGCAAATATAATATTAGGTTTATTGTTTGATCATATACCTACATGCGTATATGATTCAATTTCTCGTGTTATAATCTTATTAAATAAAACCGTAAATGTGAAATTAGATCTACCAAGGTTTAAAAATGATTATGTCAATTATGTCATTATAATATAACGTACCTACTTCCTAACGGTTGTAAAAAAAAAAAAAAAAAAAAAAAAATTATAATTTATTTCTTTAATAAAATTTGCCCAGAGTGTTAATCGTAAAAACATCATACATACGATTTTTATTTTTTATAGTATCATACTATATAAATATGTTATAACTATAATATATACTGTTACAACAGTAATAAATAGATATGTTCATTTAGTATTAATAATATAATTAATGTGATAAATGGTTAAATATTTTGATGGTGCATCATCGTCATATCCAAGGTGATTATAAATTGATAAAACAATAACATTTTATACAACGCTATATGTTTTATGCATATAACTATAAATAACTGTGAAATATATGAGGTACATAGCCTGAGAATAAAATAACACAATGATACGTTTAAGATATTATTTTATCAATCAATAAATTATAATATTATAAGCAACTACGAATCGGTTGTATATCGGAATATTAAATTTTCTTTTCTTTTTAAATAACTGCACTACTGCAGAAAATACTATTATGACTAACTACTATGTATAGATCACAAATAACATGCGCTTAAAATATATTTAAAGATTTTTACACAACGTTAAATATTAGTTATTTAATTATAATATTACTCCTAAGTACAGTATTATATATATATATAAAAAAAATATTCCATCACGATTCACGAAAGATAAAAATAAAACGCAACTTTAATTAGTACATTTATATACATAACAGTTTAGATAGTTAAAATAGTTGTATTTACAATTAAAAACGAAATTTTTTGGTCTTATTAATATATAATATGCCTAATATACCTCGCTTTTAGAAGCAATATATCTACCGTAAACAAATATCTAACTATCTAGATAAGTCCAAATACTCTACAGTATTAGTATACCTACGTACAATAGGCTATAATTATAAATGTATACCACAAAATATAATTAAACATCTCTATTCTCAATTATAACAAAAATAAATAGTAAGTAAATATAATATATAATTGCTCTTTCCATTTAAAGAATTTCTAAAAAAATTAAATACGATTAAGTCAATTTGATTTATACAAACATACAAGTACAACAATTTATGTCACGAATTATTTAAAGAAACAACACTATAAAAAACGTATTATTAATTAATTATATTTATTCCGTGCAGTAATAAATAAATACCTACATTTATATATTATAATAATGTCAAGGAATAAACTATTTTACTGTCATATATATTTTATTAGGTATAATATGTACCTAATTAAAACCTGTGTGTAATAATTTTTTAATTAAATATTCTTGAATCTAAAAATAGAAACGATTGAAAATAACACAAGATTTTGTATCTTCGTCGACGCACTACTATAATATATCGTAGACAACAATAATTTATATTTATTATATTTCAATTAAATTGACTCTCACCTTTCCATTATTTTGTGCAAGCGAAATCAGATAGGTTAGTAAATTACTAACATATATATATATATATATATATATATATATATATACGTACTTTGCTGAACGGACACATAATATGTATAAACTATAACGTAAAAACATATTTTACATAATGGCCGCCGGCTTTAATGCGTACATCCATCGTACGAAGGATACATATATGACATAATCGCGCGTCATCCGGCTCGCTGAAATAAAATCGTGTTTGAAATCCAATTTGATCGTGAAACTTTTGATTTTATATAAATCGCGGAGATTGTGTATAATATGTTTATTGTTTCCGTTTCACGTGTCGCCACGTCACAATAATTATTGCCGTTATTTTTAATAATTTCTCTGCGATTTAGCGAGCCATATACCGAAAATTCAAATTTTCGTATCGTGTCTATACATAATAATTAATATATTCTATTAATATCCTCCTTGTTGGCTAGTTTTCTGCGTTCCATAATGACATCAACTAGATATCTACGACAGCGAATGAACATGTGTAAATCTATTGAAAATATTTCGCACGCAATGAATTTGATGATCACGTTAATCTGAATGAGCCTCCCTATATAATTGACTAGCTCATTAGCCAATACATTAGGTACCGAAAAACAACCAGCTGACTTAAGAGAAACTAATTCTTGTAACGGAGCAACGTACCGGATGTGAATAATTATTGCAAATATTCAAACATATTTATTATTTATTAATATAAGTATATACAATATACGTATTATTATGAACAGAGGTGGTTTTGACAAAACTTCAAGGTGGGACTTTTTTTTTTTAATATTTAATTAATATTTTTAATAAAATGGGCGAAAAATTATGAGAAAAAATTAATTATAATTATACAAGCGAAATAAGTTTCAGAGAGGGGGCGATTACCCTTCATTTCTCTCTCATAACCGCATATGATTATGAAGACTGAACATGAGTAAAACTTTTTAACTGGAAAGTCAATGTGTACTAAACCACTCGAACATTAAATCATATAAATTTCAATCCACAAAAGTTATTGTATAAAAATTGTTTTAATTACTATCATCTGAAATTTAGTTAATGATACATGATAAAAGTAAAAAATATAAAATAAGAAATTATAGTGCACCTATAAAAAACGTGTAAATACGTCAATGAACTTTATAATATATGATTTCTGTGTTGTTGTGATGTTAACTAAAACATACAAAGTCACCTAAATATTTCAAAATATTGTGAACTACATATTTAATTTCTAAGTATCTACATTGTAACATCAATCAAATGCATTATTACCTAAAATCCCTCTCCTATATTTTTGTAAAATGTTGTACTGAATACAATTGTAAAGTGTTTGGCGATAGGAGAATTACGTCCCAGACGAGACAATAACAGGTGTGAATGCGAATTCAACAGATATCTGAGAAGGTTCCTACTCGACACGATATAACATCAGGTCATTAGCAGTAATCTTACACACACACTCACACACAAACACACACACACACACATTATCTGTAGATCATTATTGTCTTGAAGAACCCATTGTTATTTATACAGAGTGAAGTTTATGTTATGAGTCTGCAAATATCTCACAATTTTTCCTCGTACAAATGAATTAACTGCTAACAAAGTACTAAATATTTAAATATTGGCAAAATATAAAAAAAGATATACCAAAAAGAGTACGAAATAAGAAATAAATGAGGTTTCTATTTTAAACATTAAAAAAAAAATCTAATCACCGTAAAAAAACAGACAAGTTATCGTTGATACAATAATAGTAGGTTCGTATAGTTAAAATAAACTATATAAATGTAAACACCAAAACAATTATAGTTGCTAAATATTAATGCTGCAATCATTTTTCTGTATATTTGGATATTTATAATTAATATTTGCGACGTTAATTTTTTTTCGTATACAACACACACACACACAATAATATTATTATATGTACGATAAAATATAATATATAATTTTTACAACATGATGTACAAAATTGAAAACGTAAATTTTAAATAATAATTATTATTATCCAATTTATTTTTAGTCGTATAGGAGTGAAAATCTCGCATCGCACGCATAATTTGTACATTACATTCGGGTCCAAAGAGTGCACATTGCACAGTGGACTCGTCTTTGAGTGAAAGTAAACTGTGTTAGTGTGTTCATATCGACTAGACCATCGCGGAAACGTTCCTTCTGAGTTTTAGATGACTACCTGTACCTGCTCTCTGTCACCATAATTCGTACGTATACAATAATATTTAGGTATTATATTATATTATTGTGTAATGCAATTGTTTGCAACTCTGTAGTGAGCTTCGCTTATTATAATCACGTTTTACCAATTTAGATTGGTTTTATTAACCGGTTGATTTTGTTTGAACGTAAATATTGATATTTTTAGTATACGAATGCAAATGGATTTTAAGAAAGCTAGTTTAAAAACGTGTGATTCTATTAACCAGTGATCACATTAATAAATTAACTTATTGTTGTATAATAGTTTTAACGTTAAATATGTGTCGTTATGATCGTCAGAACATAATATAATATATTATATCCAAATGTACGCGTGGAAGAGAAAATCGGTGATCGATGTCGCCGGTGAATTCCTGTATTTTAGTTTAATATATATATATAGTATTACGGTCGATATAAGGTAAAAGGTAACTTGGTTTATGGTAACCTACCTATGTTATACGTATTTGGAAGGCAGGTTCTACACGTTTTATGTAGTATATATTGTCACTACGTGAGAATAATATGTCCACCGAGATTGATGATGACATTGTAATATATTAAAATTATATTATTATATTTTTTTATACCCCAACATATTATAACACGAAGATAAAGTGAAATTTTTGTTATTATCTTCGCATTAATCTGAATTGAATTTAACGTATTTACTAATTCATTCACGTTTATGGGGATATACGTATTATAGGTATGTCCAGTTATCACGTTCCTACTCGAACGATATTCTCGTTTAAATTCTTTGGACGAACCATCAGAAAATCACAATAGTAATAATACTGTAGTAAAACCGAAATATATGTATATAGTGATAAGACAACTAATGTAGTATATTATAATATTAATATATAGCTGCAACTTGAAAGTGTGTAGGTACAATAAATCTTTCAAAAATTTTAATATATTATGCGATTGCTAATAATACAATCTAGTTTATTATAATCCATAAACCTACTAAGTAAAATAAAATAATTTGACTTCTTCATTGACTCTATTTAATTTTTTTTTTTTTAAATTATCTGTTAAATACCGACTATAGTAATATTTAACTGGTTAGAAACAATATACATTTAGCTAACTCCTCTCCCTTCAAATTAACAGATCCCCTTTATTATTAATATATTTTTAACTTTTTTGGAGCATCCCGTTTATGCTTCAGTGTAGCCCATTTGCATCCCGAGTGATTGGGATATATATGCACATGTACAAAGTAAATATAAGTGTGTATAGATAACTATTGTAAATATATATATATATAATATATTGTACAATTTTATAATTGATATGAAAAATTAAAAACAAATTAATGTAAGTTTGTATTTTTTTTAAGTATTGCATTGTAGCATTCTAATCTTCATAATATTAATGATGTCCAGAGAATAATTCGCATTTCTAGACGCACAAGAGTCACATAGCGTAGGTAGTATAATATATGCATTGTACACATGGCATTTTTAATAAAAATCATATGTTAAAATCTCAATTTATAAGTTATAATTATAGTTTCATTAATTAATACTGTATGTATTAACGTTTATCTAAAATACAGAAGCGTAAAACTACTAGTTTGATAACATAATAATAATTGCTATTTATATTGGATTTCTAAAAGACACACATACTAATATAGGTACTATAACATTCTAAAACTATTAATGTATAATATTTAGAATAATAACTGTTAGTAAAACCTTTTTAGCACCTATATACATTATATTAATATATTATATATTAAAAATATATTTTTAAAATTATAAAAACTTTTTTTAATAACCATTACTCTGTATACAATAAAACATATTTTTATAATTTTTATAATTGCAGTCTGCAATCGATTATCAAATATAAATATTCTTTAATTTTTACCACTATACCTTATAATACGATAATTTGTATACCTACATTTTTTTTTTTTTTTTATATATAAAACTAAAATGCTAATCTAACCTAAGTTATAATAAAAAGTTTAAATTATGCGAATATTTTCTAAATACTCTTTACTCAATAAAAAACTTAAAGAAGTTTAAAACATTCTTAAATTTACAAATTATTACCTGTTTTAATTTTATTTCGCATACATATACACATATAGACGCAACTTGAATTTTAAATTTGCTGAAATTGTATTTCAACAGACTCGTAAAAAGTATATTCCTCTACACCTCATGTATTTATTTGGGTGAATACAAAGTATTTAGGGAGGTTACGCTACTTAGCCCCTATGCATTTCTAAACATTATATTAAATTTAATTCTCAAATTGCGTTTCATGTTTCTTTGTTTATATTTATTTTAGGTATTGATTAAAGAATATCTAGGTTAAGTATCTAGTTAAGATTAAGATTAGTTTTTAGGCAGGTACCTGCCAAACATCAGTACATTTCATATATATAATTATACCTTTTACCTATACAAATACTATTAATATTAAATATTAAAGGTAGTCAGTGTAATCGCAATAAAAAAAAATATTGTTTTTAGCACAAAATAATTAACTACCTATCTACTTAAATTTAAAGATAATAATTGGTAGTATTCTATACCTAGAGTAATAAATGAATAATATGTTTTTATGGCCGTGACATTTTTCACACGTTTGATATTATGAGAATCAATTATTTAAATCAGTTAGAACAAAATTTCTAAAACTTTTAAAAATATTAACTTATTATCGGTTCATAGTATTTTAGTCAACACATGACGGTTAACCTTCTAATTTGTTAAATATAAAATCAAATACTTGTAGGTACAATATTGTGTTAAAGCAAATATTAACACAAATTTTTAGATAATTATTTTTAAAAAAAAATTGCATAATCTACAAGGCTATTATAAATATATTAAAATTATTATGAATAATCGTAAGTTATATATAATTACATTTACATAATGGAAAAATAATAGGATTATTAAAAATAATAAGATTAACTGTTTGAGCTTGAGCCATACATAATATAAGTAATATCTTACCTACAAATTAATAACAACCTATTAATATTTATTTACTTAACAAAATAAATTAAAAATTAACTAATTGATTTCGTAATTAAGCGTTAAATATTAAAGTTAACAATATTATTAAAAATTTAAATACTTATTAGTTATTACATATACTCTCTCATAATATTATCAAATAAATATCCTATAAATTAAAATATAATAACAACAATATAAAAAAAACAAATTTAATGTTCAGTCAACATCTAGAAAAATTAAATTATTGGTTTCTTATAAAAAATAGGCATATTACATTCTAAATAAAATATAACGAAATAAATTATGTCTTCTGTAGACTACAGTACATCATAATATATATTATTATAACTCAACAACAACAGCTGTGTTCGGTCTGTCTGAATTCAGACAATGAAAATATAAAATATTATTATTATATACAACAATATGTTTAACATTTACTGCGGAAACAATACTACATATTTATATACAGAGCGTTTAACAATACAAAATAGAATTTACTGAACAATATAATAAATTGATTTTAACGATTACAATAAAATATATTTTAAATTGAAATTTCTTTAACATTATTTCTGGCATTTTTAAAAATTAAAATTATTTTTTAATATATTTATATTTAAATACCTACTACTTATAGTATTTAGTTTTTATATACAATAGAAATGAACTAAAACACTATGTATTTTAATTGAAAACTTATATTAACTATTGAAATTAGAATAATTTAAAATTAAAAACTAGACGTGTAAGAAAAATATTGAAAGATGAGTTTTGGTCTTAAAATATATTCAGCCAACTATTTACGGATACAACCTGTACATATATAATACGAATAAATATTATATACCTACACACATTATATTATGACCAATAGAATAATTCGATTCGCTTTCGATCACAATAATAATAATATCACTGAAAATCGTATGCCCGTTCGTCTGTTATATATTATGGATCAATAGAGGTGCCTATAACAATAATATGCCTATATAACTGATACATTTAAAAAATCGTGCATTGACAAAAAAAAATATTATACCTATGTAGACAGCATATTGTCGTTTGAGTAGGTATTCATTAAATGGAATCTACGAAATCTGTTTCGCGATACATAGTATAATATTTTTAAACACAACTGTATTTTCTCCTACAGCTCGAGATATTTTCTCGGGACACGCGATGTTGATGGTTTTTTTTTTATTAGATACCCGAAATCGATCATTTTTAAAAAAATGTATGGTAATCAAAGAATCAATTTATATAATACCTATTGTTATTAATTGTATCCGATAATATTTTTATAGATCTCACATGGCCATGTATGGCAATACAAAAATAGAACGTATTAAGTTAAAAATTAAAAGTTCATACAATCATATTGTATACGTATTATAATAAATAATAACCGAAATAATATTTTATAATAAATATATGGTGAATTAAGGGATAAAATGGATTTCGTATTGTAAGACTTAAATTTTCTTAATTTAAGACATTCGTCTAATAATGGACAAATACCTATATAATTCTGATTAAAATACCTATTATTATGCAATGAGAAGGCTGTAGCTGATGAATGTAGTCTTTATATAATTATTGGGAGTAAATGTAACGTTACTATGATTAGTAACAAATTAAACATAATTAAATTTATCACTGTTATTTGTTTGATCTTCGACTGTCATAAATCATATTATTTTATCGTATATTAAAATATACTAATGCATAAACACATTATAATTTAGGATATTTAAAGATGATGATGATTATTATTTTTTATTTATTTTATTTTATATATTTATACGCCGGACAGCAATTTTACAAAGAAATAATTATTATTGATTAGGTAAATTATAAAAAACTTATTTTACGTTTAATTATTATTAGAATTTAAAAATAAATAAAAATATAAATTTATATAATTATTTAATCTATTTCACTTCTAAATAAAACACTCGAGTAAAACATACAAGTGAATAATGTGTGAAAACAGTAAAACTTTTAAAGTATTATAAGTAAATAAACAGGTTTAAGAATTTTAGTCGTTATTAAATATATATAATATTATGTATGTGTATAAATAATACACCTTGTTTCAGTCGTATACTAAGAATGGAGTGAAATGTTAAAAAATCAAGTTTTAAGCGTTTTATTGCTCATATATCTCGATTCGTTGAACTATATACCTATACGATGAACGTCATAATACGTAACTATTAAGAAGTATATATAATCGTATGAGCCATATTGTTTACGGAACTTATTTAAGTAAAAAAATTAAGAAAAAACTTATTTAAAACACTCAGTAAATATAAAACGTATGTGTCTATAATAACTGATAAGCGTGATTTTTATTGATCTAAAAAGTAAAAACTAAATTATGTACCTATATCTAACAATTAACATTAAACCAAACATAAATAAACATATAAATAATCGATATAAGGTAATAAATAACAAAGAAATGGAAACGTGTAATATAAAAAAATAACTACTTGACCTTTAACATAATGGAAATTTAAAAGTAATATACTATAATACGTTATAGTATCGTTAATTCAACGTGTGTAAAAGTTTTACTCTAATTTATAGGTTGGTTAATAATACTTTATAAATATATTCGAAATTAATTCAATATCTATCTAATGTTAAGTTTATCCATTATAAGAGAAAATCAATTCATTTCTATTAATACTTCAATACTCTGTTTTATTATATATCTACAATGTATTTTATATACGATAAATATTTTAAAAATCATCTTACATATTATAATATATACTCTACTATAAACATATTACCGCATTATATAAACACATAATTATTTTTTATATATTATATGTATAAAAAAAAGCAAGGAGGTCAATACCGGACGTCCCTTCGGAGAAATTAGTGGTTTATTATAATTAAGATTCGAAAATACGATCCTGAGTGAAAATAAATATAAATATAAAATACAATATAAACTGATAAACAGTTCCAAAATTATATCACGTGTGTAAACTACCTATGAGAACTCTAAAATAAGTCCCTACGTTTAAAATTACATTAGTTATCATGAAAATTTAAAATCAATTTTGTCAAAATTACGATTTCCGTGAATTTTGCCGTTTTTCCGTTATTTTTTGATAGTTTTTCTTCTTCCAATGAAAAACTTTTGAATAATTCGAAAAATGAGCTAAATAAAGTACCAGCTAGATGCAATTTTCAACCGAAAGCATACCCTCTACTTGTTGTAATTGGACCATAATTTCTACACAAAATCGTGCTTTCAAACATAAAAAATTTAAATTTTAAAAAAATATAAAAACATTATTGTAAAACCGATACATTCTTCGCTTCGCTCAGAATCGAAAATCTACATCATCTTTTAATTCGTTATTTTAAAAATCCGTAATTTGTATATATATCTACGTTTGTTTATTTTTATTTCAGTAAAATTATTATATAATATCATGTATTAAAATAATAACTTTACATTTTACTTTAATATATAACTAAATCGTCACTGTTTATGATAAACGAGAAACCAGCTATACTTATACAGTTTACACTTATATAATTACCAAAATCAAGTACTAAGACCTATTACAATATTATAACAATTGAACGTTATTTTAAATACAAGTTAGGTAGGTACATCATGCCTACAGAAAATAGTTGAAAATCGCTTAAGTAATTTTGTTTATACATTTCATTGTCTTGTTTAATGTGTTATTATTGTGGTGTAATATATAATAATAATTAATTGAGTTCACTGGGAATGTGTTATTTTCACAAGTACTAATTTATTATTCCGATGTGAATAACAATATAATAAAACAGAGATAATTATGAATAATAATTTATACGTAAGTATACAATAATTTAAAATAAAATTCGACACTCACACATCCATAATATTTCAGAGGTACCAAATATTATTGTAAGATTATAGGTACCTAATCATATTATTTCATCAGTCGAAAACTTATAGATATTTCTTCAGTTTAATACAATATTTTTTAAATGTTTTTAAGTTTTCCATTAAATAAATTATTTTATCGAGTATTGGGTAATTATAAAACATTGAAATATTCTAAGAATATTTTTACGTATAATAATATTGACATTTGAATATTTGATAAAAGATATTATACCATATTACAATTTACAATATTACAATATTACCATATACCTACCTACCATACCATATCATTTGTTTAAACATATTGTAGTAGGCTGTAATTAAGTATTATATTTTTTTATACCTTCATACTCTACTTTTCTCTTTGTCAAAAAAATTTTCCATATTTATAATAAAATTGTTTTCAAACATAATATTAAAATTTACAGTATAAGTAATGATTTGACGCTTAACAATTGATAGGTGGTAATATGTTATTAATTCTTGGCAAAGTATTTTTAAAAAGACAATATATTCAATTCTTAGTAACGTATCTTTTGAGATACGATACATAACTTTGAACTTTCAAGCCCAAAGATTTGTTAACTACATTTTTGTAATCAGCGAACCTAAATTAGTTTATAAATATAAAGTTTCTAATTTTGACTCTACCGTTTTAATGCTTGCCAACTTAAAGGTTAAACTGGTCCCTTGAATAGCGTCTTAAACGGATTCTACTGTATTTACTTTAAACAATTAACTCGAAAATTTGTATTCTATTTTGTTTTCATCTTTGAGCTGGATTAGATATATGAACTATACAGTAATATAACATAGTTGAGTATTAAGCTTAAAATAATTAAAAATTGTCAAACCACTTTTATAAGTTATATAATGTCTCTTAAATAATAATAAAAATAATAATATGTGATATTTTTTCTGGCTATACCTTTTGTTTATTACTAATTTTACAATATTTTGCAGTTATTATTAACATCAAAACCCCTTGCGGAGCGAAATTCGGCAATTACACATTCATGTGTGAAAGTAACGTATAGAAAAATATTTATTATTGTATAATAATTAAGTAAATTAAAAGTATAATTATAAATAAATCGAATTATATATTTACATGATATAATATTGTAAGTCTGTAGTATAATTGTAATATTATAAATCGAGGAAATTGTAAATACTAAATGACATGCTTTCATTTTATCCTCAAAATGAACGTTATAATTTTAAGTTTTTATTTAAATAAAGTGTAAAAATAATATAATTAATAATAATATATTACTTTAATTTATATGAAATTTTATCACAAAATATTATTATAATCGATATTCAAAGTCATTTAAACCGTTAAAAGCGACCATATATTTTATATTCATGTTTCTTTAAGACGGTGGCAAACGGCAAAACGGTATAATATAGCAAAATCACAACAACGCAGAACTTAAATTATAAAAATCCATTAGCAAATTTAAAGAGAAACATATTTTGGATAGAATGTCTGTTCTTTTTGTAAAATATCATCTGGAAAAAAAGTTACAAGATGTTAAAAAATATAAAACTTAATACCTACACTATAATAATTAACTGCGAAAGTACGATCTGAAATTGACAGCTCACTTAGCGTCACTAGATGCACCTCTAGATATGCCTCAATAAATACACCACATAATCGTAATAAATATTTTTATACAAAAATCATTATATATTTAATAATTATATTATTATTTAATATGTAAACGCACGATTTGTTATCTTTGTTTGTCTAACGTACAGTATAGCAAAATCGTTATTCATATGACAGATATTGTAGCGTTTAGGTCCTTAATAGGTATTAAAATAATAAAATTACGTATAATTATAGCATTATTTTTGTTTTCGTCCAAATCATAAAAACGTTTTAATATACTACCCCCCCCCCACACAATTTTTTTAAAAAATTTTTGAAGTCCTTCAAAATAAACAAATAATTTACTCCCCTTCCTTAATCTTGCTATATAATAATAAACGCTAGTTTCATATTAATGAAAATTGTTTATCTTTACCCAAATCATAAATACGTTTTTACGTATACTAGCGTAGTATACTCCACTCGTAAATTTTTTTCAGCATTATTATAGTATCGTTTAAAATAAAAAAATAACATTTCGCTGCCCTCCCTTAATATTACCATATAATAATAGTAATAGAATAATTTTAAATTAATGAAAATTTTAGTAAAGTACTAACTTGTTCACCTTTTTGGTTGCCTATCCTGATTAAAAAAACACTGTGCGATTTTCGCGGTCCTAACAGTTCAGTATTCCACGAATTAACAATCATAATTTTAATATTATTTTTATATATGTTATATAAGTTAATTGTGAACGTGTATTTTTTTTTTAACGAATTGCGTTTATTGTTAAAAATAAACACAATAGATAATGATTTTTAATAATTTTAATTATACCTACATTGTGAATTAATTTTATTATAATTATAAAAGTACAAAAAAATTAACTAACCAAAATTTAAAGTGAGTCTGAAATGTCAATTTCAGATAATTCTAGTTCAAATTATTTTCGTAAATATTTCTGGGAAGGAACTGCTTTCGCATTACTTTCTTCCCAGTCGTAAATATTTTAAAGGGAAAGATAATATTCCAGAAATAGTCAAAAATGACCTCTAACCGGTTTTTTTTCTATTCAACTTTGCAGGAATAAATAGTCAAATAATTTACAAACCAAATAATGATATTGTTATTCCACGGCGCAAATTTTTAAAACAATTAGGCCAAGACCTAAGTAAACTTCATTCTGTGCGACGATAAATTGTTACAACATTATCTTTACCTCTAAGACAACAAATTTCACGATTAGTGGCATTTCTCATAGCTTATCTCCAATTTAAAGAACTGAATCAAGTAGAAGTGAAACAGCAAAGTGTGCTTATATTGTCTAAAGAAGAAAAACCGATATATAGTGGTAATTAATAATTAAAACAAATAATAAGTATAAATGGAAAAACTCAATATTATTTTAGGTATCATGCGTAACTCATTAAAGTACAATTTACAAAAAAGCATACAACAATACAACAATGTGATTACTGATTTCTATATACGTAATGTACAGTTGCAAGAAGAAAATATATAATTTTCTTACGTTTTTCAATTTTTGTAATAACAATAATACCTACTAATGTTAATTATAAATAAATATTTAAATGTATAGTTAAATACGTAATATAATTAATAAGAAAAGATAAATATTTCAATATAGGTATGCATTTAAAAAGTTGTCATACATCAAATTAAGATTTAAAAATATATTTATTTTTAGTAATTCAAAGCATAAAACATTACATATTGTATGAGTGAGAGGATATCTCGCCACGCGACTTAAAAAGTATAAAAAAATTGACGTGACCAACAACAGGTCAAATAATAAATTATAAATTAGTGGTAAAATATTAAAAATATTAAAAGTGTGAGTAAATGCTATAGCTAGATGGCGCGGCAATGCGGTTAATTTTAAATCGTTTTTTCCATAGATAACATTGATAATAAAGTTATTTCTATGGCTTTTTCACGGATCGCTTATTATACTATGTTGTGTAACCAACAAAGTTGTTTTATATAATCTTCGGTCGACTGTATCTACTACATAATAATATACCTCAATCGTGTGGACGACTGTCCGTCATTTTTCGCAAAAATAATGATATTGACAACAAGTTTATTATCATTTATCAACTTACCTACTTTATTCGTTTATTGCAATCACGGACCACAGTAATAGATTAATTTGAAAATACCGTACCGGCGAATGATTTAACGATAACTAATATTTGTAATTTGAACGTAATACTATCCAAATATCAGATATTTTCGTGTTTTAGAATGTCATTTCCGAATTTGTGTATAGAATGAATTTCAAAACTGTAGCTGCTCTTTTGGACGGCGTGCACACCGATTTCATTGTCTCTACTTTCAAGTAATTTATACAGTTAACAATAACATTTACGTTTTAGTATTTGAAATATTTTCCAAAAATATATGCTATTATTTACAGAGACACTATATTTATTGTGGTTACTCAAAACAACAAAGTAGGAACGTTGTATTTGTTCAAGCCAGAGTGTTTGTCACGTGATAACTTAGGATACGATATACAGTAATCATCAATACATTATGTTTACGTTTAATTATAATTTTTCTCATAAAAATGAATTTGTTTTCCATGTTAAGAGTACTTTTTGGACGAGACGACGATGACTTATTGTCATGTGTAACCAGTTTAATGCAAGCATTGAATGTTGATCGGAGAACTATTGTTTCACTTATGCTTGATAATAAAAGCTCCAGAACTATAAGAGCTATACAAGAAGTTTTGTCTCCATTGATTTGAAAATAAAAATAATAATATAATACATTAAATATGCCTTTATATGGTCAAATTGTCATTGGGCCACCCGGCAGTGGCAAAACTACATATTGTGATGAGATGAGCAAATACTTAAAAGAAATGGGTAGAAAAGTAGCTATAATTAATATAGGTTAGTTGTGCTTTTTTTGATATTAAGTAGAAAATTTCAATATAAATTTATTGATTTATATTATTTTTTAGTTATTGAATATAAGGTTATTATCTTAAGGTATTATTACCTATTTGAAATGAAATTGTAAATATCAATCATTTAACACTATATAGTGTAATGGCTAAAAATGTTATGATCAATAATATTTAATTAAAGCTTTTAAATAAGTAAATTTGAAAATATTAATACAGAAATAATATTAAGCGAACTACTTTTATATTAATAATAAAATAATCATATATATTGTTTAAAAGAACATTATTATTAATTTCTATAATATATAAATATAAATAATATTATTCTTAGATCCAGCCAATGATTCACTGAAATATGAAGCAGCTATTGATATATCAGAACTTATTACAGTCGAAGATGTCATGGAATATGTAAATTTAGGTCCTAATGGTTCTTTGATTTTTAGTATAGAATATCTGGAAAAACGGATTGATTGGTTTTTGGAAAAACTGAGGAAATATTCTGATTACTATTTATTATTTGATTGTCCTGGACAGGTAAATTAGTTGTTATATTTTTTGTCGAATGTATTTTATTATTAATATCCTTAATAATTTAGGTAGAAATATATACCCATCATAATTCAATGAAAAATATTATGTCTGCAATTAAAAATGCATTAGATATGCGGTTATGTTGTGTACAACTTGTTGATTGTCATTATTGTAGTGATCCAGGTATCTTTTTTATTCAAATTATATAATTAATTTCTGTCAAATTTTATTGTTATATAGCTAAATATTTTTTTGAAACTTAAAGTATTCAATTTAATCATTAAGTCAGTCAGTCAGCTTGGTATAATCAACAATTTTAATTATAATTTAAGCATATAAATAATATGCATGTGTCACTATTAATATTTTATTACTAAATAGTTAATGTATTTCATTGTAATATAACATATTTTAAGACTTAATATTAACATAATTTAAATGTTGATTTATTTTTAGGCAAATATATTTCAGCGCTTTTAATGTGTACATGTACCATGTATCAAATGGAATTACCTCATGTGAATATTTTGTCAAAAGTAGATATAGCTATTAAACACAAATCCAAGCTGTTGTTTAACTTAGACTATTACACAGATGTATTGAGTCTTGATCAGCTATTAGATTCTTTACAAAGTGATCCCCTTACTTCTAGGTAATTAAATATTTTAAATTGTAATAGTTATTTAAAAATTTACAACACATTTAAATAGGTCTCAGAAACTTAATCAGTTTTAATTAAATAACATACTTTTTAACATTTATTTGAATTTCACTGAGAAAATATTTGTATGTATGATGATAAAATGTCCCCTGTTACTTGTAGTATTATTTATATAGTGATAATAGTAATATAATAATTAACAATTAAATTATTTATTAAATGGTAGTTAAAAATGTTACATTAGCATGGTGCAGAGCCACTCTATAAAACAATATTTAAAATCAAAGATAATTATAGACAATTTATTATAAATTTAAAATAACATTATTTTCATAGATATCATCGATTGAATAAGGCTATAGTCAGCCTGATTGAAGGACAAAATATTGTATCATTTATACCGCTGAATGTAAAGGATAAACGGACAATGGAGTTGGTGAGAAAAACAATTGATAAAGCTAATGGATATATTTTCAATTCACAAGAGAACCAAAGTGCAGAAATGCTTAATTCAGTTATGCAATTGGATATCAATGATTTAACATTTGACGTTTTGGAAGATATACCTAAGTCTGATTCAACTGAAATGATGCAAGATTAAAATATATTACTCGAAAAATTTTATCCGAGTTTTGCTATAATATAATTAAATAAATAATTTTTCATATTAATGCTGGTCTATTATTTATTAAGACTACATTCCTTAAAATAATTTACAAAAAACTCGTAAATAATAATAAATATACATAAGGTACAGCAAATATTTTATTTATTTAGAACGCTAAGTATGAATAATCATCTATAAGTACCCTGGGTATTGATTAACAAATGCAAGTTAATAATTATTATAAATAAATAATAAATAGATAATATTACCTGATAAAACATAATAATAAAGTTAAAGATAAGAAAAAGTAAAATATCAAAAATATTCATAATTATCATTTCGAAAATATCAAGTACAATAGTTAAAAAAGAATTATAAATTTATAAGAATAAAATTTAGAACAATTTATTTTTAAAAATTATATATTAACAACAATAAAGATCTTATATTCAATATATAGTTATATATATATAACTAAAATGACATTTAGAAAATCTTTTTACTTAAAGAATGCAAAAATATCATTACAATAATAAGGATTTAAATAACATAAGTTGAACATTAAAAAAGTATTTAACCATGTGATATTTAGCCGACATATTAATACTTTCTTTAAATGTAAAAATATTAGATAATAACGTCTTTAATTTTTTGATCACAGTCCTTTAAAAATGTTTATACTCATAATTTCTATACATAATTCATTAATAATGCCTTCTCATAATCATCTTCTCTGGAATTATTGTCGCTAGATAATATTGTGTCAGAGGGAGATATTGAGAATCCAAGTAATTCGTTAACAGAATCTTGCAATGATGGTTGTGCTTCTTTTAACTGTTCATATATACTATAAGCAGTAGTTAAAGCTTTATCCAAATCAATTTGTTCACATAAATTGTTTACATGCTGTAAATATACATTTTCAACAAGTTAACTAAGTTAATAATATTTAAGCTAATAACATTACTCACTTTTAATATTTCAGTTAATCCATAATTTTCATTAATAATAATATCTTTTTCATTATCCAATATAGCTACACATATAAGCAAATGAAAATTTGCACATGGAATATCTGTCCATAATACTTCCCATAAGCGCATAATATCTGAATGGATAAATTCCCGTTTAAACAAAACCAGAAGCCATCGAAAGCAAAAGTACATATTGCTAGAATCCATTTTTTTTAGGTGGCTTTCCAATTTAGGTGATACAGTTGTAAGTAAGTAATGCAAGTCGTTTAATTGTTTCTTCATGCCAGTTTGTTTTAACTCAAAGTTTGTATTCTGAAATATAGATAATTTATTAGTTAAGTTTAAATTTTGAATAATGAACTAAAATAAAATTATATATTAAACTCACAACTCTGTTCATAAAACCAACAAAACACCAAAATGATTCTACTTCATCGCTGTTCATTATCATTAATATCGGTGATAACAAGTCGCTCATGCCCTGTACATAACCAAGATCAAAATTGTACATAACATAAGTCATTAATACATTGTGAAGTTTAACAAGGTTTTTGTTTCCTTCTCCAGCATAAAATTCAAGAGTCCGATCAGTTCTATAAACATCTTTATCTATAAATAAAAAAAAACTATTAATGATTATTAATAAAAAGAACAGTATATTATCATAATAAAATATAATATAATAATACAGTGGCGGATTTTCAATATTTTCTTGGGGGGGAGTTAGGGAGTTAATAATATGTTAAAAAGTGAAAAGATCGACTTTAGACGTTTCTTTTTTGTCCCTTTGGTCTTCGGAAAAATTAATGGTTTAATATAATAAAGATTTGAATGCAATTATGTTATTGCATTAGAAAATATGATTCTGAGCGAAACTCAATAAAATTATAAAATATGTTATACTGATAAGTCGTTCCAAAAGTTCACGTGTGTAAACTATCTATGAGGATACTAATAAAAATTCAAGTACTATGTTCAAAATTGCATTAGTTATTATGAATAATCTAAAATCAATTTCATCAAAATTACAATTTCCGTGAAATTTGACGTTATACAGTTTTGAGAAATTTAAAATATGAGCTAAATAAAGTACTACATGCAATTTTCTACAGAAAACATATCCTAGTTGTGGTAAATGGATAGTTATTTCTAAAAAATAACATAATATTCAATTTTACTAAATATTCATAATTTTGAAGCTCATAAAAAAAATTGTGAATTGAGATTTTCAATATATTTTATAATAGATTAAGTAGTGTATGAGTAGGTTTCTATAGAATTTTCAAACCGTTAAACCCAAAATTGCTTGTAACACTAAACATTTAAGGAAAAAATTTCAAAGCTCGTAATTATAATTCGATAATTAATCTATAATTTGTCAAAAAATTAACCAATCGTTTCCAAAATGTTTTCTCTTTTGTGTAACACCTATGTGAATATTCAAAAAATTTCAAATCCTAATTAGTAAAAACATAATTAATTATCACCAAATAAAAAAATTTGAAAAAATGGAACCGTAATTTTGCCAATTTCTATAATTTTTTGGTATTTTTTCTTTTCCTAGGAAAAAATTTTTGAGAAAAATGAGCTTTAAAAGTACCAACCAGATGCAATTTATTATTGAAAATATACTTTATTCATGATAAACAGACCATTATTTCTACCCAAAAAAATGTTTTCAGAAACAAAAAAAAAGTCATCATTGTAAAACCAATACATACATTCCTTGCTTCGCTTAGAACCTAAAATAATATAAAATTGTATATCTATAATAATTGACAATATTCAAATATAATCATATTATTATTATCAGCAATTTAATGTTACATACGCATATGGGTTTATAATAGGGATTTTATATAAAAGCACATACTAATTAGGTAGGTACTTTTCCATTTGTGTACACAAGAATAAATAGGATAGGATTAAACATTGTATTTTAACATATTATTTCAGTATTAGTACGTCATATTATATCGGTGTCTGGGAGGGGGTCAAGACCCCATGGACCCCTCCCCCTGTAAATCCACTACTAACATTATATAATTTAGTATAATCATTTACCAATAAGACTTTTTCGATCTCTAAACATATTAAACCTTGATATTTGGTCAGAAGACATATTCATCCATTGCACTTTCATTCTTTCATATTCAGTTTTTTGTTGTTTATCAATATGTATACGCTGTTCTCTGGTAGAATTCCAAGGGTAATATCCAAGTAAGTATTTCCATACTTCTTGTCTTATTGAATGTTCGCAACCCTTTATACAAACAAATTCAAATATACAAAAATAATCTGCATAGTTTAAAAATATGTTTCTATAACAACTTACTCCATGAAATATAATGTTTTTGATAGAATCTGTATCTGTAATTTGACCCTCATTGTTCATAAATTGATTAAAAGTGGTTTGATCCAATGGATTTCCTCTAGGTTTTATTTTTGGTCTTGGAGGTAATACAGATGGGGGATGGTCTACCATAGTATATTCATCATCTTCTTCTACTCTATTTAGAAGCTCAGCGACTTCATGGTCTGGTCTTGTGTCTGGCGTACGAGTCACTACAAATATACTCACCATAAAATATTGAATAAAATTAAAACAAAAGGTTTTTTTTAATTACTTACAAAGAACATCACTAATTTTTGCAAATGTTTCATATGTTTTTTCTACAGGATTGTTTTGAAATCCACTAATAAAACTCCAAACAGTACTCGTAGGTGGTTGGTCTGGAAATATCTTTAACTCTTTAATTGATTGACATAGAGGATCTGAATCTTGTCTTTCACCTAACACTAATATCACTCCAGTAGGTCTGTGGTGTCGTATCTCTCTATTACATATTAGATAAATAACAATAAATATATTTGATAAAAATACATTGATTTACTATGATTTACTTTTCTGTACAAAGAAGTGTATTTAAAGCTGTCACAAAATCTTTAATTGGAGAGCTTTCAAATAAAAAAGTAACAAGTGACCCATTAATTTGAAGTATAGATATTTGATGTTTCTTGTGTTTTTTCATTTTATAACTCTTTGTTGTTGCCAAATTAATTTTTATATCAATATTACGATCATCTAAAACATTAAAACTGTGTATCAATTCCAAAAATTCAAATAATAAAATTAATTTTCATACGTAAATTTTGTTAATGTTATATTTCAAATTTATTGACATTTAGAACATTTTATTTTTTACTTAAAGAACCTTTAAGAATTTTTTTTCGTTTTTATCTAGTAAAAAACATTGTTGGAACCAGCAGTTATGTTCAGGGTATGCAGTCATATTTTAAAACTTTACTGATAGGTAGTGTCGCAACTAGAAGGGGGACAAGGGGTACGTAGCACCCCGCATGAAGACCAAAACAATTCTATATGGCGCCTCAATTAAATGAATATTATATAAAAATAATAGTTTGTACCCGGGCCCGTATAACTTAGATGCAGCACTGCTGATAGACAATATTTTATATTTACACTATTTTACCAAATATTGATGAATTTTATGAAGTTACTTATAATAATATATTAAATAATTAAATGTATACATGGATATAAATTTAAAAAATAATGCATAATTAATATTATGTCATGTATAATTATATATATAATATAATTAAAATTATACTCTTAATAATAAAATAGTCTTTAAAAAATAAAAATAATAAAAATGTATGATTAGTATGTACAATCGCATAACCTAGTTTTATCTACGAGTATAAATAATATTAATGTATATTTATTTACTTTTATTTTTTCCGTTTTGTTTATAACCCGTATCTACTATATTCCATTCATCCACATCAGGAAATATAGACATTTCAGTTGGTTTCCATTCTATAAACTTAGCATTTCTCTATAAAATATATATTATGAATAATATTATTATTATTTTCTATGATAAATTTATAATATTTTATTGAATTATAATAATTAAATTATAAAACCTTACATATTTCATAATTTTCAATATTCCTGTATAATGTGTTTCTGCATTTTTATGGCTCTTTGATCCTTTATGCAATTTACTTAAACTTTTTATTGCTACACCTTGCTGGACAAAATATTCCTATAATAACAAAACAATTAATAAAATATAATAGAAGAAAAATATTAGCTATGTACTGTGCCAAACTCTTCATCAGAAGCAGTAGATGCAGAACTTCCAGTTGAATTCATTTCTGTGATAGTTGTTTTCTCATACAAAACTACAGTACCGGCTTCAGCTAAAAAAGAAAGAACAGACAATTTTTAACTATGGTAAACAGTAGGTGTTTCTTTTAATTGTGTTATATTTAGTTATTACTAGTAGTTGTTTTTGTTTTAAATTATTTACAACTAAGCGATACAAATTAAATAAAAGTATGTTAATTATAATTATTACTTTTATATAGTCATGTTACCGTGTTAGTTAAATATTTCTTAGTATGCATTTTTTTCAATTTTACCAGTGCAAAATATCAAAGGATTATTTGCATTACCTGTGTTATCATTTTGATTTGTATTTGTTTCAATATTAGTGGTATTAGATGCCATTTCTTCCATTTTCCTCATTAAAAATAATATTCCTTTCAACAAATTAGACCTATCTTTTTTATCTTGTTGTTCAATAGCAGGTAATTTATCCACACGATTCATTAAATGACATAATTTTGCGTCTACTGATCTATATTGTTCACTGTATCTGTCCCCTTTGATATTATCGATCATTGTGTTGATAACTTGCAGTTTTTTAACACATGTTTTTATTTCACTTTTTACATCTATTGAAACGCTTCTATTGGTTGTCATCAACGATTTACCTTCAATTTCAATTCTCAATAAACCTCGTAGAATATTTCTCATTTCATTTACATCGTGCATTGCTGCTATTCCTCTAACCCTTAACTCATATGATAATTCCTCTTCATCCAACTTGGTAACATCCATTTTTCTTGTTTTAAACTTATAAGTTACAGAAAGTACAAACAAATAATAGATATTGAGAATTACATAAAAATCACTACAGTGGCCTTGTAATATTATGCCACTAAGGTCATTTCACAGAACCTGTTATTCATTATGCCTCCGATGTCAACATTTCACATAATAAAAACAGTCATCTGTTTAATTTATGTATCCCTACCTTACCTAAGTAAAAGATTCATAAATCGCATAAATTCTCAACTCAACACACATACATATTTAATGTATTATAGATACATTATAGATATTACTTATTTAACGTACATACTTATATCTGTTTCAGTCGAAATTCAAATGTTTTAAATTTATCGAAGATAAAATAAAAAACAATTATTTTTAATTGAACTAAAAATTATCATTATGCGGTTCACATTTTCGCAATAAGCGCATACTTCAGAAGTGAACGACCGACGGACGAGTGACAACGATTTATCATACTATTATTACCATATGACTTGCGAATTAGTCATTGGGATCTGCGCGAAAATAGATAGAAATTAGAAATTAGAAATATTATTATTCAATTTTGTTATCTCATTAAAATAGAATGCTAGTAATGACGTAATGTACCTACTGCAAAATAAAAACAAAGCCAAATCTTCAAAAGAATAACACTGATAAGACTCATTATTATTTATTTTTTATAGATATGATTACAACAAGACGTGTGCAATTTATAATAATACGCATAAAAATCAAATATAAACTATTTATATAATATAGAACACCTGAGTTTTTTCTTCTACAGCCAGTGTTTTCGTTTTTTCACTATATTAAATTCTCCATCGTGGCCATATTTATTATTATTACTGATCCTAAGTACTTGAAGTTTTTAAGTTTTTTAGTTTTTAATATGATTTATCAATTTCCAGTCGATTATATGAATATAAAAACAGT
>CM023360.1:22421701-22459745 GCA_013282895.1 Eriosoma lanigerum | reverse complement strand
AAATCATAAACACGTCATTACGTACTACTCCACAGGCAAATTTTTTTTTAAAATTTAAAAACGTAAATATTTTAAATATAAAATTAATTTTTTGTATCAACCCAAATAATAAACACGTCATTACATAAAAATTAACACACAAAATTATTTGAAATTTAAAAACTCATTTTTTTAAATAAAATATAATTATAAATTAAATTGTTTGTATCAACCTGAATCATAAACATGTCATTATATACTACTCAACACACAAAATTGTTTCAAATTTAAAAACTCATATATTTAAATTAAATATAATTATAAAGTAAATTTTTTATATCAATACAAATTATAAACACGTCATTACGTACTACTCCTCACGCAAATTTTTTTTAAAATTCATATACTTATATATTTTAAATATAAAATTAATTTTTTGTATCAACTTAAATCATAAACATATCATTACGTACTTATTCCCACGCAAATTTTTTTTAAAATTCATATACCTATATATTTTAAATATTAAATTAATTTTTTGTATCAACCCAAATAATAAACACGTCATTACATACAACCTAACACACAAAATTATTTCAAATTTAAAAACTCATATATTTAAAAAAAATATAATTATAAAGTAAATTGTTAGTATCAACCAAAATCATAAACACGTTATTACGTACTACACCTCACGCAAATTTTTTTCAAATTTATAAACTCATATATTAAAATAAAATATAAGTATTAAGTAAATTTTTTAAAATTTAAATACTTAAATATTTTAAATATAAAATTAATTTTTTGTAAAAAAATTTTGACGTATTAGAACGTTTTTTGACATTTATTAATGTATCACAAAAACAAGATACAAGCTCTTTGTGCTCATATATATTTTTAATTATTTGGATACAAATTCATTATCTGAAATACCAATTATAGCTCAATCTTACGATGGAGCAAGTGTTATGTCTGGGCGGTTTGGTGGTGTGTAACAAAAAGTTAATATGAAGTATCCATTTGCTATCTACACACACTGTATAGCTCATAGAGTAAATTTAATTGTACTAGACATGTGTAAAATTATTCAAGTATGTCAAAATGTGTTTTTATTCAAATTTATAAGAAAACTTATTTTTCACTCTTAGGGTACTAGAATGATATTCAACTGTCTCGAATCAATATATGTTTACTTTTCCCAGCTAACAAATAATTTAAAATTATTAGAAATTCAACAAAAATTAGAAATAAATAAAATATCAATCGGTCAGATAAGTGATACACGTTGGAAATGTAGAGCAAGAAACTGTACATTAGTTAAACACAATTTCAAAGCTATAGTTGAAATATTAAATAGTGAAATTGAGAATTCAAATGATAGAGATGTTTCCCAAGCTATAGGTAAAATACAATTTATTATAGAATCTTTTCTTAATCAATATATCAGTAAATATTTGTTTTATTTTGAGGCTATTTTTTTTTTATAGGAATTATGACAATAATTCAATTTCATTTATATTTCATATTATTGTATTGGAAGATGTTTTGCAAATAATGAACATTTTGAGTACTCAGTTACAGCAAAAATCAATTACACTGGAAAAGGCTATTTCTGTTATTAATAGTGTCATAAAAACATTGAAAGATAAACGCTCAGAAATTACATTTTCTGATTTATGGTCAAATGTAAAATTATTTGCTGAGTTATATAATATAGAACTAACAACAAGTAATGTGTATTTTTAGATATAACATTATTTTTAATTTACTACAATAATAGTTTTTAATAAATTATAAGGATCAAAACGACAACGACAAGAACCTAGTTATTTTCTAGACTTGTTTGTCAACTACTAATATTGCTGAATATATGCAAACTGAACAAACGGTAACTGACATAGAAGATCATTGGAGAATTCTTTATTTTCAAATAATTGACAATTTAGTTACAAACTTGGAAAAACGATTTTCATCAGAAAGTCTTAATATGGGTATTGGAGTAGACAATTTCCTTAAACTTAATTACAATGACAGTACTTGTTTTATTAATTATTATAAAGTGAGTTAAAAATTAAAATATGAATTGATGTATGAAGTGTTAAATTGTTAAAGTTGTTAAATTATTTTTAGGAATTATTAAATATTGATGTTGATGCTATGAAATGTGAAATGAAGGTGGCAAAAAATTGTCTATTAAGACTAAACCAGGAGAATGAAATTAATCTAGATGATCTGAAAGAAGTTGTGAACCGTGAGGTTTATCCAAATTTATTTAAACTTATTAAATTAGCGCTCACAATACCAGTAAGTTCTGCTAATTGTGAGAGATCATTTTCTACTATGCGCAGAATAAAAAATTGGCTGCGTAATTCAATGGCACAAGATTAGATTCACTGAGTTATCAATAATTCATATTGAAAGAAGCATATCTAATAAAATAAATTCAGAAGAAATTTTAAAAGAATATGTTAAAAGTGACCGTAAATTGCAATTATAAATTTATTACAAATAAAAGAAATGTATTATATTTATTAATTTTTTTATTAAATATGTGAAATATGTTAAATATGTGAAAATAGTTGTATACAAATCAATAATATAAAATATATATATTTATTTAAGAATTTTGTTTAAGTAGTGTTAAAACTTGTTTATTATGAATTTTTCTAGCCACCCCAAAATAAAACTTGAAATTGCGACAATGCTCCACACGTAAATTTTTTTAAAATTTAAATACCTAAATATTAAAATAATATAAAATAATTTAAATATAATAATAATTTTTTGTATATTTACAAATCATAAACACGTCAATATAAACTACTCTCCATGCAAATTTTGTTTTAAAATTTAGAAACTTAAATATTTTAAAAATAAAATTCATTTTTTGTGTCAACCAAATTTATAAATACGTCCTTACATACTATCCTCACGCAAATTTTTTTCAAATTTATAAACTCATATATTAAAATAAAATATAAGTATAAAGTAAATTGTTTGTATCAACCTAAATCATAAACACGTCATTATGTACTACTCCCAACAAAAATTTTTTTGTCAAAATTTCAAGGTCTCAAATATTAAAATAGTGTGAACATTTTAAATGTAAAATAAATTTTGGATCCAGCTAAATCATAAACATGTCTTCCCTTACTACTCCCCACACAAATTTTTTTTCAAAATTTCAAGTCCTAAATATTAAAAAAATATAAAACATTTTAAATATAAAGTAATTTTGTTGTATTTACCCAAATCACAACATGTTTTTCTTTACTATTACACACGCAAATTTTTTCATAATTATAAAAAACTAAATATTCAAATAATATAGAAAATTTTAAATACACAATAAATTTATTTTTAAATTTAATACTGCTTCCCATGCAATCTTTTTTCCTTATCTTAAGACATCTAAGTATTGTTAATAAAAAATATTACTCCCCTCCCTTAATTTTTCCATGTAATATAATTAAGTAATTAAAATAAAAGTACTTTGTTTAACCAAAATAGACTTACAGATTTATTGGAGTCCTACATAAAATAACATCATTTCGCTCCCCTCTATTAATTTTGTATTTAATAATATTGTAAATTGTAAATATAAAGTAAATTGTAATATAAAATAAATTTTTCTATCTAGCTAAATCATAAACACGTCTTTAAGTTTTTTAGTGAATTTTGCTATTTTTCCATTATTATTTGGTAGTTTAAAAAATGTTCAAGTTTCTATTTATCAGGACTCAATTATCTATCACGAAATAAATAAAATACATAAGCTATAAGTGTATTAATATAATATTATTGCTTAAACCAAATGTATTGAATTAATTTTTTTTCGCGATCTTTGAGAGTTAAAACAAGTTCAATTATAGTTTACTATAGAATAGTAGAATACCCAATTGCGTACAAATGTTATCTTTATTTTTTATTAGCGTCATTTCATTCATACTATGACCTGTTATATAACCTATATGATTACATAGAAACTTCTAATTAGAGGGGTATAGTTTAAATCGATGTACATGTATGTACGAGTATAATGTGTACTGTATGTAGACGTAATATGATAATATATTCAATATAAATATAATAGGTGTAATAGTGTTATCGGTAAATTTGTACACATATACTTTTCAATAATAATTATTACGTTATATATTATTATACATTTATTGTATAAAAATTTATAATATTTTGTATAGCATTAAACCACTATAGATTGTATATAAAAATAAAGTCAATAGAGTATATTATATCAAGACCGGATTAAAATGAATTGGGGCTCCGGGGCCAACATTTCCCATAAGGTTTCGTTGTTACAATATAATACAAAATTTCCATAAAGTATAATTTTAATTTTAAAAAACTAAAAAATTGTCATGCTTTACACTTAGCAAACTCAATAAATCATTTAAAAACTCATAATTTATACAATTTAATATTACTATAAAAAAATGAAAACTTGAACAGAAAGAATACTTCGTGGTACTAAACATGTTCAACATGACCGTAAGGATGTGGTAACGTCCTTACCACATAGGTTAGGTTAGAAACCTCTGTACCTCTAGTTTAGGTAACTATGAAATATAGCGTACGATGGAGTACTAAGAACCCATCAAATGCTTTTAGGTTGTAAATTAATAGGCTTTGCAGACGACATGCTAGTTTTTGCGTCTGGGAAGCGGGAAGGAGAATTATAAGAAAAAGTAAATGCAGCTTTCGGAAGCATGTTGAAAGAAATTCGAAGCCTGGGACTTAACCTAACCTAACGTTAATATAATTTACGATTACAATTTATTATTTAGAATAATAATTATTATTCATATATTTCATTAGTATCAGACAAAGAAATCTAAATTAATTTTAGTAAACATCAGCAATTATATAGTTCTGCACACGCTTATGATTATAATTTATAATATATATTATATATACTTATATCTTATACATTACTTGGGAAATATGGTGCAAAGTTGAAACGCTAAAGTGTTCTAAAAATAGGCCTAAAACACACAAAAGAAACATTTTACTTTCAAATTTTGTTTACACAATCTATAGATTATGATAATTTATTTATTATTTATTATGAAATATGAAAGTTATTTATGTTAAAGTTTATAAAGGTATAAAAAAATGTACAATTTACAGTTAAAAAAAATGCATTCAAATTCAATCATTTTTAATTTATTTGCTAACAAAATATTATTTATAATATAATAATAAATAATGCTTATAATCAAGACCGTACCTAGAAAACGATTTTGGGAGGTGTTAAAAAATAAAAATAGTAAATTTAAAAATTGTAATGTTTTATTAATGAACATAAAATATACATTTAATAATAATAGTAAAAATTAAATATTTTGATATATTAAAAATGAAATATCAAATTATTTTGTTAAGTAAATGAGGCAACAGCAACTTAACTCAACTGTTAAGTGAACAGGTACTTCTTCTTAAGTCCATATTCCAAAAACGGAATTTAAGTGATTACTTAATTAATATAAATAATAGGGTAGCCAGTGATGGTTTTGATCTGGTCTATCCAGCGCATCGGTGTTTTCCCACGGCTCCTTTTCCCCTCAATTTTTCCTTCAATCATCATCTTCTCCAGACTCGATCCATTACTTCTTATAATATGACCAAAAAACCTTGTTATCCGCTATTTGCATATCGCTGTGAGTCTTATTTTTACTTTAAGCATGTCTAGGATTGAGATGTTAGTTTTATTTTCCATCCAGGATATTCTCCACATTCGTCTGTAAGCCCACATCTTAAAGGCATTTATGTGCCTTACATCCTCCGTTTTGAGTGTCCATGTTTTGGATCCATATAGCATTACTGAAAAGGCAATTGCCCTAAGTATCCTCATCCTGCTGTTTTAAGAGATATGGTTATCCTTCCAAATCGGTATTAATTTGCTGACTGTAAACAGGCACATGGGTGGTTTTCATTCGATTAATCGTGATAAAATCGATAGATTCAAAAATTTTATCACACAATATCAGACGTTAAAGGAAAATAAATCTAATATTCTAATAATAAGCAAATATATATTATATTGCTAATTGATTAAAATTAATTTAATTTATTAAAAAAAATTAAGTAATGTAAAAATTGTAATAAAATTGATTTATAAAATAACGTAATACTTTCTATAAATAATTGTACACTTGCTTTACATTTGATCAAATATTTAAATATCCATAATCAATATTTATAGTAAGTACCTTTATATTACAATATAATTTACCTATAGACATAATATAGTCTATCTTATATGCATATTAATATATTATACTACCTATCCCATGAATATTATTGCAACAATGCGCCACAATATTTATTAAATTCAATTGAAATTATAATCCCAATGATTTTTATCATGGCGGATTATAGACTTATACGTATTATTTTTTCTGAGATTAGAAATAATGTAAATACTTATAGGCTCATACAGGCTCATACTATTATTATTTGTTACCTAATTATTTGGTTTTTATTATTATAGTGACGTAATGTTTTGTTTGTGTTTTTACTTTGTACTTTCTATATATAGATATATTTTTATAGGTACCTACCATAGTATAAATGTATCATACATACGCATTCATGCCTAAATATTCTGAAAACTTAGTTAATAATTAATAGGTAGTTTAATATTATTTACAACTTCATAAATCATAAGTACTTATACTTATAATACTTCATTATAACAAAAATCGCAAGTCACAATATAAAGGTTTTAGGTTAGGGATGGTTTAGTTGCTTAGTATGATTTTGAGAGTGAAAAGTACTTAAGTATACTTTATTTACGTTTATACCTATAATAATTTCTTTCGCAGTTTAAACGAGGGCTCAGAAATAGATCAAATTTATAATGGTAAACAGTGCGTCGGCCTGGCCCAAGCAGTTAGGAGTTGATCGCCTCTGAAGCCACTACTTGTATCTTTCATTTTTTTTTTTTTATATATTTCAACTCAAATAATAAAAATAACCAACTAGAAGTATTTATGGATACATATAGTGAAGAAGAAAATATGCAAATACGTACCCCCGATTGTAAAAAATGTAAAAATTTGTATTTATTGTGCATTTGTTATAATTCGAGAACTATCACCCCAGTCAAATTTATTTTGTAACTTTTTAATAGTATCTATATAAATATTGTAATATATTGATTGTAACATTCACGCAAGTAACTTGAGATAGAGTTTTTTTCAAAATTATAAATTGTAAAAGAAACTACGTTCAAATTTGAAACAAGATAATTTGACTAATGAGTTCATTAATGATAGCTGTGGAAAAAGACATTGTAGGCAATTATCAAAGAAAAATTAATCGATGATGTGGTAAATTCATAAGAATTATTAAAAAGTTTACTTTTATTATTTTAAATTAAAAAATAATAACAATTATTTCTTTAAAAATATTAAATTGGCATTTATATTATTTTGTTGTGTGTATTAAAATCTAAAATTAAATTTAATTAAATTTTCTAAATATTTTATACACAATTTTTATTTGATTTTTGGAGGCCCAATAGAAAAAATGCTTCTTAGGCTCTTTAGGTCTTAAGCCGACAATGGGTAAATATATCTAGTTATACTTAAGAACCTAACCTAATCAAGTGTAACCTAACCTAACTTAACCTAAGAACTAAGGTAAAGTAGATTGGTAAGGATGATTATAATTGTATTTGTACCTAATTAAACATCTCATTTTATCTATGCCTATAATAATATATCTAATACAGTACCTACTAACTACCATTGTAATTTATTAATGCAACTATCTACTCAGTGATAGGTAATAGCATTGATTATAGAATAGTCTAGTAAAAGTCTAGTCAGTAGAAATTTTTAATAAAGTTGAAGTAAAAAGTAATAAATAATAATATATTATTTTGCTATAGGTAGTCATTAATTTCTTACATTGGTATATCTAGTTAGGTGCCTATAAAATATAGGTAAGTTACATAGTATACATATAGAATACTAGACATGCAGTTATAACTTTATAAGTTATAATAATATATAATTTACTTATTGGTGAACTTACCTATACATATTTATAGGTACATAAATAAATATATAATTAGAAATGACATTGAAAAATGTAAACTATTTCCCACCATTTTTGTAACTTGAAAGTTTGATCAATTCACTTTTTATTTTGTATATAGTATTACGTATTATTTATTTATATAGCTCTACTGAACATAACTCACACAAGGCTTCAGACTTGACTTTTAAGGATTCATATTTTATATTATGTATATTACCTCTACAATAGTGGCTTTGTGACTGTTTATTAATTATATTAATAGCAACTAAAATGTTAAAAATATACATCTTCAACAAATAAAAATAATATTATTTCAAGCATGTACCTATATTATATTCTCCTAATTAGCTTCGGATTCAGATTTAAAAGGGTTTAATTTTAAGTATGTAGTTGGAGATATAAGATAGATATTAGACCATCAAGGCACCACTTATATTTAAATTTTTTCACAAATTTATACTACTGCAGTAAGCCAGTAATTACTGCCTGCTAAATAATAATAAGTATACCAAAGTACCAGACGCGTTATAAAAAATGTACCTAAACTCTGAAAATTAAATTGTGTATAGGTATTATAGGTAACCTTGTAGGTAATACAATTATAATTAGATTTATGTATTCCTTATTTATATTCAATATTGTAAATATTGTTATTTGTTACATCTTAGATGTATATTATACATTATGGTAATATGATGCAATAATTAGTATTTATTACAATATTATGAAATAGATGCGCAAATAGTGTATAGGTTCTCTATAACATCTTTATTATATTGTATTATATAGGATAATATAACTTAGTATTTTATGTACATTGACCGTAATAAATAATATTCCCTAATTAATACCTATATCAATGTTGATAAATTTTATCTCTTAATCAAATATCGATTTAGTTTTGTATATTGGATAACATTGTATCTTTATTCTTATTTCTTTAGGTACTATACTCCAGCCGAGCGCCTAGTAGCCGACGGTCACTATTCGGTATTCAAAATATTTACTAATACGCATGCGCATTAGCTAAAATTCTGTGCCAACTGCCTGTGTCGAGTTGAGTGGTGAGGGATTAGAGTTGAAAACTGCATAGTGTTGTAATAACCACTATAATCATTTATCAACAATCAGTTATCAGTATTCAGTTTCACTGTCTGTCGTTTGGTATTGCGGTGCTGCGCCACTGCTGATAAAATTTATCACGTGAATCGTCGTGTACCGAATCATCGAATTGGTAATGAAATAACCGGAATTTGTATTTTCCGTTTGTGGCCGATCCACGTATAACTATTATTGTTATGTAATCGTTGTTTACTGTTTAATTATAATATTATAATATTCAGTTATGTTATGCCGTTGATTACTTAATTTTTAATTATTATTAATACTCTCATAAGTGGTGTATTAAACGTTTTTATTTTTTTATATCAACTGATAATTTCATACAGTCTATCGTCCACAGTATACGAGAAGTAACAATAATACATAAATAATAATATGTTATTATAGATTTTTCTCACAATTACATGGATTATTCAATACCCATAAAACCATCGAAAATACACATTTTCTGGGAGGCATATTTGAAATGCAGCACTATTGTAGGAAATGCGCTTAAAAATGATTTTGTGAGTAAACAATATAATATAATATTAATAAATTATGTATTTCAATTTTCAAAACAAGATAATATATTTTTAAAGTTAATGCCAGTGTGTCGAAATTATAATTATTTCACATAATACTACCTATATTGCAAAAATTAAATAGGAATCTATATTATAAGTATTTCATTTAGATAGTTACATTTATAAAAAAAATATTTATAATGCCATACTGTCATCCACTAATCATCACACTTTCTGCACCGCTGGTTTAATTTATTGGACAATGAAACATTATATATATTTTTAACATTTATAATAATGATTTATTAATTATTTTAATAATATATAATTATAATAATATATTACGTTGATAACAATATTATTATTATTATTTTTTTTTATAGAAGATTGCGTGGTTTGATTTACTGTTATCTGAAATATTGTATGTATATGAAAAGATCAAAAAAATACCTGAAGATATTCCAAAAGCTAGGTAAGTTACATATTACATTTTTTAACTTTTAAGAAGGTAAACATATTAACAACATATACTAATTTACAAATAATGATTTATTTTAATACAATTAATGGCAATAGACTAATGACTAATGTTAACGATTCAATGCACAGTTACAATTTATTAGCATATTTATTATTAACAGTTTTTAGGATATAAAAATTAATATTTTGGGATTATAATTAAATTTTTTATTATTATAAACTTTTTACTGTTATTATTTTTTTCAAATTTTATATTTTAACTGATTTGCTAATATAAACTAATATTACTAAGATGTAATTAAGAAATTGAAGTACATATATCATTAATAATTATACAGTACAATTGTATAATACAAATTGTTTTGGTAGGTAATGCGATATTGAAGGGATTCATTAAGTAAATCATGTAAAGTTAGGTTGATGTTAGTTAAATCAAGAATAAAATAAATTAACCACCCAATATGTTAATCAATATTACCATTTATATTAAATAATGTTCACTATATAATTAATTCAACTATAAAAAACTTTTTGATTTAAATATTTTAAAATTATTATTAAGATATTCTATAATAATTACATTTAAATTATATATTACAATTTTCTTAAAGATCTGCTTAAATTTAAAATTATTTGGATATTGACTTATCTAAAAACAAAAACAAATCTATTTGATAAAATTCTTAATAAAAATGACAACATAAATTATGTTAAATTTAAGTTTTAAATAGTTATCCATACAACTTTTTAAATTACCATTTATCCAAATATACCTAAATCCAAAATTATGTATTGTCTATATAACATTAACACTATAATTTTTAGTATATTTATCATTAGATAATAGATAAATCGATACATCCAACAGAAAAAGTAGTAACTTCATTTTGTCAATTGTTCAGGAGGAGCAAAATAAAATTTAACGTTAATTTCTTATTCTATTTTTTTATTTTAATATTATTTTATTATCTCTGTGGGATAAATGGAAATACAACCATCTTCGTGGTCGATAAAGAAGAAAATTCTTTATCAGAAAGCAGTGTCAAAAGTTGTAACTCAAAAACGAAAAAAAATGAGTTACTACCTTTTTCGTTGCATGTATCGATATATTTGTTTAAAACCTATAAAAATATCACAGATATACTTCAATAATAATTAGTTTATATTCATCAATGATAAAAATGATTCATTTATTGTGGGCTATAGTTCATGTCTATCAATTATGTTTACTAATAATTATTCTTTATTATAATTTATAAAATCGTGTTATTGAGGATCAAAAATATTTCATATTCTTTTTTATATTTACAAAGTTCTTTTAATTTTGAGTGAAGCAAGGTCTTATAAAAATGTTTTTCATTTTTCTATGTCTGAAGACATATTTTTAGTTAGAAATAATAATTAGATTACTACGAGTAGGGTATGATTTCGGTAGCAAATTGCATCTATTTGGTACTTTACTTAGCTCATTTTTCGAATTTCTCAATAGTTTTTCCTTGGAATAAGAAAAACTACCAAAAACTGGTTGTAAAACTCCAAAATTCACAGAAACTGTTATTTTGACGAATTTGATTTATAAAAATATTTTATTTACTAATGAAATTTTGAATGTAACAACTTGAAATTTTTTTGATAGTCTACACACGTAAAATTTTATAATGGATTATCAGTATAATATATTGTATATCTCACTGAGTTTTGCTCAGAATCATATTTTTGAATTCAATATCATAACATTCAAATTTAAATAATAGTATACCACTATTTTAATTCCACGAAGGAAGAACGTCTGTAATTGACTTTCTGGCTTTTTTAATTTATCATATCACATAAATATAATTCAATTCCATTGTATATAATATTGAAGTAGATTTTTATCAGTTATATAAAATAGGTATTAGTTTTATGAAGAATACAAAATAATGTAATTTATATTATCTAATTTTTGAACATGTTCTTTTTTTAATCTTATCTAATGTGTTATAATTAGAAAACAGTATAATAATTTAATATTTTGTTCATTACTTGTATATTTATAATTTAAACGAAATTATATTTATTGAGATAACTCTATATATAATATATTACATTAGATTCATATATGATATAATATGATTTATATTAGATCATAATATTATAATATATAAGTATGTAACTAATTTATTTATGTTAATATTATTATTTCCCTACTTACATTCTTTATATAAAATTATTTATTTTAAATATAATAGAACACATTTATTTAAGTGTAAGAAAAAAGTTATTAACTAGGTAATTTTTTCTTAACTAGTTATCATAGATTGTCATATCCAAAAATTAACGTTTAAATATGTAATATAAAGTATTTTGTGCATTTTAAATGGGTAGGGGAGAGCTTGTAATTATTCTAAGGGGTCTACTCTAGCCACCTCCATGCTATGTCTATGGATAGAAACAATATAATGATTAATTATTTACGTAGGTTTATTGTTTATTGGTTTTTATAGTGTAGTGTCAAATTTAGTATTTTAGAAACTTCAAAGCATATTTAGCTATACTAGCTAAGTAACTCATGTGATATATTAATATTTGTAGTACAAAATGTAGTTAAATAAATTAAAAGTGAATAAAAATGAATTAATTATAAGTTTATAAGTTTAAAAAATATAAATTAGGTAATTTGTCATATAATAAATAATGTCTTTTAAATAATATTATATTGATGTCTAGCTATTTTTATTTGATTGAATAATAATACATATATAAATATATATATATAGGATGTATAATATTATTTTTTAAAAATACATATTAAATGAATACTTTATTATTTATATGTAATTATATGGAATAAATAAATAATTAATAATTTTGTTTATAAAACACATTACTGGTAAAGATAAAACTGTTTAAGGTCATTTACATTCCTATGCCCTTTCCTGAATAAATAGAAAGTTATCAAATAAAATTTGTATTAATTGTATAATAAATTATTGATTAATTCTTTAATTCCAAATATATTATTATATGTTTTGTATTATTACAAATGTGATTAAATTTATTTCTTAATTAATTTTAAAATTTAACATAGTCATAAATTACTCTAAAATATTAGATTAGTGATATAAATAAATTGATTCTATACATGGATATACTTATTGATTAATTAATATAAATATTAGTTTTAATTTGATTATATTTGGTTATCTTTTATTATAATTTGTGAATATAATAATACTGTTGATAAATAAGTAATTTATTCTCTGAAATAGAGGGAAGGAATATTTTATTTTATTTATTTTTATAATAAACATTATAATTATATATAACTTAAAAAATAGTATCTTAACATCTTTATATACATATCTTCAATTTATTTGATTAAAATAAATGTATATATTACTAAATTTTATTATGCATTTGTTTGGATGATATTTTTCCTAAAACATTAGTTAAATATTGTGATCAAATTGTATGTATTTTAAACTTAAATAGTATAGGTATGTTGGTCATCCTTCCCTCTGGAAGTATAGGTATATAAATATAGTTAATTGTCATACTAGTAACTAGCTTATAGTTTCTATAAGTATCTAGATTTTCTAAGGAGTTTTTAAATTTATATTTATATATAGCATATAAATGTAGAGTTATCTTATAATACAGTGTAAGTAAACATTATAGGAGAATGAAATTATAAGAATTTTTTTGTTTAATTCTTTTAAAAAAAAGTGGTATTGATATGTTTTTGTTATAGTGATATATAGTGATATATTCATAAAATATAGATTTCACTGAATTAAAATTTGAATACATAATACCATTGATTATAGATACTATTTATTATTTAAAATGATAAAATATTAAAATTATATTAAATTTATTTATAGTTTATATAGTTTAATTTTGATCATGAAATCCTAAAATAATGTTATGCATTGCTAATTATGTATCTATAATAGTAAAACCTGTAGTTAACATAGTAATATTGATCTATTTAATTTGTATTATATTATTATTTATTATGAAATATTAGATTATGATCTCATATTTAAAATAAATAAAACATGTATTATAGTAATTAATACCAATATTATTTTTAGTTTGTTTTTAATGACTATTTCAATTAAAATAATATTTTATAGCAATACTAATAAACTAATAAAGTTAGATAATAGTATTCTATCAGCATTTTAATGTAAATTGTATGAAAATTAAATCAATGACTAACTTTGATTGGTTTTGTATTACTTTTTTAATGTTTATCAAGTTTTCGTGATTTACAATCATAAGTCCAAAGATAGCTAATTATACAAATCTTTCAATTTTGTAGTGTACCTATTTGCCTACTTATTTATTATTCAAATGTTGTTGTACAATAAAAATATATATATATATTACATTTTAAAATGCAAGTTTTTAATAAACATACCTTAGAAAAAATAATTATATGATTGTGATTATTATTTAATATTTATTATATGCTAATATGTTATGAATAATGATTTTAAAAATTATTATAATTTACATCATATTACTGAAAATAATATTTGTAAGTTATTGATAGTGATATTGTTAAACACATGATGTATTATTATTATGTACAATCATTTATTTTATGCAAATATTTTGGTTACATAATAATGACATTGAATTAAATATATACATATATGTGTATGTTTTTTTAAATTAGTAATTAAACTTACATCTAAATAGTTACAACACAGAATATAATAATTTACATTTTTGGTACTTAATAATACCTAATATTAAGATATGACTAATTGTTTAATAACAAATTTGTTATTGTATTCTTAACCTAACCTACTTTTAGTTCTAAAAAGTAATACCTATTAGAAATGTCACGATGTAGTTAATTTTTAAAAAATAAATTAATATTTTGTTAAAATAAAATATGTTCTATTTGTACAATTCTTTAAATTACACATTATTTAATAGATGTTTAAAACCAAACAAATGATAAAAGTAATATTATAGTCTAAATAATAATTTTAAAAAACTGCATTTAAAATCTTCATTTTTCATAGAGAATTGAATATTAACTATTAAAATTAGTAAATAGATTGGGACTTCCTGAGTATTAAAATCTGAATTATTTATAAATAACAATTTTAACTAACAAATAATATTTAATACAAATGTATAAAGTAAAAATACATAATATATCCTTTATATTTTTTATACAGTTAGATGTTTTATTATCAAGTTATGGAAGTTATCATACTTATAATTATTTAAGTTTGAAAATTATTAATTGTTGCCTTATTTTAATGTTATGTATTAATTATTAATTTATTATTTATTTTTACATGTTTTTATATTTTTTAATATTTAAATATTAGGTACAAGTGCCTAGTTTTTTAATTATTTTAAATTTCTAGCAATCGCACATTAAAACCACAATTTAATTTATTTGTATTTAGTATAGATTTTAAGTACTATTGTATTTTATTTTGCACGAAACTTGCTTAATAAATATCTATATAGACATTACAAAACACTTTAAAGAACTATATTAAAACAAAATGGTTTACATATTTTAAAAATTAAATAAAATTTGACTTAGAATATAATAAACACAATTTCCTTATTCTGGTGTAAATACTGCGAGCATGATTGCTTAGAGATTAAAAAAAATGTGTTTTAATGAGTCTAGTAAATAAAATAAATGTTATAATATATAAAATTAATATTTTTAGTGTATCTAATGCAATAGTGGATCAATTACTTTTGGATATTGATCATGTATGTTCTGTATCTGGTGAAGAAGATTTATCTAGTTTAAAGAAATATATTTTAAATGATAGGGGATGGAGATGTCTTACTGTTTTACAATTACTTGGAACTCAAGTAAGCTTCAACTTATTTATTTTTTACTATACTTAATTGTTAGTAATTCAATTTGTATATAAAGTTGTATATTCATGAAATAATGTGTTGTATGTATATAGAAATGATTTATCATTTTACCATTTATTCAAAATAACACAGAATTACAATTTTAGGTTTTAATAAACATTAATTACATCTATTTGCATTTAGTGTTTTTTTCTTATCATAACTTGTAGTTATTTATATATTTTTTAGGAAGTTCAACAATTAAAGGAATTGGCTAATGTTCTAGTATCAATTTTCACCATAATTAATGATGATGGTGATAGTAAAATAAGTATTGATGTTAAAAATATGAACCCTTATATTTTTCCAACAGATGATACTAATTTAAAGCTCGATGACTTAATAAAACTAACAAAATTCCATTGTATGAAATCTAAATCAAAATCAAAAACTCAACTTAATTCTTTGTATGACAGATCAAGTCCAAATATACCTAGATCTCGCCGAGTAAGCTCTGTCTCAGCAAATAGGTATATTTTTCATTTATATTGATAAAATATTGTAAAAGTAAATATTTGAATTTCTTTATATCATATTAATTAATAATTATATATGTTTGATGTTTATAGAATTAAAACACATTCCTTGGATAGTAATGATAAACCAAAAATGGTCGAGGAATCTAGTGAATCAGAATCTCAAACTGCATTAGATTTGCTGAAGTCATCTAGCACACTACGTATTAGATTTAATCCAATGGACTTTGATTATTTTACAAATATTGTACGTAGTGAAGATGAACAAAATGGGTCTGATGACGAAGAAGTTAATTTGACAAAAAGAAGAAATATGTATCCTGGATATTTTTATGATGAACAAATCAAATCTGTTACCAGCCACACTTCCACTCCAATTCATATAAAATTATTAGTTTTAGATTTATTAACTCAAATGTTATCATTTGGTACTCAAAATCCTATAAAATATAACTTAAAAAGCAGTCATCAATTTGTACCATTTATAGTTATGAAATTTTCATTAGATAATATTTGTTTATCACAGTTTGATGTTAGTAACAAAGACAATGATATAATACAATCAAAAATGTTATACAATATGGTTCTATCTGTAAAAAAGCTGTATCAATATCCAAATATAAGTGAAACAATTACACAAGAAGGGATTGTACCATTATTGTTACAAATATTAGAAAGCTTAGTGAACAAATCAAGAATAAATGAAATTAAAGAATATCCTTGTCGTCAAAAAATTCTTTTTGGGATGGTCTGTGCACTATTAATGATGTTTTCATTAATGCTATTTGAGTGTCATTCATACAATAGTCATTTTCATTTTTTAAAACAAATTCGGGTAATGCTTGACTGTCAACGTGGAAAACTTATAGAAAAATGTATTTCTGTAATAATTAGTATTCGAGAACAAGATGCAGAACTTTCAACTAATCATGTTAAAATAGTTATAAATCTACTTGGCTTATTAGTGTTAAACATGAAAAAAATAAGACAACGTATGGTACATTTACAGCATTGTAATAAAATCAGACATCGTCATTGCACTAAAATGATGTTACATCATCATGACAATCTCTTTGGAGAAGTATATGTAAGTAGTATAGTTTCATCTCAAGACACTGGTCAAAATTGTTGTGTTACTTCATTATCAATGATTCTCATTCGTCTTATGATTGACTTTGATAGTAAAGATAAGGATCTATGGTTCTATTTGGCTAAGACAATTGGTGTAGTAGGAACATGTTGTTGTATTCCACTATCTATAATTGTACCAAAGTTATTGAAAATGATTGGTGATCATGACTATAAAAAGAGTTATATGATATTGCAATTGATGGAAAAAACATTATATCGTGATACAGGTGTTGCATACAAAGATAGTACTTGTAAGGTATGTTGTGATGATGAAAGTACGAGTAGTATGACTTCATATGAAAAAAATAAAAAGAAGAAAGAACAAAAATGGATTACATTTGAGTTGTTTAGAAAATTGTTAACTGGTTCAAGTAGTAAACTGTCATATACAATTGGATTACACTTGACAAAAAATGCTTCAGTATTTATTAAAGATGTTCAACATGTAATGTTGTTCCGTATATTTTATCCAGTATTTAAAACAAGTGAAAAATTATATAGAGAAAATAAAAATGATTTTGATCGTTTTTTAATAAATGTTTCGTTAAATATATTTAACATATTATTAGCATCATTAGATTTCTCATCAGAATTTGATTCAATGAATGGAGTGAAATACTTAAAGGTTTTAATAACTGATCCAGTTTTTACTAAACTGACTTGCAATGTGTTGGAAACAAAAATTATGTCAAAAATGTGGACCATGAATCAAATTAAATCAACTCCAATATTAATTACTGATAGTCAAGCAGAAGATTTGAATATTATTGTGACTGCCGTATTTAATTTAGTTGAATTATTTTGTGGTCATATAATGAAACCACAAATGACAAATATTAATTTAAAATTTAAATATAGTTTATCAGGCTTGTCAGATTTTTTAAAAGATGAAATAATATTTGAATCCGTTGATATGTATCATGTATACAATAGTGTCATAACCAGGTTAGGTGATTTATTTCAATGTTTAGCTAGGCTTTCATTGACATGCCCTAGAATTAGAAGTTATTTGCAAGTTTCATCTGTTATACATCAATATGATACTCTTTTATCTATTGTGTCTTTACTATTAACAAGACCAATTAGTGTGACAGGTCAGTTGATTTAATTTTGCTAATTTTTCAGTTTTCCATGTTTAATTAATTTTATTAATATATTTTAGGTATGAATGAAGTAATACTCGAAGACAAAAATGTTATCAATTTAAAACTAATTGAATGTTTACTTGTCTTAAATTTATCAATATTTGAGAATAAAAGTAAATATAGAGTATATTATAATATTATAAATAAATATATTAAATTAATTGAAATATGTGTATATTTAGTTACATTGGATTCTCACGTAAAAGATTTGTTAATTGAGGCTTTGTCTAAAGGACATATTGGAATTAAACAAGTTTGTAGTTCTTTAATAAAATGTGCTACAGTATCTTGTAATCGACAAACTGTGAATTCTATAATGACTGCACAGTCATTAACCCGGGTATATTTATATTTTTTTAGATAATAAATATTTAAAAGAATGATTAATTTTAAATATATTTAGTTATTGGAGTTAGAATATTCAGGTAAAGCTGAATGGCTGCCATTTGATGACGATGATGATTTAATTTCTGGAGATGAAGGTTATGAAGCAGATATTGAGTTTCAGAGTTGGATAAATATTGATTCGTCTGATAAGTAAGTAAAGTTAATAACAATACATTTAATTGGTCACTTAAATTATGTTGTTTTTAAAATTTAATAAAAATATTAATCTTACATTTTTACATTAAAAATTATAAATAAATTATACTTTTAGAACAGCAGATGAGAACATTTCTCATAAAAATTGTCATACTGATTCGAAAAAACTGAATATCATGCATCCAGCTTTATGTACTTTAGCCATAGACTTGATGACTTTTGCCAGGTATTTATATTGTTTTAATCTAATACCTGTTTTCTAATTTATATATTTATTATTTAATATTTTAGTATTTCGTATAATTCTATTATTATGATTATTTTTTTTTAATTCAGGAACCTTGATAATTTAGATGGAATAATTTATTGTTTACAAAGACTTATCGCTATTTGCAAAGACAATGATGATAGTTGTATAAAACTTGCTAAAGAAGGACTTATCTCTAAATTATTAAATTGTATTAAAGAACATGTAGAAAGTAGTGAGAGAACTGAAATTTGTGAGTGTATTTAATACTATTATTATGATTTATTTTAATTATTTAGAATATTTTTGTTTGATTGTAATAGATGATACAATTTATAATTATATGATGGAACTTATTGCTTTAATGGCTTGTCATTATATGGAGACACTTGAACTTGAGATGTATTTAAATTTATTTAAAATAAAAAATCCACCTTTGGTAAGACAACTTTGACATAATATATCTCTAATGTTTGATTTTACAGTATTTAATTTTAATTTAGAATTTATTACTCTTGCCATTAATTTATTTGACTGAGCATATACCAATTGCATGGCGACCATATTTCAGTATTCAATTTCCAGCTAAAGTAATAACAAATTTACCAGTTAGTGATAGACCTGCAGAAGCATTGGCAATTTTAACTCGGGAAAACCATAAAGAAATGAGTATGACAGTAATTTTTTTTTAAATATAATTATTAATTATGTTTTAAATTTAATATTAAGGGCTATTAACACCATGGTCTATATATGCTCTGAGTTTACCTATAAATACAGATTATGGATGGTCTGTATTATCAACAGGATTTTCAGTATCAATGTGGTTACGTCTAGATCATGTACATAAATGTACAACTATAAAAAGAGATATTTCCACAGAGTGTATCGGAAAAAGTAAACACAATTAACTATAATTAGTAATTATTTAATTATATTTTTAATGTTATTTTATTTTTTTTCTAATTACTAATTATTATTAGTTAGTTAATTACTCATTATCACTAATTTTTCTGTTTTTAGATCAAAATATATCGAAAGAAGTAAATAGTTTAGTCGATTTGACTCATGTATTTTCTGTTGGTTATGATGCAATGCTTATAGAGTTTTGGTTAAATCCATTCACTGATGGTTTTATTGTAAGACTGACAAGACCAAATGAAAATAAATTTGAATTATTATCTGAAGTAAATTTCAACAATTGTCTGGGATCAATTGCCTGGCATCATATTGCAATTAATGTAAATGCTATTAAAAAAGGAGACAAATGCATTGAGGTAGATTATCTATTACATTTTTTAATATACAATTATTAATATATATATATATGATTTTGTTTAGATAACTTTAATAATAGATGGATTGTGTGAAAACAAAGCTAATCTTTTGTTTAACGGATTTCTTATTAAAAAACCTCGACCATCCAATGTTCTTGTAGGTGACACAAGAGATACTACTTCACCAATTTCTATAGGAAACATTTTAATGTTCAGATTACCAGTACTTACAAAGGAGTGTGCTAGTACACTTGCATCATTTGGGCCAAATTTAGAAAATTTAGCTGATTGTTCTAACAACCCACTGAAACCAAATTTTAGCATGTTGTTTAATGATTCAGTTTATAATTTAAACACATCATTAAATTCTAATTTGGATTGGAATCAAATATCGAATAAATGTTTTGAAATTATTAAACCTCTGCAGGTTATTTTTTTCTATTTTAATATTTTATTATGATGTTTAATTTGAAATTAATTAAAGTAAAACAATTGATTTCGTGTTTAGGATGTTATACTATTAAGTTTCACTCCAAGACAACCACATACAGTTTGTTTATATTCTTTGACACTTCCAAATCCTACAGGTATGTTATTTATTTTAATTGAGATCCATAACTTTTCAAAGTGTAATAACAATTTAGTGTTGTAGTGAATCTTGAAGATTCAATATTTTTAAATAATATATATATTTATAATGTTAGTAATAAACAATATAATTATATTATGGGTTTTAATGAAACAGATTTAGTAGCCGATAATAAATCATATATTTTATTTAGGTTCTTTATTTCCTCCTACTCAACCACTAATGTTCAAAATGACTGCTTATGATTTACGTGCTTGTCAGAGTCCACCTCATGTGATATCTACAGTTGTTGTTAGTTCTTTGAAAATTGTCAAACCACATGGATTGTTGACTGTAGTCAATAAAATAGGAGGCATGCCATTAATATTATTTTTATTTGCAAGGGTAATTAAATAAGATATTATATGTTATGTTGTTTTAATATTTAATTTATTGATTATTTACTATAATATACTTTTATAGGTTTTAGAATGTAATTCATCTTCTAATGATCAAGTAAAAGTATTGAAAATATTATTGTATTTTGTACAGTCTGATTCTAAACTGTATTCAGAATTTATAACACTTGATGGTTATAAACTATTAACAAAAGCCTTGTTATCATCTCAAATTCAACCTAGCTGTTCTATGTTAATGGTATGTATATTTATTATTTAATATTTATAATTATATATTTTATTATTATTTTAATTCTTATTTGATATAAAGGTCCTCCTAGAAGCAGGTTGTAATAAAAAAGGAGCATTTATTTATGTAAATGAAGAATGGATTGTCAATATGTTTTATGATGGAGTTTTATTGAATACTAGTTTGATTAAAGAAGTAATTTTGCCATGTTGGAAGATTTGGACTGCCAAAAATCAGCAGATTATTGAATATCTTTTCAAATTTTGTAAACATCTTTTGTCATCAAATCATCAACACAGAAAATTTAATTTGAAACAAATTCAATCATCTGAATTATTAGAGTCAATTTTATTGCAAATTAAGGTAATTTTACATTTATATAAATTAATTGTATTTAATATATTTATATGGTATACCTATTTGTATGTACAGTGTCAATTACTATTAGAGGATTCAAATGAAACCGCATTAACAGGTCATGTACAAAAAGAATTGGTCGATTTTGTACAAAGTATTTTTGATTTGCGAACGAATAAGAATTATATTAATATTATATTAGATTTTTTAATAGCTGTCCATCCAACTACAAATTTATATTCACCTCATTTAAAAGCATCAGTTTATTTCGTTTTATCTCCTCAATCAAGAATTTTTACATCAACAGATTATCACATTCACATAGCATCAGGTATTGTAATTTTTTTTTATCCTATTACCTGTTTTTGAAATTAAATAAAATTTCTATTGTAAATTTTAACTTATATTATTATTTATATACTTAGAATCTCATGAATCTGATGACAATAAAATAAATGTGAACGAAAATGATTACTCAGAAACAGACTTTTGTGGTTCTATTGATTCTCACAGATTAAATACAGAACTATTAAAACTTAAGGTAGAATAATATTATATTATATTAATAATTATTCAATATTAAATACTCAATACTTCAATAGTATATTATAAAAAAATTAATAATTTTTTTATTTGTTGGCATTTTCTATAAAAATAATTTCTCTTTAAAGTTGTAATACTAATTATGTTGGAACTATTAACTTATAAGTAATAATTAAATAATTGTATTTAGGTACGTCAAGAAGTATTAAAAAATAATCAAACCAAAATATATTCATCAAGAGCTAGTGAAGTTACATCAGAAAGCAGTGAACATTTAATTCCAGAAGAAATTGGTCAAGATTCAGGTATAGATGGTAGTGTGAAAGATGTTGCAGGAGTTACTAAAACAGCGGAAAGAAAAATGTTTAGTGAAGATGGTGATGTTTGTGAAGCAGAAGTTTACTTTGGATCTCAAGTAATATATTAACTTACTATCAATATTAAAAATTCAAATTGTTAATGATAAATTAAATATTTATTTTAGATAAAATTAAATGGGAACAAATCATTTAAATTTACTGATTCTGAGAGTAATAATGAAATTATAGAAGGTTTATTTTCTATACTAAGAAATGTTTTAATCAATATTTCTAACTGTGTACCTAATAATATTATTGATAAAATGTTTGATGCTGAAAAACTAGTTATTTTACTCAACAACCCTAGTCCTTCAATAAGAATAATAATTTTGAAAGTACGTGTTATTGATTTAAAGTTTTATATTTTAAATATGTTACGAATTAATGTTTTTTTTTTTTATTTCAGGTAATAAGTGTGTTTTTACAACGGTGTAGTCCATCATATGCTAAGAAGTTTGATACTAAATTCAAAGGATTTTATCAAATGGCCAATATATTATCATTGCATCAAACTACAGTTAATTTAGTTGATACTTGTACTTCAATTTTTACTGGTAGTTATTGGCTACCTCTGGACCAACAATTGCAATGGGACCAGACTGTTGAAATTAATTCTTTTAATTTTTCGGCACTTCCATTATTACTTTCCCTATTACCAAAATCTTCATTTAATTTAACATTGTGTACGAATATAGTGAATTTTTTACTTAAACTTGTTACAAAAGTAAATATTTGTTTGTAATAACTAATTGCTAAATATGTAAATAATAAAACCAATTAATATGTTTAGGTTCCTCAGTGTTTGAATACTGTTTTAGAGTATGGTTTGATAGAATGTTTGTTAAAGACATTATCAGCAATAGCAAGTATTTATCCAACTTCCCAGACTCGTACAGATTTAAATAAGGAAGATATACTTGTTGATGATATTAATTCACTAATAATTATGTTGGTTACTACTGCTATTCATACTCCAGGTTTACAAAATATTCAAGTTAGTTAACTAACATATTATTATTATTATTTGTTGTGAATAGTATTTTACTTTTTTTAAAAAAAAATCTATGTAAATTTAATTTTTAAATAATATTTAATATTTAGAAGAAATAATTATATTTTTCAGATTTTAAATGATTCTGTTTATCAGTGTCGTTATTTACAAAAAGCAGAAATACAGATATCAAATGAGGGGCATAAATCTAATTTAACCTTAAGGGAAACACAGCGTTTTATTTTGGAATCAGGAATGGATACCATTCAAGATCTCATACAGACTCAACCACCTTTAGTTCCTGCTTTGTCTCGTCTAAAGAACAACTTAAGTTCTGGTATTTAGATAATTATAATTGTTTTAACTAATAATTTTAAACATATTGTGTTGTGTTTAGTTTTATTCTTAAATCAAACAAAAGAAACAAATAATGAAAATTACATGTCAAACAGTGAATCCAGCTTATTTAGTGTTGCATCCAATTACAATCGTCAAAAACCTTTATCAAAAACTGAGCTTGTTGAAAGATACAAACAAATAATCATTAGATCTGTAGAGTTTATTTTTGCTTTAAGTATGTATTTACTAACTTTAACAATTTAAATTGTACATAACATTATTTTTTATGTTATTTTTTTTTTTCTAAATATAGATGAGCAAAATAATGATGAGGTTACTCCTGAAGTAGCTTTTGCATGTCATTTATTCACAATTCTTTTATATAATCTTACTAGTATTATACAAAATATGAGAGAGCAAAGACAGTATCCATGGGTTTCTATTTATAATGCTGCTCGAGATATTATAAGGTAGACACAATCATTTTAAAATACTTTATTGATGATTATTTTTGTATGTAATCTAAAAACAAAAATTAAATTATTTATATTTTTTTAGAACTCAAGGAGCTAATTTATTAGTATGGCTTTTGAGTCCACAACAAACAACTAGAATACGCATGTTTGCCATTAAAACATTATTAAATGAACAAAGAACTAAGGAATTGTTTAAAAACTTAATATACATTAATCCTCAGGTATGTCCTGATGTATATATGTATTGAAATTTAAAATCAAATTTTAATATTTAGTTAATGTAAATGTTGGTATGTATCTATAGTACCTTCACCACTATCATTAGTGTTCATTGGTTAAGTGTCGCCTCACTTGTATTGGGTAATACAAAACATTACTTAATTTGTTGTTTTAATATTTTATTTATTTTCTTTTATTATTTAATTTTTTTCTATTCACCGTGCACAAACTCCACATAAATTATTATTTCAATCTACTACTGCTTATTAACACATACTTAGTTTGTTAATTTGTACAGAATTTTGTTGATGCTATTTCAAATACTCAACAATATATAAAATGAGCCAATAGTAGTCTAAAATTATTTAGCTAATTCACCCGAAGCAATTTATCTGTTCTACATTTTTGTTTATGAAAACTCCACCATAATATATATCATCACAATATTATAAGTGTTGAAATCTAAAATAAACTGTGGACGAAACTTTTGTGATTGTAATATTATTTTCTAATATTAGAATACAATCCCAATTTCTTATGGTTATTTTAAACATACACATCAATTTATTGTAGCATGAATAAGTCAAACATGTATATTGACAAATTGTGGAGTTATATTATAACAAATAATTAGATTAATACTTAAAAGTTTTAAATAAATAAATGTTATTTCAATAAATAATAATTAAAAATGATTAATTTATACATTTTTTGATATTTTAAATGTCAGTTATAATTTACATTTTTTTTTTTTTTTATTAGTAATTCAAACCATAAAATTAATATCATTATCCTAAATTTAGAAGTGTTAAGTATCCCTTTAAATGTGCATATATTGACTTGTTAGTTATTTTTTGAATACAATGGAGGATATTTATTAAAATATCTTGTATATTTTGTATGCATATTGATTCATTTAATTTAAATTAAGTTAATTCTTTATTGTACATTTTTAGATAGAACAAAGGTTTTATGTTTTTTTGTATTCTTTGATGAATACTGAATTGAATGTACCACTTACTGAAGAGGAAATGTGTACATGTGAAGCACTAAAAGAACACCTTATTGAATTAGAATTATTAACTGCTGATAGTAATGGAATTATTTATGAACATGAATGGAATACTCAGCTTAACTTTGTTTTAGAACAAATGAATATAGAATTAAATGGAATGGATCTAAGTCAAAATGATAATATTTCAAAGTATGTAATTTTTTCTTTTTTAATAAAACAAATTCATATTTATCTCTATGTTTAACTATTGTTGAAAAATCTTAAATTTATACGACTTAAGTAGGGAATGGTTAGTTTATTTAATTTTAATATTGATTATTTTAATAAATAAATCATAAGTCTACTATTTGTTTCTTATTTATCAATATTAGAACTGAAATTTTGATAAATATGTTTGTTTATTCTAGAAGTGCTTGTAAGTGGGATAACATAGTAAAATTGATTTGTAACTCTGCTATGATGGCAACAACAGTTATGTCAGAAGAACAAAATTCTCAGCGAAAACATATACTAGAAAAAACAAAAGAAAATTATAAAAATACTATACAAGCTACTATACGATGGAAATATATTATCAATCAAATGTCTCACGAAAAAGCTCCGTGGTACTTTCCAGAGTCATATCCAACGTAAACAGTATATCTCGTAAACAATATTCTGATTTAATTTTTCTAAAGTTTATGTTCATATAATAAATTATGGCTTTAGATCTTGGGAATTGAATCCAACTGAAGGACCCAATAGAATGCGAATTCGCTTTCAAAGATGTCATTTAAATATACTAAAACGATTCTTTAAACCTGAACATTCACACAAAGCTGGTTAGTATTATATATTAAATAATCAATACATTTTAAATGGTTTTACTCATTAACTCTTCGTTTATAGAAAAACATAATATTAAGGGACCATTGGATTACTTAATATCAAATGATTTAGAAATTTCAGTTTCATCTGCAGTTGTTGAAAGTTTATTATCTCAAGAAAAAATATCATACATGTGCACTGCAAAATTAGTACATCTTTGGAAAAAAATTAAATGTGAAGTTCTTATTAGTGAACATGCAATTTATATTGTTCCTACTGCTAATATACAAGATGTAATATGATTTTTTACTAAAATCTATTGATATTTACCATTTAATATTTATTTATATTTTCAGTACTTACAAAATGATTATTCACATGTCCTTAAATTTGAAGAAGTTAAAGAAATACATAATCGTAGATATTCACTTAAGGAAAAAGCCGTTGAAATATTTCTCACTAATGGGAAAACATTTTTAATTACTTTTCATTCTCAAAAGGTACACTTGGTTCTTCTTTATTATTATCTTATTTATTTTTATAATCTTAATATTTGTATTTAGGAAAGAGATGAATTTGGAAATTATTTATTGAATTTTCCCTTACCAAATCGTATTACTAATGAGATACTAAGTGAAACTGTTGATTTATGGAGGACACATCAAATTACTAACATGGAATATTTATCAATTCTGAATAAAATGGCTGCACGTTCATATAATGATTTAATGCAATATCCTGTTATGCCTTTTGTATTAGCCAGTTACAATACTACGGAATTAGATTTGAATCAAATTACTACATACAGGTAATTGTTTATAAATGTGGTTAATGTTAATTATAATGATAATTAATACTAAAATTGAATTAAATGCTATATTTTAAATATTAGGGATTTGAGACGACCCATGGCGATTCAAAATAAAAAGAAGGAATCTCATTATATTCAACATTATAATGTAATAATATTTTGTAACCCATTTCATTATAACATGGCTATGATGCATAATCTTTATTAATTTTAGTATTTGAAAGAAGAAGTCCATCGATTTGGAACAGACCCACATCACTACAGTTCTCATTACAGTAACTCTGGAACAATTTTACATTTTTTGATCAGAGTCCCACCATATACCCAAATGTTTATTAAATATCAAGTAATATTTAATATTAACTCGTTTGAATGAATCGATTAAAATATGTTCTATTATAGGATAACAATTTTGATGTACCAGATCGATCATTTCATTCATTGGAAATTACTTGGCGTTTATCATCTGATGAATCAACCACTGACTTAAAAGAACTTATACCAGAGTTTTACTATTTACCAGAAATGTTTCTTAACTCTGAACAATTAAATTTTGGAGTTAAACAATCTGGAGAAACTGTTGATGATGTGAAGTTACCTACTTGGGCACAAAACAATCCAAGATTATTTGTACTTGTTCAGAGGTAAATAATATTTTGAATTTATTTTATAAATATAATAAATAATTTTTAATTAATATATATATATATATATATATATAATAAAATTAATTAAATCAATAAACTCGATCATGAAACAATTTTTAAACAATAATGTTAAAATTATTGTGTAGACTGTAAATTATAATAGATAATTATACCCTGTACCCTGATCGGGTTAAGATTCAACCACTTTCATGCATGCAGACTGTCTGTATGCCAATCAGTGTTTGACCCCCAGGTGATCGTTGTACATCCTATCATTGGTAGACACTCATTGATAATAGCTGCAGAACATCAGCATTTGCCATCATTGATGTCGCCGCTTTGTATACAGAATGTTATAAAAACATCATAATAAATAATAAACACATCTTTTAATATGTGCTATTTATAATACACAAATTTGTATTTATTTAATACTTTTTTTTAACATTAATTTAAACACAAAATATTTTAGTTTGGTTAGGTATTATTTTGATTTTAATATGTGCAATTAATAATACACATTTTTTAATACTATGTAATATGATGAGTTTTGGTCATTCGAATGATTCAACCTTAACCTGATCAGGGTATCGGAAAGTACTAAGGAGAATTTATGAATTTTAATATTAATTAATTTTTATTTGAAGACAACTTTTAGAGTCAGAAATAGTTAGTGAAAACTTACCACATTGGATAGATTTAATATTCGGTTACAAACAAACTGGCAAAGCAGCAATTGATGCTATTAACGTATTTCACCCTGCTACTTATTATGGGTCACATATCGAAGAGACAGATGATCCTGTGGCAAGATCTGCATTTAAAACAATGATAAGTACTTATGGACAAACTCCTAGACAGCTCTTTCGTTTTCCACATCCAATGACAGTTGATGATTATTCTCCAAAATATGTAACAAAAAACACAAATTGTCGAAATGTTATAACAGGTAAAAAATTATTTATTCAATAATAAAATATTATTTATTTATTTAACACAAAAAATTACAATTATTACTATAGGATTAAAAAATTTAAAATGGGGAAATTATGTTGGATCACCTGAAGAAAATATTCCCATGTACATTTGGAGAAGAAAACACAAGACACTAGTCACTGATTTTGTACCTTTACTTACCAATGATGTGTTTGGACTAACGAACAATACTGCTCTACTTTTAACATATTCAAAAGTAATATATATATTTAGTTAATATTTTTAGAATTTAAATTACACAAAGGAGTATAATATTTTAATGTCTATCTTAGGAAAAATCTTTAACATTACTGAATGAAGGAGTTACTGTAATGGCTGCAGCAATTCTATCTTGGAATGAATTTGATAGCGTAATTCGAATTAAACAACGTAAAGAAGCCCCTTCAAAACCAGCATTCAAATTCTTTTCTTCTGATAATGTCTGTAATATTGCTACTGCACCACATTGCCCTTACATTTGGATTGGTTTTGAGTCAGGAATCATACATGTATATAAGTAAATAAATATTAAAATTATTTTATTAGTGTAAGGTAAAAACTTTAAGTTGCTTTTTAAGTGATATTACCATTATATATTTAAACAGCATATTATTATTTATTGAATAAAAATTTAAAAATAATTATCAATAATATCATTTACTTAAATTAAAAAGAGTAGAAACTGTAGACATTATAAAATAATATTTAAATTTAATTTTTAACATTAATTGTAAAACTATAGCATTCTTATTATAGATTTTACTTTGACGTCATTATTGGTAGTGTAGAGATATTTCAAGAACCAACTGTACTTGTCGGTCATCGAGCCAAAATATCTTGTATAGCGCTGAATCCAACATTTAGTGTAGCTGTTAGTTGTGATAATGAAGGAGTTTCAATAATTTGGGATCTTAACGATATCGTATATGTGAGGTCGTTGAAGCCCATGTCATTACCGGTAATTAAATATTCCTAATTTTGATTTGAATTATGTCCTAAGTTATTTTACTATTTCCACAGATTAATTTGGTTATAATCAGTGAAACTCTTGGTGATATTGTAACAATAGCATATGACGATAACAGTGGAAAATCAATTATGACACTTCAATCTATAAATGCTTCATATATTAATAGTTTAGAAAGTGACAAAAAAATAACAGCAGTTTGCTTTTCAAATGCACCCGAAGGAATTTCTGTAAATGTAATTGCTACAGGATTAGAGGATGGAAGTGTAAAGTAAATATTTTTGAAACTATTATATTTTTATAAATGATATTATATACGTTTTTAATATCTATCATGAACTAGGTTATGGAGTACATGGGATTTATCATTTGTCAATGAAATACCAATAATTCATTTTGATGGAGCAGTTATAGCGTAAGTTGAATGAATAATTGATAAGCTTTAGTATGATATACATTTCTTTGAACACATTTATTTACAGTATTATTTACTCAAGTGATTCTCAACATTTATACATATCGACAGAAGATGGTACAGTTACAATTTGGGAATCCGCTGGTACAAAACGAATTAACAAAACTCCAAAATTTTTAAATCTTGGAATTCAATAAACATGAGATATGTTGTGAAGGTATTGTTAAATGTTTTATAAAATATAGTATTAAAATAAGACTGGTGTACACATAAATAATTGTTTGGTAAAAAATTAATATTTTACAAACCAGAAAGTTAAAATTTTGAATTTATCACTAATTAATAGAAATCAATTAAATTATATTGTAAATAAAGTATAAGTATACTTAAGTATCTATAAGTAAAAATTAGTACTTAGCAATTAATAATTACTAATTAGTAAACACTAAATAATAAATATGTTTACTTTTAATTTTTCTATTTGAATAGATTATAATTTTTACAACTTATTCAATTTTGTTTTGTTTAATAATAACGGTTTTTTAATTATTTTGTTTAATTGTGAAGATTTATATTTTAAACTTATACAAACTTTATATCTACAATTTTAAACACATTTCTAATTATAAATTTATGTTCCTAATTTGTAATTAGATAATATTTATTTAAATAAGTAAAATACTACATTTTGATTTTACTATTATGATAATTTTAAAATTTGAATTTTTAAAACTTATAAATAATATCACTAGTGACATAAAAATTTTAATATTAATTTTAAAATATTAATGATTATAAACAATAAATAATTTTACTGTGTTATATAAATAAAGTAACTATTGTGCAATTGGAATGTTGTAATATCATAAAAATTAATGAATATATGAATTATATATGTATTCAAATATTAATTTATTTTGTGTTTATGTATTTATAATTTAATATTGTTTGTTTCAAATTTAACACAATTTATAATATGTTTTATATAATATTAGATATATATTTATTTTAAGGTATATGTTTGTATAATTATTTAAAGACTGTTAACATATTTAAATAAAATGGACTATTTTTATTATTAGTGTTGAGATTAAGATTACTTTTTAATACCTTGATATATAATATATTATTCCTTTATTTTAAACTTTTCATACTAAATTCATGTGTAGAGATAAAACTAATTAAAACTATTTAAATTATAGTCTATTTTCTATCTGTATTATTCATAATATATTTTTTATTTTAATATTGTAATTATTATTATTTGACATAGGAATACACAATAAATGAATAAAATTATATTTTTTAAACAAATTTGATTTTTATAATAATTATTAATTACAAAGAATATATTCATATAATATTGTAACTTTTATCTGTTAATAATAATAGTATACTATAAATTAAGTATCCTTTTAAAATAGTATAATGCTATACTGTAAATAATAACATTTTTTAATAACAATTTTTTTGCTATTATCACTCAAAAGCTTTGTTTAAATTGACAATCCTCTATTGGTATTGCTAGATTGGCAACACCAAAAAGTCTTGGATCCACAAATCAGGCTGGAGAATACTATATAATGTAATATACTGCAGTCACTGTATGAACGCATATTGGTGGTTATCAAACGCTTTATAGTTCGTTGCATCTTCCATCTTCTTGGTGAGAGAAAATAGATTTCGAAACTATAAAGTACTATTATTTGGATGTACAGCCAAATTACTTTCTCTCAATATCCGTAGAATAGTAAAGTTTTTAATTTAAAACAAACATAATTTCAAAAGAATTAAATACAAATATAAATATAGTTTTTAGTGTAACAGCGGTTTATTAGATAAAAAATATAAAAGTAATAAAAATTAGTAGTGCAAGATTATAAATGTTGTATATGTATATTATAAAAAAAACATTAGATTATAATTTGAATCATAAAATTGCTATTTCCGAAATTTTTATGAACTTAAATTCTGTCCTGTGCCAGTCCATTGTTCTACAAAGTTAACATCTAAACCTAGGTCACGCAGAGCACCTTTAGCCTCAAATTCACAATTTTTATATTGACTTATTATTTTCTTGATTTCACTTTCAATGTTGAGTGCTAAAAATTCCAATGATAATTCACGATTCCTTGAAACTATATTCCGTACAGCTGTACAGGCATGCCTCTATAAAATAAATACAAGGTTATTTTAATATTATATTGACAATAATAATTATGAATTATTATAAAAAAAAATTTATATTATCCGAGATAAACAAATTGACAAATTTTATTATTGTAATTTGTTTACACAAATTTTAATTAAGTAGAGTAGTTAAACATATTATGTCAAGTGACTTGTATGTTATTTAGAGAACAATAAAAAATAAGCAATTCTCTTTTTTCAATAATAATAAGTTCAATAATAAAAACCTATCCAATATTATTAAATCAAAACAAATTTAAACCAGGAAATAATTTTATTTTAAACATCTATCATATTAAGTTGATTGGAAAAGGTGCTTTCATTTTATAATTTATATCAAGATAAAATAATAAAAATAAGATAATTTCAACACATATAAATACACTAATACGACATATTCTATAATAATAATTTTTTTTAAAAATATAACCATTTGCGTATGAATATTGGATTTTAGTTTCAAAATTACATTTAAGTATATAATATATATTTATTTAAATACCTGGTGATTGTAATCATTTGCATGCACTTTCATCGACTGAACAATAAGTTCAGAAATACCTAATTGTGACAATTCAGTACTGTTTTGAGGCGAACGCAACGTAAATGCTGTCAATAACTTCAATACTTCTATACATAGTTGTTTATCGTTCTATATATGTATATAAAGAAAACAAGATTTATAGAAGCATTATTAATTTCTGATTTTTTACTAAATAGGCTTACTATATGCCTTTGATAAGCTGATAGTATGAGTGGGCAAAATCCAACTTTTCTAATATCATCTTTTACAATATCATCTCCAGCTAATGATTTAAGAAGTTTAAATGCTTGGCAATTTAATTTCTAGTATTATATTACACATTTTATTTTAGAAATTAGTTCATAATAATGCAAATAATAAATATAAATTTCACTTAATTTACCATTGTAGTATGCCGTTCCATAGCATATTTTATTCTCAATAAGCCTCCACATTCATTGAATTTACGACAAAATTCAAAACGAACAATAATTGCTGCTAAAGTAAAGAATATTTCACTAGTTACATCTTCAAATTCTATTAGTTGATCATCTGAAATAAATAATAAAACATTTCAAATAATCAAGATGAAAATATTTAGCTTTGTTGAATACTTATATTTTGTAACAAAAATAGGATTTATTAACCTCTAATGATTTTTAAGTTAATACAACTACATATTAATCGAATATGTGTCATTAATTAATTGTCCATCATAGACAGATTTTCATGTTGTTTTTATTAAAGTATATTTAGAAAATAAATTGTACATACAAACTATGATATAATTAAATAAATACTCACCATTTAATAATTTCAGTAATGGATCTAATAGTTCACAACCAAAAAGTCTAGACCGTTCACCGGCATTTGAGAAATCACCGCTGCAATTATCCTCTCGCAATTGTGCCCTAATCAATTGACAAGTTGCAATAATCACAGCCTCATTTGAAGAATTAGATTGCAATATTTGTTTCATGATATCACCTATACCGATAATTCGTAATTCCTAAAAATTATATAAATTAAGAATTTCTAGTCTATCATATTGTTAATATCTATGTGTAATTACAAATATATAGTTATATTAATTATTAATCTAATTTTGAAAAACTCAACATATTATAATTGTTTATACCTCTCTTTCATCTTCAAGTTCACTAATTGTTTTAAACCAGGATAATAAAGCTAACATTAATTTTTCATCTTTGGTATTTTTCAATAACTCGACCATCATATCTAATGCTTTACCATACACAACTTGTCCACCTATAATATATATATTTATTATTCCATAAATTATGTGAAAATAGGTTAAAAATTAAAACACAGAATAGAATTAATATATAAAAACAGCAAATCAAATGATAATTGTTACAAATAAATCAAACTACATTCCATTTAACGAAAAAATGTAACTTGCTTATGCATACTCAAATGACAATGCTTTAAAATAATATTTATCCACCTTGAGATTACTAAGTTGCGTTCTCTCAAACTCTACAAGAACAGAATATATATTTAAATAAATAGCAGTTTTACATCCTCTTTTTTTTCCTCTTCTATAATTGATTTATCATAATTTCTATAGATAGACATATTAATAATTATAGTTCAATAAAAAGAAACAATCATCTGTTCGGTAAACATTTAAAATATATGTGTTCATCATAGCCTATAATAATGTATACTGAAATTTGAAACACAGAGTTTATAAAATGTTTTTGAAATTATATCATTTATCAAAAGGAGAAATTTAAAATTATTGTTTTAAAGATACTTTTCATGATTTAGGCAAATTCACTTATTTTGAAACATTTAAACTAAATACTACACATACCAATAAGAAGAGAATCAAATGTCTTTATGAATTGAGCTTTTTGATCAACATTAAGTTCTTCGAGTCTTTCTAGATATCCGCATACAATATTGTAAGCGCCACACAGTTTGGACATTTTGCGACCATCTTGTGTCTTACATTCGTTTTCAACAATCTTTAAATTCTTTAAAATTTGTTCTTTTTGTGATTCATCCCATGCTGGCAGTTCAAAAGACGTTTTTAATTGGTATAAAGATGAAGGCAATAGATCTGTAGATAATTCAAGTTTGATATTTATTCCGGACAGATTTATTCCCTAAAACAATAATGTACAATATTATTATGTATAACAGCATACTTTAACCGATATGTACCATCTGTTGAAATTGATCAATAGTATCCTTTAATGCTTCAGAATAACTCATGTCTAACAAATCCATCGTTTCGTTCACTGCTTCGTCAAATACTCTTTGATCCATCTTATATAATATTATGTTAGATTAATGTATATTATAATATTTTCTAATTTATTAAAATTAAAAATATTGAAATAATTTAGTTTATTTAGTAAATGTTTAATAAACTAATATAATATGAACTGGTTGTTATCATCTACTTCAATTATCTTATCCACATTTATATAATAGATAATAATAATAATTTATTATGGATCACTACCTTTTGTGCCACAAAAATTTTCTTCCAATGTATATTTGTTCTTCAATAACAGTTATTCCAGTCCAATTTAAACTATGATAAGGAAATAACTAGAAAACTAGGTAATACTGTAATAGCATTAATTTTAGCAGTGTTTCTTAACTAGGAGTCAAAAGTTGATCATCAATAAAACGGGCACTCTAGTGCTAATGGAAATTTCCAACGACCCGAGACATTTCAAACTTGACTAGTTTAAATTACTAGACATGGTATTTATAAATTAATATTTAAATTGGTATATTTCGTTTGGTTAATAATAGGATATTTTTATTGTTCAAATTTGTATCCAATATTAATGGGGTAAAGTGGTTAACCATATTTTATATCTATTTTGGGAGTCACGACACTAAAAAGGCTGAGAAATGATGGATTATAGAATAGACATAAATAGTATAGTATATTATATCATATAATAGTCTATTATATAATCAATGGCAATAGGTATATCAATAGAGCCAGTGCCCTAATTAGGGGTCATTGGGCCCTCCCCTTTTAAAAAAATGAGCATTTCTTATTGAATCATTCTACTGTAATAAATCATGTAACAAATATTGAAATTAATATTAAACATTTAACAATTATTAAATATTTTAAATATTATTTTGGTAATGGCTTTTGAGTATGGGGCCCTCAAAAATTTAAAAGTATGGGGGGCCTCGATGTAATAAACCACCCAACCGCAGTTTCTACAGGGAATGAATAAAGCAACAATACGAAAATTGTCATGACAAATTATATTGTAACATTAATCACAAAATTTAAAATATAAATTTATTCTATCTCTGTGCATAGGTGCAATTGGCATTGGCTAATCCCCATAATAAAATTATAGCTGTCTCCCCAAAAAGAATTGTATTTAAAATAGTTTATTATTGAAAAAAAAATATTCAAACCAATAAAAACTAATTTAGTCCTATCCTCCGAATTTAAAACTAAAATTGAATGCATGTCATTGTGCCTTAATGAATATGATTTAAGTGGATACAAAATATTTTTTTTATATACAAAATATTCTATATTAAATGAAAAAATTAAGGAAGGGGAAGAAGATGTTATTATTTTAATATTTAGGACATTTAATTTTGAAAAAAAATTGAGTGGGGAGTAGTATAAGAAAAGACGTGTTTATTATTTAGTTGAAAACAAAATTTTACTTAATATTTATTATTCTATATTATAATATGACAAAATTAAAGGAGAGGAGCAAAATATTATTTTATTATTTAGTTCCTTAAATTTTGGAAAAAAAATTTGCCAGGGGAGTAGTATGTAATAACGTGTTTATAGTTTAGGTGAATAGAAAAAAAAATCCTCTATGTTTAAAATATTCTATAAAAAATGAAAAAATTAAAATAGGGGAGCGAAATATTATTATTTTAATATTATTACTTATTAGGATCTTAAAATATTGAAAAATAATTTGCGTGGGGAGTAGTAAAGAATAATGTTTATGAATTGAGAAAATACATAGATTTTACTATTTTAAGATTTTTTATATTATAATAAGACAAAGAAAGGAGCGAAGTATAATCATTATTTTAATATTTGGGAAATTTAATTTTTAATAAAAAATTTGGGCAGCAAGTAGCATGTCATGGTTTATTTATGATTTGGGTGAATACAAAAAATATTAATTTTATATTTAAAATATTTTATATTATTGTAATATATAGGTCGTTAAATTACGAAAAAAAATTTGCGATGGGAATAGTACGTAATGACGTGAATACGATTTCGGTTGAAACAAAAAATTAATTTTATATTTAAAATATTTTATATTACTTTAGTAT
>CM023360.1:22398843-22411701 GCA_013282895.1 Eriosoma lanigerum | reverse complement strand
ACCACAATATAATAGGCAATTTAAATGGATAACTATTGTTTAACGTTTACCACTAAATGTTTTATATAATATTTTGCTTGTTATACTTATATTTATATGGTACATATCAAATTGACAACGTATACCATTACACATTTAATGTAACAAAATTAAAAATTATATTAAAGTATATCTAAAAAGAAATGTAATAATTGATAATTATATACTTATATAGGTGAGGACACCTATTTTCCATGAAGGTACAAATAATAATTTACATAAAATTAATTTAAATATACCTAAAAAGTAAAGACTACAGTTCTTATTATTACCCAACACGTATGCACAAGACAGTATCAATACCTATAGTACATTATTTTTATTCTACAAGTCTAAAATAATAACATAAAATATTTTATGGAACATATTTTGTTATTTTATAGTGCAGTTTTGTGCAATTATAGTGTAATCATACTCCAAACTCTAATTACAATAATTTATACAAAATAATATTAAAAAAAATAAAATAAAACATCTTATCTGTAATCGATCCGACGCAATTCGTTATGTAATATTGTTCTTATTTTACTACAACATAATGATGGTCGTTTTGTGAAATCCTCTTCACCGTCTGTGTCTTCCAATGTGTTTTTTTCCGGACAAATACTTATAGAATGACTGTAAATGTATAAAAAAAATACCATTTATATAATTAACAATTAAACAATTATTATGCGAAGTTTAAAAAGATTTAAATCATGGAAAAATCTGGAACGCATAGAAAAACAATGCATAAAGGCGAATAAATAAATAAATAAGTTAAAAAAAAAAAATCAAATAATTATTATTAATACTAATATTACCCTATTATTAATAGTACAATTCATTAAAATAGATATTATATAATATATCTTATACATATATATATATAATTAATAATCTCAATGGACGAAATATTTACAACATATTTATAAATTTGGCCGGCCACAGCACATAAAATAATAAAATATAATAATAATACATAAAATACTATCCAATAATATGCTAATGATTCGATTAATCAGGTTCGATGTAGAAATAATTAATTATAAATAATATTAATAATAATAACAACACGTTATATGTGCACGGTATTCCAAAAGCACATCGATACTAATATATGAGATAATATTTAACATTGGTGTCGTAGTATCGTCGCTCATTTTACTTACGTGAAAAGTGGACAATTATACATCAGGTTACAAATTATGAATGAAAGAACAGAATAAACACGTAATAGATTTTCAAGCGGTATTTAAAGTTTAAAATCAAAAAAACGTTTAACTATATTGTATAATACGATTAAAAAAATTAACGACAAACCGGAATTGCGTAAAATCTTACCCATTAGAATTTGATTTGCATTTTCCAAATTTCCAAAAATAAAAGATCCTATCGAAAAAACAAATAAATAATACGTAACATAATAATATTAATTATAAATATATAACACAGAGTATTGGTTCTAATATGTAATAGTGCTATTACCATAGCCATAGATATTTTGGAATCAGCTCTCTGTATATAATAAAAAACTAAAGCGCATTTGTTATATATGAAATTTTAAGTGATACTTAAAAAAAAGCTATTTGATACAGTATAGCATGCATATTATGTTTCTTACAAATGACGGGTCGTCCCCAAAATAGAATTAACATACAGCATTATTAAATTATAAGATATATATAATTCAAAATTATAAAATTATCATTCTTGTGTTAATGTGTTGTTCATGGATGTAACTAGGAGAGGTGCTTGGGATGGCGCAGCCCAAATTAAACTATTATCAGTCCTACCTAAAATAGTTTGCTGTTTTTATTTTTATATGTGATTATTAAATATTACATGTATAATAGATTAAATCCCTTCTTACTAAAATTTACGTCCATGAGTACAGATTATATATACACGGTGCTTCAATTGGAAAAATTAAAGAAGAGGGAATATGGACTATAATAAAAGACTTCATAAAAAGTAGCATCCCTTACAATGATTCAATCTAATCCGTTTTACCTGTTCAAATTTAAAATAAAATATATAAAATAATAATAGTTAATAAAAAATGTTCTATTATTTTGTATTGATAGTTATATTGTTCTTTATACATAAATTTAAAAATTAATTAAGTTGCTTCGAGCTTTTAATTATCAAATATAATAACTCCATAGATTACATATAACATTTATAGTATTATAAAACGTACAATTTCTAGATGAACACCATGAGGCTTTATTTTGCAAAGCGTCTATAATTAAGAAAAAACAATTGAACTTACAATATTAATTTGATATAGATATTTATAAGTAATGAATTATTCAATAATAGAATATAATATGAAGGGGTCCGTGTAAGAACGAAATGGCTCCATTTTTGTTTTTTTTGCCGGTTTCAATTGAGAAAAATTTGATGTGTATATATTATTATGTGCAAGAACGAGAAAAATCTGGCCACTCGCTTAGGAAATATGTTATAAATGGAGCTGTTTGGTTCTTATTTTCGTTGAAAAACGGGATAGCTCTGGTAAAAACTATTATTATTATTAATATAATTAGAAAAAAAAAAATATTTAAAATGAATATTTAAATTATACAATAAATTATTAATCAGAATATCAGATTGTTAATTTTAGTCGTCTAGCTTTTCCGCTGTTCCAAAACTTGTCTAGTACCATCTCATCAGTAATATTTACATCTCTATGAATAGACAACAGAGCTAGTCCTACAAGCCTTGACTTAGATGTTGTATTTCATAGATAATTTTTCAACCTCCTTAATGTTGAAAAACTTCTCTCAACAGTGGCTGTTGAAACAGAAAGTATTGATAATAATTTAAGAAGCTCATCTAATCAGCCTTATCTAATTAATATATGCGAAACGCAGCATTACAGTAAATTGAAAAAGCAAAAGAAAAATGGATACTTTTTTCTGGGAGTGGGTAAGAGGACGACCACTAAAGTGTAGCACCAGAACACACGCAACGTAACGCTGTATATTATATATTATTAAATTATATTTATTTATTAAGATTATACCTATATACTATATATAATTTAATTAATTACTTTTCCTGAAATTTAGGGGGGGGCTACAGCCCCCTCAGCCCTCCCCCTGGATACGTCACTGATTCAAGCACTAATATGGCCGAAACGCGTGAAAACTGAATACTGGATAGGTTAGATTCTTCAATATGGGATGAGTAATATTTAATTTGTTTTCGTGAGTTAATTTCTGAACTAATGTAAGATACTATCAAAACTAATTTTTACTAGTAATTTATAAATAATAATTTTGTAAATAACAAGTTATGCCATTTTTAATAAAATTAAATACCTACCTATAAATAGCTAAATAAATGCATAGTAGATAGTACCTAAATAAAGTCAATCCTGATTTCATCAAAACATTCAATATTTATGCTCAAGTAATGATTTAAACAAACAATTATATTTACATATTTAGAATTGATTGTATTACAAATCAGACACACACAACTTGTGCTTTAATTTTAATATACTAATGTGTACCTATAATCTATATGATTATAATAAAATTATCTTTACATCTTTTTTTTCAAAATACATAAGTACGTATCTCCCATGATTTATACTTTACATTACATTTTAAAAACATTTTATTTCTATATATATTGCATTAACTGATTTTAACGTAAATGTTTATATGTATATTCGTAATATCATAAACATTTCTACTTGCATTTCATCAAGTTTTTCATTTAAATACGTGGCAAAAGCATAAAATTGTTGTCTTTATAATGTTCAGGTACTTTACAAGCCATTTTACATTTACAGCGGTTTTGCATTAAGTTTTAGATCATCTCCATTGATTTGATAGTCTTAAGCGCCATCTAAATATTTCTTAGAGGGCATCTGGCATTGTAAAATGTTTTAAGACACGTTTATTTTATAGATTTTTAAAATATATTTACTTAAAATAGCATACACGCCTTGTGCTAAACATCTACTATTAATATAATTATCTATACACAAACATATCTACCTGTTATAAATTCACCCATGTAATTGTTATAGCAAACATGCTAAAGGAAACCGTTAATAAATTATGCGAAAAGATAATTAGAAAAAATAAAAATCAAGAGAAATTTCTTAAATTTAATCTGTGTTTGAAAATTTAATGAAAACTCAAAAGTGGTCATCAATGCTGGAAAACATTTTTAAATAATACGAAAAACAATATAGGCAAGCATTAAAAGCCTGAAAAATTATTGTGAGTGTAGAATTTTTTCTAAATAAAAATGTAACAGGAAATTAATTTTTATTTCTCTTTGTAACAAATATGTTATTGGCCAGAGAAGTGGTTGTAACAACATCAGCAAAATCTTCGTTTTCTGTTGCACCTTGTGCAGTCAGCCGTGTGCGTCATTGTTTGCCGACATCGCGGAGAAGAAATCCGTCTGATGATCGTCAGAGCAATGGCGTCCCGTGGGGGTTTTATACCCCCCTATGAGTTTTTAAGTAGGCACGTTGACATTAAGAAGCCGCCAAGTCGGCACATTTGCTGAGTCGGCAATATTTAATAACTATAGAATACTGGTATTATAATTGAAGAATATTTAATTTAATTTTTAAAATGTGCAAAGAAAACCCAATAAAATATATATCAATATAAATAATTATCATTATAAATAATAAAATGAACTATTTTAGTTGTTATTTTTATAATAATATTATGCCTATTGGCGATAATAACCAATAAGTCGCTTGAATAACATGAAAGAATATTGAAATCTACATGTTATACATGTATGGTTAATGATTCTTAGATACATCCAAAACTAATTCTTAAGACAAGATCTTATGACTCTCGTATATTACGTAAGAGACGAGTAATCAAATATCATAATAGTTTTTTATTGGCATAAGGCTTTTATAACTTTTTATTAACTGTTTTTATATTCATTTAATCGACTGGAAATTGAAAAATCATATTAAAAACTAAATATTATACACGGTATCAAATACTAATAACGATGTTTATAGTATTTGACGGTATATAATTATATAAGGTATATTTTAAGTAGGTAACCTAAAACCAATTTAGCCAAAATCTATGATATATAGAGTGAATTAACAATTTCTTTCACGATAACGATTAATGATAGATAGTGGCGACTCGTGGTTTGGACGACATGACGATCGCGCTTCGCACCCCCTACTAATTTTAATTAAAATAAGAAAATTAATTGTATACTCTTAATTCTACATTTTTAAAATATAGATATATATATGTACAGTGTTTTGACGACTGGCAGCGTCGTCCATATTGTAAAATATTAGTATACTTCTATATTAGGTCATTTATTTTTAGAATCTGTGTATACGCTTGCTGTTATCGGTTGATATAATAGTATAATCGCTATTATTATTAATATTATTTTAATTTCCGTAAATATTAATAAAATAAATATAATGAATTTATGAATAAAATATTAAGCTTTAAAATAATAATATGTGTATTGTGTTTCATTTATTATAATTAATTTGACAATTTTTTTATACTTATAACTAGTGGTATTATATTTTAAGTCGCACCCCCACCACTAGCACCCACGAACCACCACTGATGATAGAATTAAATGAAATGGCTATCCTTCTATGGTTCTAGGGCTGTATGGGTATAGACGTCACTATATTATGTGTAATGTACTTTGTACTTAAATAGATATTAGATAATATCGTAATGATTATTATGTTATATTATACTGTTTCAGTTTCAGTTTTATTTTATTTATTTTACTATACCAATTCGTTAGTTGTTGTATTTTATAAAATTAAAAATGAGTGACGTGAATAAACGAAAAAGAAAACGTGTAAAAGTGGAGTGTTTGGAATGTGGTAGTCAGTTCAACGATGATTTTAAAAGGAAGTATGAAGAAATATTACATCGCGGTAGACGGGTAAATGTAACACAATATGTTAACGCACCAAAATATCCGTTTAAAAGTACAGCTGAAAATTCATAAAGTATTCGTAATGGTTCTAAGGTGATATACCTAATACACACTTTATAATTTGGTTATTGATCATAAATTATTGGTTTTAGATGGAAATTAAAGCACTGAATATTATGAAAAACTCATATAAAGAACTTTCAGTAACCTATAAAATAGTAAATTTTTATTCTGAAGTAAGTTTAAATAATTAAATTTATAAATTCTAAAATATCTACTAAATCGTTATACCTACCTACCTAGTTTATATTTATTAATTTTACAACTAAGAAAAAATGAATAACTATTTCAACAATATATTATACTCAGTAGTTAAATTGGAAATAAAATATAAGTGATATTTTAAAACTTTCATTAAATTATTATAATAAAAACATTAAATTACATTATTATGATATTTAATTTTTTTTTTTTTTTGTCAGAAGAAATGACCATTCAGTCTCATGACCCAATGATGTCAATAATGAATATAAATCTTCTTCCCCTGTTAAAATGGACCATTTGGATAATAAACCAGAGGTATTTATTATTATTGTTTAAGAAATAATCAAATAAATCATTAATAGGTTATGGATTAATATATACTATATATTATTATATTAAAAAAGATGATATATACAATATTATAGAATAAATATATATTACTGTGTCTGTTGTAATTGATTGTTACTCGTGTATTTTTCTTAGGGTTCACCTAAACATTGTAATGAAAACAATATTGATAAAAATTCTGAAGAAATATCATGGTTGTTATGTGCTAGTCAAATGGAAGAATTAATATCAAGTCTAACTGAGTGTAATACATTGCTGTCAAATTTGAAAGAAGACATTTTATCTAATCCTATTATATTTATGATGGAAAGTCAATAAGTAATTAATATAATAATACTTATGTCAGAATTTTTTTTAAAACATTCCAAAGTTGTATAAGATAATTTAAACAGATTCTTTTGCCACTGTTTTATCAGTTTATGGAATAAATTATTTTGTTGAACATGATCCAGGGAAACGGAGTGATATTACTTCTTCATCATAAAGGCAATATCTTTTATCATTAGTTCCATATTAGCCTAAAAATCGTTTGAGTACAGATAACTTAGTATTTCAATCTTATGATTATACTAGTTATATGTCTGGTTAGTTTAACAGTACACAAGCTAAGCTTTCAGAGTTGGTTGGTCACAATATATTTTATATACCATGTCAAACTCACCGTATAACAATTTTGGAACATGCATACAATTCAAGTCTAATTGTATCATATCTGATTGATAACTTGAAAACCATTTATGTATTTCTTTCAGCTAGCAATAAATGGTATAGCGTATTAAATAAAAGGATGGATTTAGATAATATATTACAATTAAGAAATTTATCCAAAACAAGATAGACAGCTCGTGTGGAAATTATTAAAACTGTTTGGTCTTCATTTGAAGTCATTTGTGACACTTAATAAATTATTTGTTCACAATCTGATGCATTTGATTAAAATCCTAGGACAAAATTATTTGGTATTAAAAAAAAAGAATGCATTCATTTGACTTGATTTTTTCCTTGGAATTTATGAAAAATATTATGTATAAATTGAAATCATTAACTGAAACTCTGGAAACAAAAAGTCTGTGTGTAATTGATGCTGCCATTTTAATAGAAGCCACAATAAAAAATTTAGATGATATATATTTTGATTCAGAAAAAAAAATGAATTAATTGATAGTGCACTTGATAGTCCAACTTTTTTGCAGAAAATCTATTGTATATAATCTATTTTGTCCATTATATATTATATATGTTCTGTTTTATTAAGTATTTAATTAATAAAACAATTACTGTAAGAAAGGTATTGTAAAATATTGTAAACAGTAGGTAATAAAAGTATTTGAATTCAATATTCAGTATACAACATTATTATTAATATTTTTACTTGTTGAGATACATTTACTTATTATATTTTATGCTATATTTTAATTTTAAATGATGATCATTCATTGATTTTAATTTAAATTGATTGTAATTATTTTTTTTTAGAGTTGGCAAATTAATGAATCTAACACCATCATATGTTCTTCAGGACATCCCTGCGTCAGAGTGGTATTCGTTGTGTCCAATTTCGACAAAACATCTATGATTGGCGCCCAATGGTGGAGAGGCAATAGGGGCAATCGCCCCCCTTGGGCCTTGTCTGTTTTAAAATTTCAAACTTATTGTATGACTTGCATACGTAAGTAGTTTAAATTGTATGTTATATTTTATAACTTTATTTTAAATTTAAGTAAAATAATAAAATAATTTATATTTAAAATTTTAATATTTGCACAAATTGTATTTAATATATAGTGAATTTGTGAAGTAATTATTAGTTATTAATTAGTAAATAGCAGGTTATATTTTTTTAATTATAATAAATATAAGAATGCATGTAAAAATTACTAATATGAAGTGCAGGATCTAGTATATTTTTTACCCTGGGCAAAGTGTAAAATTGGCACCCTCCCCCTTTGTTATGCCCACAATTATAATATAATATACAACTATAATTATATAACTATTATAATTACCATTGGGTTTTTGAGTTTTTCCCATTGTTGTTATAACCATAAAGTCAAATGGAAATAGAAATTGTGTAATTTGTATAATATTTTTATTATAAAATGAATACAAACTATTAATATATATACACAACTTATTTTGTAATTTGGTTCCCCTAAAAACTAAAACTTCCAGGGCAAGTGCCCCGGTTTGCCTCCTCCCATAGATCTGGTCTTGCTAATATGCATACCTATATTATTGATAAACTTTAAACACTACAAATTTGAATATTTGTATAATACTATTTTATATTTATACTACTGATTGTTGTTTGTTGATTAAATAATTAAAAATGGTTAGGTAAATGCTAATTATTTAATTACATTATTCTTTTATAGTTTTATCATTTTAATTTTGGCATATCCTAAAACCAAATTTGGTGCTTAAAATCAATTATTTTGTTTGGCTTATTTCAAAAATGTTGACTGTTTAGAGTACAGTATCAAGTAAGATGCATTATTTTGCTATGCTTGCCGTTTGTTTTCCGTAGATTTAGGTAATTATGAAGATACTTTTAAGATAGTTGGATTTAATAATGGAAGAAAGCAAGTTATATAAATATTTTTTTGATTTATAAAGTATTTTATTTTTATTTGCAATTATTTTAGTTATCTGGACATAGAGATGGAAAAACAGAACTACATTTACATGTTCAAATGGAAAATCATTTGACTGAAGTGTTATTTAGATTCCAAAAAAATCTGATTTAATATCAGTGATGTCACAAATAACAACAGTTATCCAAAAACAAATTAATAATAATAGAGAATATATAAAATGTTTAATTGATATAGTTTTATACTATAGTTGCCAAGGTATTGCATTCAGCATATCAAGAAGATGAACATTTTTTAAATAATGGTAATTTGCATTATTATATATTCCTAATATATAAACATAAATTTATTTAATTTTAATTTTAGGAAATTTTAAAGGAATGTGTTCACTTCTTGCAAAGTACAATCAAGAGTTTGGTTAAATATATAAGAATGAAAAAAAAACTTATTCAAGTTGGGGGGTAGAAAATGACCTAATAAATATTCGTGCATTAAATTTTTAAAAAGAATACTATAATTCAAGAAATTAGAGATTCAGAAATGTTTAGTATACAATATGATGAAGCCCGGTAAGTTATATAATATCAATTATATTTTATAATGTGTACTATTAATCATCATGTTTCTTATTATAAAATTATTATTTCTAATAGATGTTATAAACAGGAGCAATTAGCACTTTGTATAAGATATTCGAAGAATTTGGAAATTTATGAATGATTCATCGGATTCTATGATGTTTCTAAAAGCCAAAATGCTGATTCCTTATTAGCTCTTTTACTAAATTTTATTTATTCAAATTTGGCTGATGTCTCTATCATTAGGTCAATCATAGGATGATGCCTCAGTTATTATTAGATCCATTGGAGGCGTTCAAACAAAATTTAGACAAGCTCTTTGGCCTCTCAAGCTGTTAATGTCCATTGTATGGCATATAAGTTAAATTTAGTAATTGTTGATATGTGCAAGCATTTAAAAGTAAGAATTTTTATAAATTAAATATGGTTAAAATTGAAATTATAAAAATGTAATATCTTGTTCAAGGATTTTTTTAGAAGCGGTATATATTCACTTTTCTTACCCATCTAAAGACAATAATTTTACTCAAAAGGCAACAAAAACTTGGTTTGAAAATTACTAAAATTTACACAATTGAATGAAAGTAGATGGGTATGCAGGTACAAAAGTTGTATGTTCTGATAAAAAAATTATGAAGCTATTATAAGAGGATGTGTTACATCTGTTTTAGCTGCTTAAAAACATGTTTTGGGAGAATTATATTTTATTGAGACTACAGTAATTACACAATAACTAAACTTCATCAAGTATATGAGAATATTATACGTGTTTGTACATTGGATTTTTGCAATAGCATAAATACACATATTTATTAACTGTTTAGTTTTCTTAATTTCATATAAGCAAATTGTTAAAGTAAACATATCCGTTAAAGCCAACATACAAACACAGATAAGATTGTTATCTATATATTGGAAAAATTTGGTTTTTCTACGATCATTACAATCCAAATGTGAATGATTCCCTTGAGACGTGTTTTTAACCAAATTATTCAAAATTGCAAATACAATTATATATTATGCTATCATCATGTGTTGCCTACAGGTTTCGTGGCAACTTTCGTCACTACTCACTTTTAATAACAGTATATTTCCTTTACTTTTACAGCGCCATAGTTCTGTACCTGTTTATTTCTTGCCTTCCGCTTAAACATCTAATATAGTATAAAAGTGTATTTTTCTAACCAAACAATTAACCGAAGTTATAGAAATATTTAATACCTATAAATTAAAAAAAATATTGCAATACAATTTATTATAGTATGGGCATGATGCACTATCTAGATTTGATTGTAACCTCATACATTAAAACGTCATAATACGTCTACATTGAGATTTATTAGATATATTTGAAATTATGGATGGGTCCCATAACCAAAAATGTTATTTGATGTCCCCTAGATCTTTCAATATTCTCCTTAAAATGTTGTGATTTTTAATATTATAAATTTATTATTTTCTATTTTTCTGTTTATTTGAGGGGGTTTCCACCCCATCACTGAAAAATAATTTTTAATTTTGAACCCAGATTTCAAACATATCAATAGTATAAATAAAAAAATAAGCCAATAAAAATAAAAATTATGGATTCTTATCCATGATCCCCCCCTGGGAGTTACTCCCTCTCAAGAAAAAGTTTGTTAATATGCCACTGTATATATTATATATATATATATATATATAAACGATTGGTAGAATAAATTAACAATTATAGAAAAAAGAATAATTTCGTTTTTTAAATTGTATATCATTGTAATGTGTTGCATTTATATTTCATAATAAATTATGAATATATTATATAGGTTTATTATATATATACATACATTATAATAACGTGACTAATATATAATTTTGATTATAATAATATAATATTTATTTTTAAGATTATGTACAATAATTTATTTTAGGTTGATTTTATTAGGTATTTGTTATTCTAATAAATAATAGAAATTAGTTGGTACCTAATAATATTGATATTGACAAATACAGTATACCCATGTGACCAGTAATTGCTGAAGGTCAATGGAGCAAACGTATCTATAAAACTAAATATGGTGCATTTTCAGGAGCAGTAAGTTGATAACTAATTTAAATGTATATTATAAATAATTGATAATTGATAAATAATAACTTTTTTAGGCAACAATTATTGGTGTTCGATAAAAAGAAAAAAAATATATAGAAGGATTCACAATCGTTTTTTTGTGATATGCAAGAAAAAACAAGAATATTGATAAAACTGTGTAAATCAAATGTTTTATAAATTGGCCCAAGGCCATAACTTGTATTGAAGAAAAATGCAGAAACAGACTTTTTAAAAAGTGTAACAATTTTAGATAAAAATAAATAAATTGATGGGTAAAAATAAAAATAAACGTACATAAATATTTTGTATCATATTTTAAATTTTAATAATAGACGATGACGATAGTAGCGTTACTAAATGACTACATGAGTTACTTCCATATTGCCCATGACTGTTGGTAGAAAAAAATGAGTACAGGAACTATTTTCTCTGAAATTATGGCCAAAATTATATGACTTGAAGAACAATATATACTTGCTATATTCGAAAATTTATTATAAGAAATATTATTTGATTTTGTATAATATTTATTATATTATAATATATTAATATATATATATTTAAAATTCCTTATATTATATCCAATCAATTTTTCTTCATAATAATAAAGAATTATTATTTAAATGTATTATAATAGGGTTACGAAAAAATATAATGAATAGACCTTATCACTTATTTGGATAACATACAAAATGTGAAAATATTTTTGACAATAATTACTGTGTACAATTCAACAGTATAATGAATAATAAATAAATAATAAATAGTAGGCAAATGAATAAATTTCAGTCAAAAATAATCATAAATATTTGAGTTCCAGCAATTGTAATTTCGTTCAATTCTGGAGGTGAATTTATTAGTGCCATAAAAAACAAATATGACTAAGTCCAGGTATTTACTCATATGTTCTATATTGTATTTTATGTTAATCGCCCATTTATAAATTTATATTACTTTGATAAGTATAGTTGGAAAGACGTTCAGTATACAGCTAATAAAAGAAAGAACTTAAAAACTCGTCAAGCTCTTTTTTTATCAAATA
>CM023360.1:22326312-22387693 GCA_013282895.1 Eriosoma lanigerum | reverse complement strand
ACCACAATATAATAGGCAATTTAAATGGATAACTATTGTTTAACGTTCACCACTAAATGTTTTATATAATATATTGCTTGTTATACTTATATTTATATGGTACATATTAAATTGACAACGTATACCATTACACATTTAATGTAACAAAATTAAAAATTATATTAAAGTATATCTAAAAAGAAATGTAATAATTGATAATTATATACTTATATAGGTGAGAACACCTATTTTCCATGAAGGTACAAATAATAATTTACATAAACTTAATTTAAATATACCTAAAAAGTAAAGACTACAGTTCTTATTATTACCCAACACGTATGCACAAGACAGTATCAATACCTATAGTACATTATTTTTATTCTACAAGTCTAAAATAATAACATAAAATATTTTATGGAACATATTTTGTTATTTTATTGTGCAGTTTTGTGCAATTTTAGTGTTATATGTTACTACACAGTCATACTCCAAACCCTAATTAAAATAATTTATACAAAATAATATTAAAAAAAATAAAAAAAACATCTTATCTGTAATCGATCCGATGCAATTCATTATATAATATTGTTCTTATTTAATACAACATTGATGGTCGTTTTGTGATATCCTTTTCACCGCTGTGACTTCTAACGTGTTTAAATGTATTTTTTTGTCGGACAAGTACTTATAGAACAACTGTAAGAATATAAAAAAAACTTTAAAAAAAAACATCACTAATGTAATTAATAATTAAACAATAATAATGCGAAGTAAATGTATGACAATATCATGAACATATTATGTATGTATATCGTAAATAATTATAGATGAATAAATAGAATAAACACGTAATAGAATTTCAAACCGTATTGAAAGTTTAAAATCGAAAAACGTATAACTATAGAGTGTAATACGATTAAAAATATAAACAACTAACCGGAATTGCGTTAAATCGTGTGCATTAGGATTTGATTTGCTTTTTCCAAATTTCCAAAAATAAAAGATCCTATCGAAAAAACAAATAAATAATACGTAACATAATAATATTAATTATAAATATATAACACAGAGTGTTGGTTGTAATATCTAATAGTGCTATTACCATAGCCATAGATATTTTGGAATCAGCTCTCTGTATATAATAAGAAATTAAAGGGCATTTGTTATATATGAATTTTTAATTTTTACTTTAAAAAAAAAATTATGAATCGTTTTATTATCAAAAAATCTTATTTGCTATTATTGAAACAATAGCTATTAGCTACAGTATAGTATGCATATTATGTTTCTCACAAATAAAGGGACGTCCCCAAAATAGAATTAACATACAGCAATATTAAATTATAAAATATATATAATTTTAAAATTATCATTCTTGTGTTTTACATTGACGTAATTAGGAAAGGGGTTTGATATGGCGTAGCCTGATTAAAACCATTTTCAGCAATCCCTAAAATAGTTAGCTGTTTTTACTTTTATATGTGTGATTATTAAATATTACATGTATAATAGGCATTAGGATAAATCCCTTCTTAATAAAAATTACATCTATGAGATATATTATACATACACGGTGCTTCAATCGGGAAAATTAAAGAAGAGGGAATAAGGATTATAATAAAAGACTTCGTAAAAAGTAGCGTCCCTTACAATAATTGAATTCAATCTAATCCGTGCGGATTTCAAAAATTAGAAAGGGTACACCAAACAATTTTTAAAAAAGCCAATTCAAGCACTGATAATTATGCCGACACGCGTAAAAACTGAATACTGTATAGATTAGATTCTTCAATATGGGATAAGTAATATTTAATATGTTTTCCCGTGAAATTAATATAAGATATTATCCTAACTAATTTTTACTAGTAGTTTATAAATAATAATTATAATAATAATGTATATCATGTATTTACCAAATTAGACCATTTTTATTGAAATTACGTACCTAAATGGCTAAATGAATGTATACATAGTAGATAGTATCCAAATAAAGTCAAACCTGATTTCATCAAAACATTCAAAATTATAAAGTTATAATTTGAATAAAATAATTATATCAAAATTTAGATCCGATTATATATACATTATACGTAATTATTATATGTTTTAAGGAACGTTTATAATATCTTTATAATAGAACAGCCACATACCTTTTGTGCTTAAATTTTAATATACTAATGTGTATATACCTAATTATAATAAAATTATCTTTACATCTTTCTTTTTTTAATACATTAGTACGTATCTCTCACAATTCATACCTTACATTAGATTTCGGTAAACATTTTACTTCTATATTGCATTTACTGATTTATTTTAGCTTTTAAAAACGTAAATTTATCTAGGTATATTCGTAACTTAATAACAACTTCTACTTGCATTTCATCCGGGTTTCCATTTAAATACGTGGCCAAAGCATAAACTGTTGTCTCCAATACGTCCAGGTAATTTACATGTCATTTTTAATTTACAGCGGTTTTGCATTAGGTTTTAGATTACCTCCATTGATTTGATGGTCTTAAACACCATTTAAATATTTAATACTTCTGGCACTAGGTAATGTTTTAAAACATGTTTATTTTATAATTTTTTATAGAACACACACACATTTATATATATATATATATATTATTAAACTAGAACATACGCCGTGCGCTAAACTTTTAATATTAATATAATTATAATTACACAAAAATACCTACCTATTATAAATTCCCTTATGTAATTGTTATAGAATGTTAAGCTAAAGGAAACAGTTAAAAAGATATGCGAAAACATAATTGGAAAAAAACATTTTTAAACAATACGAAATCCCAACATCGGTAAGCATTAAAGTCCGAAATAATATCGTAGGCGTTGAATTTTTTCCAAATAAAAATTTAACAGGAAATTAATGTTTATTTCTTTTTTAAACAAATATTTTAGTGGCCAGGGAAGTGGTTATAATAACATCAGAAAAATCCCCGCTCTCTGTCACACCTTGCGCAGTTAGCCGTGTGCTGATGGCCCACATCGCGGAGGAAAGCCGTCTGTTGATTGTCAAACGGAGCGGAATTCATTGTGTCCAATTTCGATTTTCGACCCACCATCTACGGTAAGGCTCTATATACACGAGTATGTTATGCCGCCATTTTGCGACTCATTTATCATTAACAATGATAATGATTTAAAATATATTATACCTGTATATCAGTTCTTAGTTTGTTGTTTGTAATTTTGTAGTAATAAATTTCATAACATTTTTATTTTTTAGTAGTTTGAAAAAACCTACTTTATGAATAAAAAAGTGTTAAATTTTAATTAAAAACATTTATGAAAAACACATTACCTACATAAATTAATAATTTAATTTATTTTAAATAATTTAAAAAATTTATAATATATTCAGTTTTTTTTTGCAAATAACTTATTTGATTTTTTATTTAATTTCCTATTTAAAAACTATTTACCAATAATTTATGTAATTTTATAGTACGTCAATATGTGTTATTAACGTTAACATAAATTTAGAAATTACAAAGGTCAAAGATATAAAAATTAATTTATGTAACAAGATATTTATAACAAGTAATTTTTTTAAAAATTTTATATGTTGATTGTCAAATTGTCACTTTATTTTTTAGGAGTGCTGAATTCTATTAATGGTAAGGCCAAGTTTTTTTTTTCATCTGATAGCTGGGAGTGCTTTTGTATTTCTTCCTCAAGACCATCATCGTTAATTTATAAAAAATTCACAAAATTAAGCAGGGGACAGTCCTCGCTCCATCTAAGGGCTAAGTTAATTAGTGTCTTTAACTTATTGTTTTTTAGAACATAAATTGCCTTATCTAATATATTTAATTTTTTTTGAAGTTGATAATTTTCTTGCTTTAAATTAAGAAGCAGTTTTTTTACCCTAGATATATTTTGGTCATTATGGCTACCAAATAAACAATTTACATTATGTCATTATTATATTCATCAGAATGACTATTATTCATCTAAAAAATATACATATAAAAAAATATACATTACATTAAATGGTCATATTATAATTTTAATGTAATATTATGAACTTAGTTTATTTATTATATTCTGTCTTTGATTGTAGAAATGAATTGTTTGGTCATAAAACTATACGGTAACCGTGAAAATAATACTTAATGTTTCATTTAATACTGTATGTTCAACATTAAAAGTATAAAAAAATTAATAAAAAATTAAAGTAAATATATACAATTATTAAGTACAACACGAATCAAAGCCGATGAGTCCCAAAATGGTGGTAAAGTATACCTATAACTATTGATTATAGAACAGACTATTCTATAATTAATACTATAACCATATTCTTAGAAGATCTTCTATATCAATAGAGACAGAGCCCTAGTAATAAATCAGACAACTGCTCCCTACCACGTATATCATTATGAAAGATTTCGATATACCTTTTTATAAAAATTTTGCTTATTCCAAAAAATAATTGTTACAATTTAATTTTTTTAATGAACACTTGTTACAAATTATATATGTTTCGCGTTTTGGATCATATGTTTTTTGGAACAAAAGTTCATTGGAAAAAGTATTTTTGGAAGAAGATTATTATGCCCATTTATTATCAGTGCATGTAAGTTCATGAATTGACAAATGTATAAATAAGTATTCAATAATGTACCAAAATCTGGCAAAATATGTACTATAATATGAATTTATACGTACAAAAATTTTAATACTATGTAGGTATTTAAAGCATGTGCAGTAAAAAATATTTAGCAAATTTTGTAATAACAAGAAATATCTATTTATATTTTTAATAATTATATTTCATAGGTAGATAGGTAGGTAAATTTTATAAAACTAAGATTTAAAAAATTAAAAAGTATATATTTGAGTAGACAGTGGCGTAACTAGGATTTTAGGGACCCGTGAGCAGACTATAATGGACCATTTAAAATAAAAATAAAATATACATCGAGTCATCAATTTTATTAAAAAATCTTTATAATAATTTGTCAAAACAATATATTAACTATTGAACTGTGTAATAAATAATAAACTACATAATAAACTGTCTACTCATTACTGACGTGCCATTGTATCATAATATTATTCGTTGTCCATAACATTATTGAGGTTAAGATCAAATTGTAGTAATGTTCAACGTAAAAAGTTTGAAGAATTGCATAATGATAATATACGTAACTATGTTTAACAAGTACAAAAAACATTTTTAATTTTGATAATTTTGTTGCTTTCATAATCAATGGCTACATAAAAAAGTATGATAAATAGTAACTTGATCTATCTTTTAAATATCTCGAGTAAGTAAGACAGAAAATCCATTAAACTTTCGGATATCATCACAAATAATTTCCTATATTTTGTTAGTTAGTATTTCAATTAACTTATTTTGGATTGATGGACATACGTATTTAATTTCATATTTTTGATTTCCAACTAAATTGTTTAAAACTCAGTCAAATTCTGCTAATAAATTAGTGATGACAATTTAATTTTAATAATGTTTTGTGTATTCTATTATCCTATTTTATCATTATCACATTAGACGATTAATATTGGATTATTACCTACCACATACCAATATATTAAATTCTGAGCGGAGTGAGGAATGTATTTATTCTACAAAGATGTATTTTTTTTTTTTATGTATGAAAACATGTTTTTGGGTAGAAATAATGATCCGATTTTCACGTATAGCATATGCTTTGCTTGTAAATGTTGTTTACTTGATACTTTATTAAGCTCATTTTTCGAATTTCCCAAAAGTTTTTTCTTTGAGAAGCAGAATTTTTTGTGGTTAGAGTAGGTACCTTGTACCATTATAATAAGTGTTTTTTAATGAAAGAATTAAATGTTGTGTGTTCTCTGTTTTGGTATGTTATCTATATAAAAAAAAATATTTTATATAAGTTGATTGATTTGTTCGTAAACATTGTATCTATTAAATATTGTTATTTTGATTGTATATTAATACATAGGTAGGTATTATAGAATTTATGGTAAATAATTAAAGCACTCTTAATTAATAAATTCCTGCGTCGAAGTTTCTCAGTAACGTCGAACAGATATTTCTGGTAGTTCAATTGAACTTCCTTAAAAAATGGGTGGGTAGATCCCCAGAAAAATACTCCCTTAAAAATTTTTCGATAATAGGTACCTACTGTTTGAATAATATTGATAATATTTGGACAATTGATAAAAATAAGGGTCGAGTGGGTAACGAATAAAATTAATTCAACTGCCTGTTTTAAAACGGGTCAACGACACTGTTGTTGCTGGATTGGAAACCAGTCTTAATATCAAATTATAAAAGTGTTTTTTATACACGATTAATGAATAAAAAAACGTTTAAAAAAGGTTACAGCGAATTTTTAATTACATTATGCACTTTTGAGTGTTATACAATTTTAATTTTGTTGTTAAATAATTTAAAAATATTGAAGTACCTATGTTTGGAGTAAATATTATTATGAAATTCAATTATAAAATTGTTTTTTTTTTTAATTGAAAACAATGATAACAATGGTTTGTTGCTTCACTATTATATATCCAAAGTTGATACTTTTTTATGAATAATTTTTTAAATTTTTTTGAAAATAATTTCTAATTTTAACGTTCAGATAATTTATACGGTAATACGAAAATAAAAATAATAATAGGTACAGATCTTAATGGTTTTCCATGGCTTATGCGTTATAATACTTGAAAGAGTAAATTTTGTAAATTCTTACAGCAGAAATGTGCATAATTTATTCATTAGTAGGTACTTAGTACTAATCTATGTACGATGTACCTACTTACAATCTTGCATGATGTAATATTTAGTTTTATAATATTATGTTGGAATATATTTCAACATTTAAATTAATAATAATGTAAATACGTTTTTATAAAAATAAATTCTTCACAAATATCATATATTCTAGGATACAATAAATGATTCATAAATGAATATTGCTCTTGCATTTATAATGTTTTAAGATTCCGTTCCAGACGATGCTGTACATACTATTACTACTGTCTGCCATTACAATTTTATTAGGTTGTAATGTAACATGGTTATTAAATATATATTATATTATTATTGTTGTACTGTATAGTCATAATCATTGATCAGTTATATAGATAGCGATTATTTATATTTAATTTAATTTAATTTAAAATTATATTGAATTAAATGTCACTGGTTATCAACGCGATAAGAAATATAATGTTAAATATGTATATTCGGCCAAGGTAGAGTTAGTCGTATAAGTTTGTTCAAACTAGCAACTTGTAAATTTACCATGCAATCCACGACAAATATGGAATAGAAGATCGGATTCTCTCCCAGCTATTGTTAACACCGGCGGCGAGTGTTGAAGAAGATGTTTGTAATAGTAATCATGCAAAAATAAATAAAAAAAAAAAAAAAAAGAATTGTAAACCTTGGCCGGTTAATATGCAAGTATTTAAATATATGTTTAATAATAATAAAAAAAAATAAAACGTACGTTTTGGTTTAATATATATATATATATATATATATGATTTAATGTTTGAATTAACAATAATAATAATAACTCCAATTAAAAATTTTAAATTTAATTGCATTTGTTATTTATTGATACTTATTTATATATAAGAGGAAAATCGCAAATGGCGACCTGTTATTGCATGAAATAACAATAGACTTTGGAATAAAATAAGGAAAAAAAAGTCTCAAGGTACTAAAAATTTAAAAGTATGATACACTTAATTAAACATCTAAAAGGTTTTGCATCCTCATTTTTTTTTTTTTTTTGTATTGTTCTGTTCTGATGTGAAATGTTAAACAATTATGAATTATGATTCGTCTGAATTAAACTATAAAATAATGAATTTTATTTAGTCGTAATATTTGATTATATTAGAATTTAGCATTCAGGTTTTTTTTTATACAGATTACCGAAATATTCATTATGAATTATGATAATATATTTTCATTGGGGGTTTTTTTTTATAACTATTGTGTAATAACGCTATGAGTGTTATTGTTTACAGTCAATCACAATATTGTTTTAAAGGTATGACATTTTATGTACGTTTTATTCATGTCAACTTTATCATAATAATCTAAATCATAATATTATGACGCCGGAAAACAATACCTAACAGTATTATATAATAGTGAAATGGACATGACATCAGGGTGAAATAATAACACGTAACTAATAAATAATATGTTAATTCTAAAAAAACTTGTAAAAAACTTATTTTTGTCCAGTGTCAAAAATAGTAGATATTGCTATAAAATATTGGATATTGGAAAGGGTCGTTATATATTTTTTATTCTTACTTCATTTCGTTCGCCATTAGTACCTACCGCTGTATTAAAGTACGTATAAAATGAATAAAATTCCAAAGTACAAATGGAATCCTTTGGCTATAATAGCTCCCGTTTACTACGCAAGTAAATTGTTCGGTATATTACCGATAAGTTACGCGAATTGTGAAAAAATTCCGTACACTAATTCGGTGAATTTCATCGGTAGGAGACACGAAAACGGTGAGAATAATAATGATATATTTAATACGTTGCATGAAAAAAGTTTTAAATTTACTTTTTAGGACATTTCAATTTTAAATATGTTAAATTTTTTACATTTAATCTAAACACATATTTGCATTAATACAAAATAAAAATAAATGCAATTAAATTACCGTAATACGTTACGGTTTTTATTGTATTTTCTTCACGTCTTCGGTTCTCTGTGAGATAATGTCAGACCGGATAGTGTGTGTATATGGTATTTATTTTAAGATTTAAATACGAAGACAAATTTAGAGTTTAATTAATTTTAATAATGGATGATATAATATAATATACTAATATTATAACTTATATTTTAATAATTAAAAAAATATGAATGTAATAAAACAATTTTGAGTGTGCTATGCATAATAAAATAAAACCTACGGATAAGTTAGTTATATTTATACAACAAATAATTAAATTTTTAAATAATAAAAGATATTTAGACATAAATCAGTTTTAAATTTTAAATTCATATGCTAAGGGCATGGTGAAATTTTTTAAAATAATATATAAATATTACAATAAAATTACTAAATCAAATATCAACACGTAAAATTTAACATAAATTTAAATTATTAATATAAAAATTATTTGGATACCAAATTACTTATAATTTTAGACAACATTTAACTAATGTCTATACGAATATTAAACATAAAAATATGTCTACAATAACTAGTTAGAGCAATGTAGAAATTGTTAATTTATATTTAATATACACTTAAATATTATATAAATTACCAACCTATTATATAATATGTATATATATTATATTCAGAGGCGGATTTACGAGGGGGGGGGGGGGTGCATGGGATCATGTAGTTAGTACTTTATTTAGCTCATATTTTAAATTTCTTAAAAGTATAAAATGTCAAATTTCACGGAAATCGTAATTTCGATGAAATTAATTTTAGATTTTTCATGATAACTAATGCAATTTTGAACATAAGCACTTGAATTTTTTTTGTATCCTCATAGATTTTGGAACGGTTTATCAGTATAATATATCGTATAATTATATTGATTTTCGTTCAGAATTGTATTTTCTAATGCAATAACATTACATTCAAATCTTAATTATATTAAATCATTAATTTCTTCGAGGACCGAAAGAACGAAGAAGAAACGTCTAAAATCGATTTTTTCGCTTTTTAAGAGCCCGCCATCCAAGAAAACGTTGAAAATCCGCCACTGGCTATAGCCTTACCTAACCTATGCGCCCACCAGCACCCACCTAAATTTCGCCTATGGCTAATACTTATTATTATCATTGATGACGATGAATGGTAAACGATAATATTATAATGTCATAATATGTAATTTCATCTGTATTTTTGGACAGTGCGAGACGGATATTTTCACGTGAGCATAAGCGGCCTGGCGTTGTGGTCGTTTCAGTTCGCGCTGCAAATGTGGACGTTCGTCCGGATGTGCTTTTACCTGGGCAAGACGCTGGTGCAGCGGCGGCAGCTCGAGTGTTCGCGCGACAACTATTGCAGCGTGTTCGGCATGCTGTTGTCGCACTCGGTGATCAGCCCGATTGTGGTGTCGCTGGTCCTGTTGCGTTTGTCGCGATCCGTTCGCGTGTTGAACATGACCGCGCGGCTATTGCTCCGGCGCCGGTATCCGCGGCACACGTTGTCGCTGCACACGTACGCTGTGTTGATGTTCACGTTGTTCATCGTGTTCAAGCTGGTCACCACGGTCATGAGCATACCGCAGAGGTATCCCGAGCTGTACTATCCATATTTTACCGCGTACATGGTTCCGCTGGTGCTCATAAACCTCATCAGCATACTGTGCGTGGTCGCGCAAGAGTCGTACAAAGACATCAACAGGTGCGCAGAGTGTATTTAATATATTATAATATTGTCCGACTATAATAATATCCGTATACAATACGGGTTTTGGCCCAGTTTTCAATTAGTGCATTGACGGGACGAGATAATACTAAATTAAACAATACGCGATTAATATTTTTAAATAATTAGTAAAAACAAAACGGAGACATTTTTAAGCATCCGATTACTAAAGCAGAAAAAAAAAGGAAGAAGAATGGTCAGAATTTGTTAGAAACATACGACGACGTAGCGGTTCGTCTAGACCCTAATTATAGTTATAGAGGTAGGCAGTGAAATAGAAAACTGAGTGTTGGAAGAATCGGGCAGTAACATTAAAAGAGATTTGGGAATGTAAGTATGTTATTGAGAGTTAATTATTCCATGTAATAATTTTGCCATAAGGCTTGCAGCTTGACTACGAATAGATAAACTGTCGAGATTAAGGAGTTGGAGGATAGGTTGAGTCACGAGAAGGATAATCAATTTTTAAAATATGATTAACATAATTTAGATATTTGGGTTGAACTCGTTCAAGCATAACTGAATTACACGCCGTGATAGGGTCCGAAATGAATGAACCGTACTTTAATATTAATTATAATACGATATTGGTATCGCGCCTAACCTAACCTAAACTAATCAGATCTGCTCTTGGAATTCTTGGTCAGGATGCTTTTCACTTAGTACTGTCCAACGTAGGAGGTCTTGCTGATAGTACTTGCTTTCGTTGACCTATCACTTAGTTTCATCAGTTGATGAAACCTTCAACCCCTCACTGCACCAAGGTGAGTTTCACAATGGAACCTATCATGGTTCCTAAGTACGCATATTTTAATTTGTCTTTTCCGTTTTAAACGGGAAATATAGCAAAATTACAGTCACGTAAAACTTTGTCACTTTTTAACAAGTTAAATTTGCTGATTAAACATTTATCGCTAAATTTAAAAAGTGCAACATCATTATTTATTATTTTTCGTGGGATTATTATGAAATATCACCTAAACATAAAAAAAGTATGTATTTCATTGTGAGATTATGTTTTTCATAACGTCCATGAGAGAAAATCAAAAATATTTCTCACTTTAAAATTTGTATAATAAGTGTTTAAACAGCGAGCTTAACTCAAACACTACTCTTTAACCTCTTAAGTTGAATTAAAATAAAATTTTATCGCGCAATTAAAATAAAATAATATGTATATTATATGTATAGAACAATATTGTTTTAACTCGTTTTATTTTTAAGTGGCCTAAGTAATTTAATTAAACATAAATATAAACATTTTACTTTTTATTCGATAATGTCTGACTGCGGTTTGATTAGTTCGATTAATACTAAATAATAATGACAAATGACAATGACAACCATAATGACAATGATAAATCATAATGACAATCATAATAATAATAATAATACAAGTTTTGATTAAATAACGAATACAAAGCATTTAGTACTGATAAAATGTGGGATTGGCCAAATCAATACAGCAGGAAATAACAACAATGTTCTTATTAGTTGCCATTTTTGGCATAAAAAGGATAAGAAACCTCAAATTTAATTAATCGGTTTAAGTTTTATTTTTGTATTAATAAAATTTGTAATATTACGAACAAACATAATTTAATATTAACTCTTAATTTTTTTATGTTACCTTAATAAAACTCCATTAAGTTTACGTAATATTGTATTAAAAACAAAACGTTGACCTATCAAGTAAAAATTTATAGAAAATAATAACTTTTTATTGTTATACTCGTTTTTAACTCGTTATTCTTAGAAATTCTAAATACGAATTATGAAGAATATATGGTTTATTTTACTTAAAATGTAAAATAACTCTTGGAATATATTATTAATATTTAATACAGGTATATATACTTAATACATTTTGACTACATTTTTTTAAAGTAAAATATAAAAATGGCATATGTATATACATATAAGTACGTATATTTTATTGTGTGTATCAATCAAGTATTGAAATTATAAAAAACACAATATCTAACGAATAAATTTTTTTGTAGGTGTGAAACCAAAATGTTGTTATTTATGACTTTATTTTTTTTATAATCAGATTATAATATCAGATAGATTTACTGCCAACCATGAAATAAATACTTTTCATAACATGAAAAGTAAATTTGTGATTTTTATCATATTTCGTACAAATAATTTGTAAACAAATATAAACGGAATATCAATTGAAATAACATAATATTGAATAATAGAATGAAAAATAAATAAAAATAAATTAATATCGAGTCATACGTGCTCTAAAGATAATCATAACATTATCATAAATTTATAAGTGTCTACTTCCTTTTATGGAGTTTGAGACTAAAAATAATAAGAATAATAGAAATACTTACTGACTAAACAACATTTTCAATCAGAAATTCAGAAACTAGTCTCGATCTGGAGTGATGTCTATTTCTCCCAAAAGGGATTACTTTAATACAAAAAACTATACACACGTTATAAAACCAGTACATTTTTCATTTCGCTCAGAATCAAACATTTGTTTTTTTGTTTAAATGCTATTTTGATGTTGTCTATTTACCTCTCGTATATATACGTATATATTTAATTTAATGAATAAATGCTATTTTTTATGGATATATGTAAACCAAGTTAAGGAATGGTATATCCTTAACTATCTTTTCTAAATTAACTAATGTTTCGATACGACAGATGAGTTAAGATTACTCGTTAATTAGAAGAGTACGTGATAATATTTTAAAAATTATTACCATGTAATACAATTAATTATATAATATTCTATAATCAAATTGTTATATTTACCAAATAATTATAATTGCACATAGATTGACGCAAAGGATTAAATGAAATATATATAATTGTATATATTTAAATTAATATTATTATTAAACTATATCGATGACCTAGTTACGATCTGAATAGTACTTAGAAATGATTACGGAACTATAACTATAACTAGAGTAATAAAACGAGACACAGTTCACATATCAAACTATATATCTACCTCGGGTAGATAATAATATAATATATTTTGTTTGTCAAGAGACAATATTCATATTACGTATTATGCGAATTCGTGATTAACACAAAATAAAATGTAACGAGTACAACATACACAAATCTTCTTTATGGTAATATGTATAATATAAATGAATAAAATATTGATATTGTGATAACGTATTAATTTAAGTATGAATATAATGTTTGGATTTGTAAAAAAAAAAAAAAACACTACTTCATTTTTAACACTAGTATTTTTATTTTTAACCGCAGCATTGTTAATAATATTATACAATAGAATATGCAATTTCGTTTTTTATATACGCCTTATCATCGATCGATCAAACTGTTAAATTATAAATTACTTTTATTTAAATTTATTTTTTTGTTGTAATACGCCATCAACGCATTGTTTGGAATAAAATATTCTTATAATTCTTATAATTCTTGTTAAGTCTTTGTTTACATCAGTTGAGAAGTATGAACGGACATAATTTAATGTTTTTAACGAAATTAGTTAAATATTTAAAATACATTTCAGAAAATGTAATTTTTACTTTAAGGCATAAATTTTAAATATAGATTGTAGGTAGTTATAAAAATAAATACTTAATTGTATCATGACGAAAATTGGCAAAAATTATAATATTACTAGAATACATTTAATATGCGTTTATTTTTGATATGTTCATAACATTTAATGATTTTAATTCGAAACAATCTTATTGGCACTTCTTATTATTCTTATAGGTAATTTTGTCAACACTGTAGTAGTTATACACGCAAACAATTTTAATAACATTATTTTAATTATAGCAACATATAGGCTGTTTAAATTTGTTTTATTTAAATGTTAATGTTTACATTAGAGAAACGTATTTTTTATTCACTAGTTATTTATGTCGATTAAAAGAATATTTCGTCGACAGAACTACACGCATTCGAGGATTTGGCGATTTGTTCAGATTTATTTTCGATTGTTATTTTAATATTTATTCCCACGATGAAATTCGTCGGAAAGTGTTTTTTATTTAATTAAAACGGATAGTTATTTGTATTTATTTCTAACTAATCCAATACGATAATTGATAAATGAAATATTCGGTAAAATAAAATGTATTCCGACATTTTTCAAACAAATTTAATCATCCCTATAGTATTTTAGACAATTAAAAATAAAAAGTTTCACGATATTTGGACGGTGTATGTACTAGAGATAATTGAATTATATATATATATATATATATATATTTTGTTCTCTGTTCGTTTTGTGAATACGCGTATCTACCTACAATAACAGCGATGCGCACCGTCACGTCACGTATAAATCAGGGTTAAATTGAATAATACAATATTTTTTTTTTTTTTTTATCGAATATAATAATACGAATATTATGTCGGTTGTGTTTTTCTCGTCGGCTATAAATTATATTGCCGTTTTTTTTTATTTTATCCCTTCGTAGAGAATTGGAAGAATTGTGTCACGTATTACGTTCGAAAACCGAACGAGCGATACGGTTGACCGAGTTGATGAACGATCACTGGTTTCTGGATGACTACATGGACAGTATGACGGATACTTTTGGACCCGAATTGTTATTCATAATAATGGACATTTACGTGCAATTTTTGTTGTTTTTGTACGTAATGATATGGGATACGGTTGTTCGCGGAGTGTTCAAAAATAGCCTCTATCCGTATGTCAGCGGCATCATTGAACTGAGCATTATCATCGGGAAATTCATTTATCTGTGCTACACGTGCGACTCTACCGTCAAAGAGGTAGGCAATAAAGAATGTATATAAAAATATGTTTAAAATTATTTACGTTTTTTTTTTTCATTTTATACTTTTAAAATATAAGTTAATAAATAATATAGATCAATTTGGTTTTATTGTCTACGTGTATTATATACTTACTATTTTCAATATTTTGGGGTAAATTTAAGGTTTATAAATTGCAACTTCTAAATCTTAATTGGATATAACATTTAGTGCTATTCAATCGTGGTTATGAACAGTTTCACTAGTATATCTAATAAAATTTGAATAATCAAATATATCATCATAAATAACATATATTTTTATTTCGAATAATACATGTTACAATTTTTAAATATTTGAACAACTCCCAAATATAAATATTATTTATATATATCCATATGTATGAATATAAATATAAATATACTATATTGAATATGATTTCAGAGCAAGTTGATAATTTTCCATCTGAAACACTTGAGTTCAACTGTATCAAATGATTTGAATTCTCAAACTATTGTTAGTAATCATATAATGTTAATCGCACAAATAAAATAAATTTGCACTTAACACCAGTGATAAAGTGTTATTTTTAAAGAAAACAAATTTAAATTATATATTTTTGAAAGAGTTAGATTGTGGATAATAATAATTATTATATATCTACTGGTAGAATTAATCATCCGCTTGTTTTCTATAACGCGTTGCCATTAAACTTAACACGTCACTATGTTATTAACCGCAGTTACAATGTAATAATATATTTTGTACCTTAATAATCGACATTATTGCATGTTATGAATCACCTGCAATGGTAATATTATTACTATTTTAGGTATATGTGCGTCTACGAAAGTTAAAGACTTACGGTTTCTCGCGTTTACATAAGTTAGTGTGGATCTGACGTATTATATTAACAATAATAACAATAATAATATGTCAACAACCATCCATACTACTATAATGTTAAGAGACGTGTCAATTACGATTTTAACGAGCTTAAACGACCTTTTCGTTGTATAGAATCAAACGGAACTTATACGTTTTCCGCGTCGATAAGTCATTATAGACAAATCAGTATTGCGGTTGATCGATCCGCGTGTCGTGTTCCTTTATATAGGTACATACATACAATGTATTTTTATTTCGATTACACATTTAAGCTATATTATAAATGATATAAATTACAAAATGTTTTAATTATGAATAATATATAATATTAGTGAATGTTTACAATAAATTGCAAAAGCATTAAATATAGTATGCACCAGAAACCGTATGTCACGATATCACTGTATAAATAATATAATATTATCTGTGTAATAACGTAGTTATTAATTAAATATAATATTGCGCACAACTTTCAAATCGTAAAATAACAAGCAATTTTTGTAATTATTTAAGAGATATATTTAAAATTATATAATTACTCTATTTCGTATACTTATAGTTGAGATTGTTTACACTTCGTGTCAACAGTCGTGAAATACAAGTCACAGCTTCTGGATTTTTTGATATAAATTTATCGCTTTTGTTTGCGGTAAGACTATTCATATTTTATTTATATTATAATGCATGTGAATACACAGCGTTTCGTGAAAATAATAATACTAATACAAATTAATTATCTTTTAGAGCAACTATTTAAATTATGTACGTGAAATGATTATTGATCATTATTTATCATGATCCAACTACATTATATATAATATAATATTAGAATTTAAACTCGAATAAATCATTATTACTACATGACAATGTGTTCTTTTTCGTAGTACATATAATAATAACTGATGTTTACTTTTTTTTTTTTTGCAGACTTTTGGCGTTGTATTAATATACTTTTTGGTGCTGGTACAATTTCAAATAGAGGGTCACAAAAAAATGTTAATATCAAATTCTAGTAATGCGGATATAGCAGTAATTTGTCATTCGTGGCCTTGTCTGGAGACGTCTTAGATTAGAATCATCGTTTTGAACTATTTCACTTATTGTATTGGAACTAACAATACCATTACATTTAAACAACTGTTTTAATTAGTACTTAATGTTAATAATAATTATTATTACTATATTAGTTGAATGTTGAACAGGCGAAATTAATATAACATAATTTACTTATAAATTATAACCTTCATTTGGAATAAAAAAGTATACAATATCGATTTGGTTTAAAAAAAAAAAAAAATACAAAAATATGTCATAAATTCTTAACAGAAATGAAATAATTTTTTTTTGTCGCTTTGTTGTAAACAGTTTTCATTTAAACATATAAAATAATTTGTGTGAAAAACACGTTTTGGACGAGTTTTGATTATTTTATTTGTTTAATGTCGTAAAACACGTACCAGTAAATGATTACTTGCTGACCGAGCGTAAATTATAAAAAGGACTTTTGTGACGTTTTATATTTTCGGTAAACTGTTCATAACATATTATATATGCACATTGCACAAGTCATATTTTAAGACCATATAATTTCAACACCAACAAAATATATATACAATTATGCGTTTGAGATTTATTAATTGATTCGTATAAAAAAAAAAACAATTTTATACTTTTTTTATCATGATCCAAAAAGTATATTTCTCACACTATGTGGTTTAAATAAAAACTTGTAAATTGTTTGTTTAAAATATAAAAGGATCAACATTTACAGAACAAAATATATCCGATATCAAAATTTAAAATTAAAAACGGATTATCATTTTCAAATTTAAATTATGGAGTAAAAAAAAAAAGGTATTTTTATTTCGATAAAGTTAAATAAGTTTATATAAATGTTTTTAAATAAAAATTAATTGAACTCATATACATAAATATAAAAACATTATGGTGAAAATTATTCTACCGAAAGTTAAATTAAACTATGATAAATATAAATTATCTACCATCGAATATCGATAATATTATAATGATAAGATAATATGTGTACAATGTATACATATTCGAAATAAATTGAGTTCCTTCAAAGGATCGAATAAAAATACAGAATATTTTACTTTAAAACTGGTGCAATATTTTGCATAATACACATTTTATTATTAATATATTCAATATTTATAAGTACAATACGGTTCATACCCAATTATGATATTAGTGCACGCAATATTTTCAAAACACGTAAAATTTCCGGTTTAGTCCTAACCTTTTGAAAGATCAACAAAATTTTTATTAGTTTTAAAAAGTACGTATATGATCAATTTTAATCTACATCAGCTGGATTATAAATTTATGCTATGGTTTTTTTTTTTTTTTTTTTGGTCCTTATTGAGGTTTGCTCTATTATTTGATATCCAATGAATTAATTTTTAATTTTACTATTAATCATAATAGATGAGTAAATCGACACGCAATATAATTTATCGAATATGCTCTTAAAAATGTTTTCTTTGATATGTAACCTAAAACTTAAAATTAATAAAAAAAAATTAATACGAAATATCCCATACTTGATTTTAAATGCAATACTAGTAATTTGAATACATATATTATATTTATATAATATTATTAAATAAATTATTAATAATATTATTTATACCTATAATATTATATTATAATATTAAGGGAATATTAATGTCATTAAAAATTTTAAATGACCGTAATCACTTAAAATCATGATAGTGAAAATTCCCGCCTAAATACACCGATATTGTATATTTTATAAAATTTTAAAATTGTTCACATTAAAATGAATCATAATTAAAGTAATACATGTTTTTATAATTAGTATTGAATAGGTATGCAAACACATTATTAAACTTTAATTCGATTGCAAAACAAAAATAATGAAAAAATGTATACTGTTTAAAAGGAGTTTACAATAAAATAATTAAGTATGGACTTATAACATGTACTTACATGATATTCAATAGAAAATTATTTATAAACTATAATTGATAAATTCTGAATAATTGGTACATAATTTCCATACATAAATAATGAGTTATAAAATAAATTTTTAATAATCGTTGAGAAAGAGAGGGAAACAATATTAATTTAAAGAAAAATCTACATATGATACTTAAGAAATATTGTACTACAATTTGTTTTTGTGGACTTATATTGGCCGTCGAGAAAATATGTTTAAATAATATTATAATATTATAGTCGACTGCACTGTCAAAGTTTTGATGTTAAATATTAATGAGTAATATTGATGGAAAGTTATATTTTATAAATAACAAGTATTGTATACGTTTTGACGTATATCTTAATGAACGTTTGCAATAATTGGCAGACATCAGTCAAACTTAAATCGAACTAAACCCATGAGGAATTTTCATTATATTACGTGCAAAAGTGGTCGCAATAGTGTAATAAATATACTTACGAGTTTTCCTACAAAAAGTTAATTTACCTTATTTTAAACTATAAAGTACGTATATAGGTCATAGAAAAATGAAGTTTAGTTAATTTGAGTAAAAACTGAAATTGATCAGTGATCGATTGTTGTGTATACTATACCATTCACGGTGATGATGTTTGTTTAGTTTTAGTGTTACAACCGCGTTTACTCATAATTTCTTTTTTCTTGTCATGAATTACTAAAGAAAACAGAATGAAAATGATATTACTTTCACCTGATATTATCGTTTATAAACTGGCTAGGAAAAGTATGATTCTGCAAAAATATTTCGATATTATATTATTTAGTAATGTTATGGACCCTTATTTTTGAAGTCGAACCGAGCTAAATACAATCGAACCCGAACTAAACTATAAACACATTTTAAGCTAAATAATAAATTTCAACACAATTTTATTAAATACGATTATTGATTATAGTACATTTACTAGTATAATATTATTGGTTCATATTTATAATATATTTTGATTTAAATTATTTATATTTCATATACTACCATGCAGACTATAAAACAAAAAAAATTATACCGAATCACGTATTAATATTAAACGGACGTTGTCCAATGAGTTTTAAAATATCTAACCATATTGTAAATTTGTAAATCATTAACAACTACCAACGGTAGAAATAGACAAACCTAATATTTTAGGTGCACGAAAAAGGAACGGCTCGAACCTTATTGATTCTATGCGAAACACAAATATTTATACGCATATATAATTTGGGTAAATCAAATAGTTTTTAATGTTTACTGAATAAAACGTATTATAGTAATATATGAGTAATAATAGTTTCGCTTTATCTAACTATTTGTGTACACTATACCGTTTATAATGCGCATCTGTAAGAAATGAGAGCACAAATTAAATTAAAAATAGAATGTATTTTAATGCGCACGCGTCTATTAGTACTTCATTTTCGAGTGCTAATAATAATACCAAAATGATATAATACAAACGAATAGTAATTTCGTCCTGTCCTAATCACCTAACCACTACAGGACTCGAACGTTATAGAATTATTATAGTATGGGAATATATAATTATAATTATTATTATTTTAAACAATATGCGTGGTGCGTATTGCGAAATTTACTTACAGAATGTAATAAAATATTTTCCACAAACAAAGGTTCTCCGGATGACATTATGTAGTGCTGCGAAAAGGAACAAACAATGTTTATGTTGTAATATATACATTGCTTGTGCGTTCCACCTAAAATAGAAATAACGAGACCTTTTCCAAACCACATTTTTGGGCGTTTAAATGAATTTAAACTAAAAATTTATTTTGCTTACCCATTTAATTCATACGTTGAAAGTGACGATTATATTTCATATAATATTTCACATGTTATTGATGTTCAAATTGAACATTGTTGGGAATAGGAATTTTTTCTGTGCATAATTATAAACTTGTTTTATTTGAAATATATTTTTTTAAAAAACTATTTACGTAACAATATTATACAAATTAAAAACAAATATTAAATAAATTATGTAATGTTGAGTGCACGTACACAGTTATGTACTAATATTGCCTATATAACGCGCCGTCTCACATACAAAATATATCGTCATTATTACTTTTTACTTATTAAAAAGTAGTATTTTAAAATTTTAAATTATTGCAGTTCTATATTACTGTAAACACAATTATCGATTAAAGTATTACAACAATAATTGTGTTTTAATTTAACTTCCCTTTTGTATTCCCTTTTGCTTGTTTTATCGATTATTGAGCAGCGATCACAAAATTGAATATGAATTGTTTACATTGTTGAAAAAAATCAATTAAATAAAATATCCATCTTGTACGTATATTATTAATACGTTATCGCAGTATAGATAATAAAATGATTCACACTTTGGATTTAGATTTTCTATCGTCAATATAATATTAATTATAATCTGTTGCAATAATGTCGAAATTACATAGGTTTGGATTATTAGATTATTATTATTATTGGGCGTGTAATATAATATAATATGGACGGGCCGTCGTTTTTGCACATCAATCAAAATTCAAGCGTTTCAGTATCCAAAATACTGAGGCTGATCTAATAATATAAATTATAATACACGTTATACGCTCTAGGGTTTGTTAGGAATAACGGTCTGTGCGTACAGACTTCAAACACCTAAACCATCAAAGAATAGATTAATTCAAAAATAAATTTATTGGCGAGCTATAATAATATATTTAATATTGAATTGTAACATACTAAAATTAGTTGAAACTAGTAGTATTACATTAGTAATTGACTAATGAAAAAAATAAAATATTAAATATATTATTTGAATTACTACTAAAATTATTATACTAGTTTTTTTAACGTGAGCTTTTTAGTCGCAATGGCGTACAACTGTAATAATAATAATAATTATTATTAATAATATATAATTAATTAATTAATAATAATATAATAATTAATAATTATTATTATTATTGTAGGTAGTATTTGTATTATGGATAATAGTATCTAAATGCAGAGAAACTATTTATTTTTTTCAAATAAAAACTTGAGTATAGAAGCTGATTTTCAAGAATATTAAGTCATCAGGAAATTAATAAATTAAAAATATAAATAACAAATTATTTTAAAATAATAATTACGTATTTAAAATGTTTGAAATGCATCTTATCACAATAAGTATATAAAAAAACGAATTGCCTGTGGTCATATTGTGGTTTACTATTTTTGGTATCCTAAAAATATATTTCAAATTTATAAAATATTGACCCTGATTATATATCTGGTAAATCATAATTGTCGCTATAAACGATTTGAAATATAATGTAAATATAAACTCATAAAACCATGATAGGTACTCTTTAATGTTTTAATTACAGATAATTCCAAATCAATATAATATTTGATTAGATAATAATATTGGGTAAAACTTTATAACTAATAATAATAAACGGAAGATATTAAAATCTAACAACACTATCAATAGCAGTATCATTTTTACTGTTATATAATATGTACGTATATTTATCGATTTTAATTACATACGATTTTATAGGGTTGTATTTATGTGCGCCTAATACAACGGACGGAAGTAAAATCTCGTTATAGCAGAGATAATAATAATGACATCTGAATTTGATTAGGTCATCAAATAGCCTCTGGTATCATTTTGGCTCCTACGATTTACGATCAAATAAAATGATATAACAGTTTTTATTATTGCGGCAGTTCGGCAGAATATGTGTGTACAAAATAATATAACAGGAGTAAAAAATAAAAGCAGATAACTTTTCTATTATTACAAATATTTTCAATAATAAACCATAGATTATATAATATAATAAAGACTAAAAATAATATAAACTATATAATAATAATATTTTTTACTGTTAAAATCATATACATAACCTTATACAATATACATTTTTTTAAACTTGTTATTCATATAAAGACATTTTATTTTATCGTTTTTATTATGTGATAAAAATGTTATTACCTGCTTTAAGTACAAAGAAATCTGATTTCTGATGTGATTTTGTTATTTACTATATACTATAATTATAGAAGTAATATCGAAAAATCTTATTCTATTTTTTAAAATTAATTAATTTTGCTAATAATTTTTTTTTTAAATAGGTGAAGAAATGAAAAATAATTGTATTATTATTAATATTAAAATTAGATTATTATATAGATAAGGTGTATATTATAAATTTATGTAGAAGAAATTAAATACTAAAACCGTATATATTTCCATCATATATTATAGTATTGTGTTATTAATTAAAATCATTTGTTAAAATATGTTTTGCTTTTTATCCATACAAACTAAAACATATTATAACTTTCTCAATAGTTTAAACTTCTCAAATTCTTAAAAACTATGAAATGAACATATTATTTCAATAATAGAATCTAAACAAAATAACAAACGTTTTTCCAATATTTAATATTGACTTAGATAAAATCAAAATTGGAAGATTGAATAAATATTTTTTGCTGTAAAATAAATACTTTCGGTATTATATTTTATTTATTTTTATGTGTTCAGAGAGAACAAATACTAAATTATAAGTAAACACTAAATATATTATACGGTTTGCCAAAAAAACAGTTTTTTGTTTCACTAATTTCTTATTAAGGTCGAACGTGTTATAAAAGGTTTTGAATTCAACATATTAAATGTAAAGTTCTTTTCAACAATATTTTGACCTTAAACATAAACAATTTTACGACTAAAATTAAGAAGTCAAACACATTTGTGCGATTTTATACATTAAAAAAAACTTGGTTAACTGCCAAACGAGGAAAGTTACAACGTGTTTCTCTTTACCGTAAAAATTATACATCGCTTATTATTTTTGTTTAAAACCTTCATGTAAAATAAAGGAGTATTACTTAATTCAAAAAAATATAACTGTGTAAAATTATTGAAATTGTATTTATTTAATAAGTTATATTTCAATTGTTTCTGTATGCTGTAGATAGTTATATTTAATCAGTGTTAGGAAAGTTCTTTTTGAAATAATGTCGTTCCGTTTCCCATTCACTTTCTAAAATAAGAACTCGTTTCAGATTCTCGTTCCTTATTCAAGAAAGGAAATCGTTCCAGATTTAATTTCTTTAAAGTAGAACTTGTTCTAAATTTAGTTTTTTTAGCCAAGCTAAAAATGAGATAAAAATGTTTATTTAAAAATAATGTTAGGTGAAGAACAATGACCTGATTAAGTTAAGATACATAAAGCCTAAAGGCTTGAATAACAACCATATAAATGCATTTTTTTAAAAAATGAATTTTTTCATAAATTATTATATAGATAGGTAAAAATCACTAATATTTATGTGCATCAACCAATTAAATCCGACAAATATAACATAGTATAATTTATAATATAATTTTTTTAAAGTATATAAAGTTTTTTTAAAACGTATGTTATATAATATGTTTAATTTGTAGTTCAATTTATAACAATGATATTATTTTATTATATTTTACAAGTATTAAAATACAAATTCAAAAATTTTTGGTAAAATTGTTTTAATTACTTAAGTATACCCTTTAAAAACAGTATGTTTGTCTAACTTTTTAGTTTTTCATCATAAGATAAAAAAAGTTAACCTAATTTAAATTACATAGTATTATTTATCATAATTTTCATTTAAGAATTGAAAATTAAATTTGTAATAATTTTAGCATTGATTTATCATAACTTATAAGAATAATACGTTTTTTTATTAGCCCTGAATACTTTAAAATGTGGATTTATCTGATTGTTGTTTCAACTTCCAACCCCTTCAAGGCTTCAATTGAATTCTAACATAAAAGATGAAATTAAATAGAAACTAAACAATTTAATTAATATACAGAATAAAGAATAAGAAATTTATAATATTAATTACTATTAATTAATAAGTAATTAATTTATCCTTTAGTTCCTATACTTATTTCTGATTTTCTTGTATTTACTTAACTTTTAAGTAATAATAAACAATGTAATTTCTTAATCCTTTTAATTATTATATCGAAATATCTTATTATGGCTTTGGTATATAGAATCTTCTCGCTGGTAAACTCAATAGTAAACTTAAACAATCTAAGAATAACTTTTTGTTTTTAACGAGTAGAAACAAAGTGAATAAGTAATACTAAAATATGTTTTTTTTATAATTTATATACAAAATAAGGAACTATTAGGGGAACTGTAATTTTCGTTTGCGTTTTTAAAAAAAGAAAAGATGAATTCGTTCACTTCCTTCATTCCCAGTTCCAAGATTTGTTCCTACAAAAATAACTTGTTCCAGGAATCCGTTTTTTTTTTGTAATGTGTTCTATCTCAACACTGTATCTAATTATCTTTGTTAAAATATATTATAGTATATTGTATTTTATAGGTATATTTTTTTTAATTAAAATATATTTATTTCATATGACATACTCACATTTATTATGGTTGAAAAAATTATTGTATATTTGGAAAATGATAATTTTTTAAAATGCCTAAAGTTTTAATGAATTTATTTACACTAAATATATCTTATGTTTGCAATAAATTCAATTTGTATATGTTAATAATTTTTAATTTTAACCGGTTTTTCATATTGATACTATTGAACGTTATTGCGAAAACAAACGAAACGTTTATTTATTTAGTAACAAATAGAGGTTTATTTGTGTTTATATATAGGTATACCGTATATTGATTAAATGTTTCGCCAATATTGTGTCAATATATAGATATTTTTAAAATGCGGACTAAGGTGTTATCCTATTTATACATTTGTTTTTATGTTAGCCCATTTCCAATTGACCCTATACGATAACAAAAACCAACAGTAATTCTTATTATTACAACTTAGATTTTTCCTATCTCCGTTTTTTCGAAATTGTATGTTTTATATTATATTTGTTTTTATCCTAACCAAAATCATTTAATATTAAAAAAAGTGTGGAAAATTATATTATTATACGAAATTAGAAAAACGATTTAAAAGTGGAAGAATCGTTGGCGACACAGTTCTGAATTCATAAATAATGTGTTTAAAATAACTCTAAGTCGGACATGTGTATTTTAGAAACCCACTTAAGGCAAGTAATATTTATTTAAACATTAGTGGTGTAAATAGCGGGTTTTTCTTTTTCAATTTGATAAATCGATTTATATGGAATTCAGCAGACTGATTCGTATTTTTGCTAAAGAACCATCTTTAAAAATAAATAATACTGAAAAATAACTTTTTCACAATGATGGTTGGGTTTAAAATTGTAAGTTGAAACAGTCGTTGCGCGACTGAAAACTTGCTAAAGTTTGTACATGAATGACTTATACGACGTATCCAAATAGATCGAAGTAGTACATATAATATATGATACTCTCAGATATAACTGTCAGAGTAGGTTATTTACCGTTGAATAAATTTTAAAACAGGAACTTCGGTAGTGATAATATAATACAAAAAACTTATACTTTATAATTTATTATAATATTTACATAGACATAATTTTTAAATAGCATTAAATTTATTTTCAATTCGATAATGACTTATCAAAGAACGATTCTGCTCATGATCGTAAACGTCAACAACACGACGGGGCAGGATTCACGCATAGACTTATGAGGCTCGGGTCTAGAGCTTAAAATAACTTAAAATCACGGTAAATCAATTAACAATATTTAAAATAGTTATGTTATTTAATACATTTTTAACAGTATATAGTTTTATAATTTTTATTACTACGGACATTATTATACAATTTTACATTTATTTGAATAAACAGTATGAATATTTGGACAAGAGCAAAAATATAATTAAAATATAATAAAATATTATTAAATTGTATTTTATACACGTTTTATACATTAAGTTTTCTATTACTTACTGGGATTATTAACTACCTATGTCAAAATAATTATTTTTTCATTTTTTTAAAAAAAAAAAAAAAAAAAAATAATAAAATATTGGTACATAATATATAATTATGTTTAATAGAATTTCGTAAGAAGTGTTATTTAGTTAAAAAATCAAAGGATAATAATTGTAGTAAATGCGATGAAAAAAAAAAAACCAATTATTGAATAATGTTGTGTCACATGCGCAACATATTGCTCATTTAAATTTAATAAAATAGAACGTTAGAAAATAAAATAGCATTAATGGCCAAATCAAAAGAATAAGAAAGATCAAGATTAACGTAAATTGGTTAAAATGATAATCGTTTTATACTGAAAAGATGTAGGTAAGATATAAATGGTCAAACCGCCTCTGCATGATATAGAAATCTTTACAAATATTACAAGAAGCCTAACTATTATTATTTTATATATGTTCCATATTGAATATTTTTAGTAATAATTACTAAATATATTCAATACAATTATTGTCCTTCTGATAAGTCTGGATGTAAAACAATAGTCCACGAAGAAAAATGTGACATAACTAAAGAATATTCAAAATAATGCACTATACATATGTGCATTAATACAAATTATATGTAAGTCTGAAAAACAATCTAAAATATAGTGAATTTAAAGGTATTATGTCAAAATATATTTCCACTATTTATATTATATATTTTAGAACAAATATACATAAATTATAATGTTTAAGACACGTATATAATGTGTTATATTCTTTAAACGTTTATATGTAAAACAGAACAGACACACACCTTGTGCTTAAACTTTAATACTAATGTATTAGTATATGATTATAATAAAATTATCTTTACATCTTTATTTTTGTAATTTTTTACAAATGAAACACGAAATATTCACACTGCTATAATTCTTAAAATCATATGGAATATTATTCAGTATTCTCGTACGCTGTAACTATTTTTTAAAATTGTATGTTTTCAATGTCTAAGTAATTTTATTCTTATTGTATTATCATAGACTAAACACTATCTTATATGCTAATAAAATTATTTTACGTCCCATAAAAACATTTTTAAACTTTAAATTTTAAATTGTAATGTTGTACTAAAATCTCAAATCACTAATTATTTTTTTAATTATTTCATTAAATACATACGTATATCATGGTACATACCTTATATTAGATTCTAGTAATCATTTCTCTTCTTATGCTGTTTGCACTGATATATTTCAACTTTTGTTAACGTCAATGTATTTTATATGTGTAATGACATTGGACATATATTAAGTCATACAACAAAAATGTCTTAAAAGTTAAAACTAACTAACATTATGCTAATGGAGTTATTAAAAATAGTTTAATTAGTATGCAAAATTTCAGCTTACTTTTCTAAAGTGAAGACTTGACTGACATGTTACGATCGATGAATGATATAAAAATATAGTGTTTTATCTTTTACGATAGACTTTGTAGACTTGATCGTTAAAAATAGAAAGATTTTTGTGCTATTATAGATATCATTGTTTAATTTGTCTTTAATTAATAGTGCTAATTTCCTATATAATAAACCACGTAATTAATATTTTTCTGAGAAATATTGTACATTTATTTATATTATAATTATTATAATTTATGTTTTTTATAAAGTATATTTTATGATAAATAGTATAGTAGGATAACATAGTATGTATTACATTTTCCTGAGATATACATTAGATAATTATTATTTTTTCCCACTATAAGTTTTTACTTTTAATACATCTTATTATTAATTACAATAAGAGAAAATAAAAAATTAATATAAATTTTATAAACCATTTCTTATAGTGAACATTATAAAATCAAATCATATACAACAATTTCTTTATGAATTATTATAATCATAATGAAATAAAACAAAGAACACACGTCAATAAATTAATATGTGTTCTAACTAAAATATAATAATCGTTTAATTGTTTTTTTTACGTTTAGTTTTTTTTAAAATTAATAAGAAAAATACTATATGAAATAAATCAAAACATTATCATTTACTTAATTTAAATAAATGATCATATACAACATTAACACACAATAATTTAATATCCCATAATATTGGTGATATTTATATTATATATTTGTCATTAATGACCCAACGAGAGAATATAATATTACAATATTGTGCAGATATTAAATACATATTATGTGATTTTTCAATTTTCATTTTTGTCAAACAGTTAAATGATTAATCACAAATTAATCATTCTAATACTTAATAAATAAAGAACTTCTAAACGGGATATCGAAAATTAAATAAAGTAAACTATAGTTTGATAAAAAGCCAATAACGGTATATTATCTTTAGAAACGAATTTTTCAATGTTTAATTTCTAATGACACTTAATCGTATATGCGATTGCAGTTTGAAGGGATGAACTGTATCCGTTTAAGTCGTTCAACGGCAGCTTAGTGTTTTGGTCGACAGTGGATATATTTTATCAGTAAGACCCATTGGAAGGTTAATGGCGTCACTTTAATAAACGTCAAAACAAGCCGCAGCATCTGTTTGAGGAATAAAATAAAAAGAAAAGAAAAGAAAAGTGATTTAAAACCTATTAGGCATAAAATAAATATAAAACAAACGATTTTCCGATAATCATATTATTATTATAATATATAATTTATGTACATGCTTTATTCACAAATACGTATACGTAATAACCGTAATGGTATACATACGAATACATAGTGGTTATTAAAATACGTGTATGTAATAATTATTATCGTCTAAGGATTATACAAATTTTTTTTTAAACATATTTTATTAAATAATAATTAATATTATATATATATATTATGAGTTTCTAAATAAGTAGTACATCAAAATTAACATATTATATTATTATATACAAATACAATAGTATGAATTGTAACATAACATTATAGAACAATAATATATTTTATTAATAATATTATATAAACCGTCGAATTTGAATAATTAATATTATACTATATATTATAATTTTCTATACAAAAAATAAACAAAAACATGCGTTAGAATTAAAAACATTATTCGACTACAACAGACGTTCAGACTTATAAATAAAATACGTAGGTAACGAATTTGAATTCGAAAAAATCAACATCAACATATCAAGTAAACTTATTAATTATAATTGCTATTGCACTTCGATTAATGGAGAGATTCTACAGTATAATACGATAATAATATGCTTCATGACAAATCCGTTTCGGATTGTTAAAGCAATAAATAGTATTGTTAGCTAAATATAAAAGTTTCAATAAATATAATTATATTAAGAGAAATAAATTATAGCATATTTCACGACTTTCGTAATATAATTATAAAAATGATGATACTATTGTTAGCAGCCCACTGTATACGTTCGCGGGATCTAAAACAGAAAATCAGATTTCGTTTGTTCGGTTTTTATGTACACGCCCAAACTATTAATTTATACAAACTCGCATTCAGGAAAGCTTTTGTCGTGGCCCGCGTCGTCAGTAAAATGAGATAAGAAAGCGGTCAGATGAGACTTTCTTTGCATAGGAATGGGAGTGGTGAAGTTATCTTATCTCGAGTCACAACCCGTTTTTTAAATTCCAGGCAAGCAAGTTTACTCTAATGTAATTTTCACTTTTTATCTGAAACTACCATCGAAAATGAAAGGGCAAAAAAAAAAAAAAAATGTAATAACCAGTGAAAAAAATCCTTAAAAAAACGACGTTATTTTTTGTGATATACATATTTTTAAAGCTAGATTAGTATTTTCTATACAAACAGAAATATAGTGAATGGAATTTATAATGACGAAGGGCTATATAAGGTTAATGAAATTGTATTTAAATAATTTATAAAAAACGAGATTAATCATACTTTATTTATTAATCTCGATCGTTTAATATTTAAAGAATTTTTTTTTAATAATATCTACACGATTACCTATAGTATGAAATGTCATAATATAGATAGTTTATTTGACTATTTATTCCCTAACGGGAATGATTGTGAAAAATGTGATTGGTAAATGGTAGCAGGATCTATGATAATAATATAGAAAAATAGTGTAATATTTTATGGTTTTATATCGCATGGGTAACTTTACGGAGGCGGAAAAAATACAAAATAATAAGAGTTTACCTTCTCATACGTACTTTGTTTTGTTAATAATAAATTGGCAGCTTCCAATCTGACCGTTCAAAGTATTGTGGGCGTTTATCGAAAAAAATATTTAAATAAAATATATTCACAGTGGAATTTGAATTTTAAAATATAATATTGAATGAAACGTGTTTTTGTTTCCAGAAGACCTCCAGTTAGATATATTATAATTCATTATGTATACGGATGTTAGTGTTTTAAAATTACTATTAAAAACACTGCCATAAATTTGTTTTCGATTTTGAAATCGGAAGAATATTTACTTAAAAAAATACAATTTTAAACAGATTAAATTATTTTCATATGGAATATCCTTTGGGATATTACTTTTTGATCATGATCATAATACTATGAAATATGATGTTAAATATATCACGAACGTAACATCATTAAATCGATTCAAGTTTTGTGTTTATTTCGAATAATTTCGTGTAAGTGTTTAATAATATAATCAACGTATTTAGAATAATAATTGTTATTATTATCGATTATACCTTATCCATTATATTATAACATTCAATATTAATATTATTATTATTATTATTATTATTATTAACGCATGATTGACGTTGAATTTTATTTCGTTTGATAATATTATTTACAATATACAATATCACTGCGCTGTTTAATATGCGCGTTTTGAGAGTTTAGTTCGCATAATATATTATTATACGAATAATACATTTAATTTCGTTTAGTCGTTTCCCGATAATTCGAATATTCAAACTAGCCCATAAAGTGACAATGCTACTATATTACCACTACCACGGTATACTGTACTTAGAAACTCAGTGGGATACCAAACAAAATCGTATGACGCAATTGAATTCGATTGGGTTTGGAAAGTACAGAATGCACGCTCCCTCTACCATTCATATCATCGGAATATTCATATATCGATACTTTACCACAGTCATTATAATATAACATAATAGTATATTATACAATCGTAGTAAATTCAGTTTCATTACTTAAATACCGAGGGTTTGAGTGCAAGATATATAGGTTCATTAAGAGTAAATAAGGTATATATTAATATGTTATTATAATTAAGACGAGGATTTTAATATTTTACAAATGAGAAAAACGAAAGCATGCGGCAAAAAATATCTTAAAAAATAGTTGTATCATGATTTAACAGTAATTAAGATTTACACGGATAAAAAAAAATACTATTTTAAACTACATAATATTTAATTTTTTTTTTTTAATTTTTCTTTATTAATTTCTATAAAAAAAAAATGTGAATATGATGTAAAACATGTCTATAAAACACAATTATTGTTAAGAATGCTAATAAGATTTAAAGTGTGAAATAATTTTAAACTCCATCGTTGCGTATGAAATAAATATTGTAATTGAAGATCCCAGAAAAAAATAAAAAACTAAATAAATAAATAATAAAACTGTCTATTTAAAAATGCGCTCTACATTAATTTTAACCCGTGATTGAGTATTAAATGATGCGCGTACAGATTGTAATCTTCGATTTTTTATCGTTCAATTATTGTGACGAAAAGCTTAGGAAATATTAATGTAATTATTGTTCTAATTATTATCAATTTTTTTCAGACCAACAGAATCGTTTCACATTATTATGATGCAGCCGATTAAATTTTAATTGTATAATTTTAAAGATGTAAATTACCACCAATCACGTCACGATATGACGCGATATATTATTATTTTATATATGAACAAAAGGTATAAATGACAATTTTTTTATAAAGTTTAATGAAGTTTTAATCGATTATAAATTTATCTATGCACTGTTATGGTTGATTTAACTCGTTCAATTTTTCAAAATACCTACACTTATATAGTTATATAGCTTTATTTTTATCGTGTAATGTCGTGCGTTAAATTTCCTGAAGTGTTATTATCACTTTGGTGATAATGGTATAGACTTTCATAATACAAAAATATATTGTATATTACGCCATATAGTTCACTGGTTTTTTATTTTAGCTCATAAAATTATTAATTTTTTTAATGGTTAGTTTTTGTATATTATGACCCTTCTCGTTAGAACGTCGAGTGTAAAATAATATTTTGATATAATCATGTGAATAAAACAATGTTAAATTATTACTAAAATATTAAGTTAAGTTTTCTATTGAAATAGTTTATGGTTTATAATTACTTAAATAATTAGATATTTTATTATAGTACCAACACGAACGAACAGCAACTAAAATATAAACATCGGAGATTTCAGCAATTATTACGTGTATTAGTATTCATAATCGATTTTGGAAAAATCACGCGAAGGGTATGTATGAGGTATATACGCACATATTTCGTTAAGTTGCCCGCGGTATTTTAAAAGTTTTGCTTATGAATAATTTGACAGATATTAATAACCGGATCGAAAATAATTATAATTTAGCCCCCGCTCGCGTATTTACTAATAAGTCCATACTACGCATTATGTATAGTATAAACGTGTATAGTAAATGTATAATATTAATAATAATATACGGTATAAATGTGTATATTCGAAAAGTATTCCGAATAATTTTGCAGCCACACAAATGTCGTTCCTCCGCACCGCGCGTTACCGATGTTAATTTATTAGTTTCGAACCGTCACGAATGGTTAATTTTTAGTACGCCGTACCACTGTTTTACACGGTGTTTTACGCGGTTTAACGTCCCGGATCGTAATACGCCCACGCAATCACATCATTATATCAATATTAAAATAGTGGTACACACAATGCTATGTGTAAAAATTTGGAAATGGGCGTATGCACAGATGAGACCGAGCTCGATAAAAATTTAGTGTTAAAAAATTAACAAATTCAACGATTGTTGACAAGGACGAATAAATCGGAATTTCGGACACCTTATCAACACGGTATGTTCGCACGTATTTGAGCGAAAGTCATGATGGGATACGAGAAGACAGCCGAACAGTTAATGAAAGTAGTTGTGCCGTTGTAACAGTCGACAACAAGGTATGCAAGAAGAGCCGAGTAAGAATTGAGAGAGTCAAAAGATTGTTCCGAGATTAAAAAATGTATATTTATAACAAAAAAACTGATATTGGTAAAAGTTTTAAAACGGTTAAAGGAATTTAGTTTCTTAAAATTGTAAATTAAAATCGTTTTGTTTAATCAAACTGAATGTTAATAATAAATATTGAAAATCATGAAAGTTTCAAAACTGAATTCTTGTTTTAAGAGAACATTTTTAAAAAATATTCTTGAATTTCTGAATCAACTCTCGTTTATATTATGCCAATCAGATATTCTTATTTTCCAAATATCAACGGTTTATAAGTGTAGAATATTTATGAATTGGTGAAGACAGTTATTATTGATATTGTTACCCGAGAAGAATATGATGGTGTATTTCGATTAAATCTGGAAGACAAAAAAACAGACAAACGAGTTAGTCAGCCAATATAGTTATGTAGTTTAGCCGTTTATAACTAAATCAAAATAAACAGTAATCACTTTATCTGATGTAATCATATAAATAATTTATAACGTAATAGAGGTAAAATGATTTCGGTAGTTGTCTAGATTTTCATTAAAATATGCAGAGTAAATAGTTTCAATTATATATTATATTATATAATTTAGATTTGGTAGTCATCTTCCAAATGTTGCGTGTTGTACGATATTTTACACAAAAAAGAGATTACATTCCCATAACCTGGGATTAAATGCATAAGACGAACATTTCGATATTTTAGGAACTACATTATTAATACCGTTACAAACTATAATTAACAAATACCTTAGAGATTGAATTTAACTGGTTAGAAATTTTGAACATTGTATAGAATTGAAGAATGCAATAACCGCATCAGTAGATATGAAACGGCTTTTTGGCTATTACATATTAATAACAAAAGTAAAACAAGGTTACTTAAATGTTGAACATTTTCAATTATAAATTATTTTCAAATGTTTTCCACGTGAGTAATATGACGTGTGAAAAATTACTGATAAATATAAAATGATGGAACAATAGTATTTATATATAACTTTATTCTGATCCCTAGTTACAGTTAAAATTTATAATTTTATTCAAAAACTAATGCAGAATAATCTGTTTATAATTTCCTTTCATACTATTCTTATGAAATGGTTGTATTTTCGATAGTGTTTATGTATGATTTTAGTGCTTGTATATGGCGATACAAAAATAGGACTTATTGAATATTAATAAATATCAAACCATCTACGGTGGTGGCGTGGGCGTGCCAAAACAAAACAAATAAATTGTGGGTTGTGCGCGTACATATTAATATAATTAATGTAAAGACGATTTAAAAAAAACAAATTCACACGAGTTTTCCATTATTTAACAACAAAGTTTTCACAAAAATGCAAAATGAATCCACCGCTCACGTACTTATACATTCGACTACGACGACGGGTATAGAAAATTCATACACAACTTATATTTAGTAGTATGTTACTAATATTTACATTTTCTATTCGATAAAAAAAAAAACATATATTTTTTGACTGGCTTGCGTTCTGAAAAATGTATAATAATATTCTAAACTGTCAATATACATTATTATCGTGTCATCCATTTTATGAGTTTTGACAAAATAATAATCGCGTTCTTATACGTTTTACTTTTTCGACGGTAAAGTTTAATAGAATTTTTTGTTAAAAATATTTATCGAACGTATCGATGTATTATTATCATAATCGATTTAGTTATAATAATAATGATTAATAATTAGTAGTATGACGACGAGGAGGAGTGGTAGGAGAGAATCGCGCGTTTATTATCTCAGCTGATCATCGGTCCGAGTGAACGTCCAGCTTAGAATCATTACGCACAGTATCGTGATAGAACTGTTTGACAATCCGGCTGAACCGGTTTGCATAGCTGCTGGACTTTCGCCTGCAAAAAATCAAAAAGCTCATCATATTATACCATGGTAAAGGTAACCAGAATTATATACGTTTGACAAATCGTTGCAGGTTAATAGGAACCATTGCACTAAATTTAATATTTTACGCGGGATAACAGAACGGAACAGTTTATCATAAAACGACATTTCGCAAACTTCTTAGAACAAAAATGTTAATATTTTTATGATCTATTCCGAAAATTCTCCGTAAGAAAATAAGAGAAATAGTGCGTCAGTGTGATATCGGTCTACAATAAGAACGTAATTGTAAAACGACAAATCACGATACATAATTAGTATGAAAACAATAAATATTTATATTTTAATTGTGTGCTTACCATTTAGGACGTGAACGACCACGCTGGATACACCTGCGTTCGACGGTGTGCACGAGTACTTTCCCGAATCCGCTTGAACCGCGTCCTGTATGAGTAGATAACTGACCGTCACATCGCCTTTTTCCGTGACTACACTTACGCCTCCGCGAACCGAGTCGTAGCTGATCACCTGAAACACAATTATTATTAACACATAATAATATAATAATTTGTTGTATTTTTTTAAAAAAAAAACCCGACAATATACATTAAAAGTAAAATTTATAATCGTAAAAAGTTATATAGAAATTTACCAGGGAATATTTCTGTTGAAATGAATAAAAGTTTTGATTTAAGACAAGTTGTCGAATTGTCCAGAGGTAGTAGGCCTCAGCGAGATTTAACTGTACCGAAAATGTATCATGAAATAATTCACAATAATAGTATTTTAATAATTCATTGTAAATCAGAATATTGATAAAAAAAATAAATATATTACGATAATGTAGTAGTTTTTAAATACTATAGATATTATTGATATCTAGAAAAACTAGACACACTAGACTAAAATTGATAAAGTTTGCAAATTATGGATTAATTTTTTGAGAAAAGTTATTTTTAACGATGAATTGTGTGAAGTAGCTATCGATGGAAATTGATGAGAAATGATGATAAAATTGTATAAATTGAATATCATTTGATGGAAATATGATAACGGCATTAGAAAACTTGAAGTTATAATACAGTACCTAAGTACCATTTAATTAGGTCATTTAAATTTGCTAAAATGGAAATTTCAATATATTTGATTTAAAGTTTTTTTAATATTATTATGTATATGACAGAATACAAAAATATAATATTTTGTGCGATTAAACGTACGAAAGTAGTTAAATGCCCGCTGAATTCAGATTAATAATAAATATAATTTTTGAAATTGTATAAAATGTATTTGAATATTATCATTAAAATAAAATATGTCTGTTTTTTCACAATTGATGTTGACAAAAAATCATAATTTTATATTTAACGTAAATTATATATAGTCAAAATGTGTAATAGAATTGATGTTATTTAATAATATTTTTTAAAGTTGTTTGAAAAAATAAAAAAAGTCCATAAAAATATGACTTGCCAAAATGAAATAAAAGCAAATATAATTAAAAAAAGGTATAAAAAATTACATGTGTTATTTTTACTTAATTAACTGAAAATATGATTCTAAATAATTATTATACGTAGTGTTTATAAATTTAATATATCAGAGGTACTTTGTTTGAATCACGTTCAATGTAAACTACTATTATGCATATTAAATAATACGGGAAATGCAAAATCTTGTCTAGATGCAGTTAATGACATGTTATTTAAGTATAAAAGCACCATGTTATACGATCTCACAGTAATATTTTATTACAAACCTTTTAAAACAATTTTCGTTGAAATCAGGTTTAGGTTATAATATAATACGAGTAGAATGTGTAGAATTGCATTATGCAAAATTTAATTATAACGGCGAAGTTTAAAAAAATATTCTATTTTATAACTCAAACACTAATGTTCATCATATTATTATGAGCACTTTTCATACTATTAATTAATATCTGTATAAAGTTTAATACGCGTTTTAAATTAATTCGAGAAAAAGTAAAAATAATAATTTATCAAACCTACGATAAAATACACAACATGATGTATTTTTTTAATGGTGTTATTTAATTTTAATTTTATTGTTTTAGACAAAATAATTTTCTAGTAAAATATGATTCGAATACTTATTATTCATAATATTATACTTTTTTGTTCTCAAGAATTTAAATATAAAAATTTAAACAATAATAAGTATATATATATATAAAAAATAATGAATAATAATAAAAACACTCGAGTTTTATTAAATTATACTTTTGTGTTAATTTAAAAAAATATAAATTTTAATTTTAAAAACTCGGAATTCATACAAAACTATTATAGTTTATAGGTTTATTACAAAATTTTTTTTAGTTTTGGTAATATTTTATAAAATATTTAAATGTATGATAATATATTTAAATTGAAAAATAATTTTAAAGCTTATATAGTGAATATAAAATGGTGTATAATAGTTTTGTTATTTTTGTTAATATTATATACTTTCTTGCGATAGAATACACATATTTATAATAGTAGTATATAATATGTCTTGATGGGTCATAACTCATAATATTTGAAATGTATATTGTGCGTGAAAAATTAGAAATAAGAATGGAGAAAAAAACAACTTTAATCAAATCAAAATCTCGAGTTTATTGAGCGATATTCGCAACTGTACGTATATAAATCCATTACCTGCGTATATTTACATAATATTTTGTTTGGTATTTTTATTTTATTATTATTTTTGTGAAACAGCCAAGTCGAAACAATATTATAATTTATAATAAAACGTGAGCAGATACAACAGAAACATTATATATTTTACATATATTATGGGGATAATATATTATAACTAGTTGATATGTATGAGATAACTTTTGTATTAGCTATGTGTACCTTTGTATAAAGGTACCGTTACCATGAGTTTCTCTTTGAGAGTTCCGCAAGAAAAGTTTACGGTTTGGCGTACAATAATATCAGAATTGCGGTTTCGCCGAACTTCAAATACATACATATTATAATACGGTTTCAGTGTTGTCCACGACATAAAAATATTATTTATACAGGCTGATCGGAATACAGTGTTACAAAAATCGTACTTATTAAATGTTATCTCTGTTATTTTTATAACACAATATACTCATCACTCTGTATATAATATGCCATATGTATAAATGTGTTTTTCAGAACTTTTATGTGTTTATATTTAATAATAACGTTAGTATTTGTACTCATCAAAAACTTTTTTTTTTTTACTTATACTTATACGCGAGTGTAGTTGCGGTACATACAATTTAATCTAGGTACCGTATATACTTCACAGTTCACTTCAAGTTCGACTGTAACATTTCGCCGGGATGTGAAGTAATACATTATAAATTGTTTAATTAATCCAATAACAAATTTTTTAAAGTAAAATAAATATACCTAATAGTAGTTTTAGAAATTAAAAATAGATTTACATAATATAACATTAAAACGATAAAAAAATAATCCACCAACACGGTGGTACGTTCTGTATATACGCATACACGTTTTGATTTTAAAAACATATTAAGTCAGTTGTATACGTTATAATTAGAGATGTTTCCATTGATTTTTATGAGAGTTAACGAGTGCTAATATTGCCATAATATACAATTACACGCGTGAATGGGAGGGTTGGGGGTTTTTCAATAATAACAAATTAAAATACAAATATAAAAATTTAGATATTTTAAATTATATCCAATATTCTATTTACACAACGTCATATCTATTTATGTCAATATCGATTATAATAAGAGACAATTAAGAATCATAATATACGTTAGGTTAGGTACTGCAAACGCTATAAATTACTGCATGTATAAAATATAACAGTATAGAATTACACAAATTTAACAAATATATAAACATTTATTTTCTCTATGCGAATTGATGAGTTTTTTTTTCATGGTTTTTTTTTTTTAAATAAAAGCTTGAGAGTATACTCCGTACATGGAGTATACCCTATGGGAACACCTATTGGTTATGATAAACATAATTTTTATTTATATGGACAATTTTTGAATTTATTTTGCCATAACGTCATGATGACTGATGGTATTCGACGTGCAAAAATGGCGTCTATTTTTATATTATGCAATATTTATAAAACGTTTAATACATTATTATTATTTTTTCATTCGCAAGTTGTACCATTGATTCAAAATATTGTATATTATATATAGCTATTATAATTCAAAGATCGAAAAAAGGATATAGGATTACATCATATACTACGTGTATATAATACATAAAACATAAGATAATATACGCGATGAGAATTGCTTTTGAACGAAATTTTATGGAATTTTATTTTTGTTCGTATCGTATTCGTCCGAGCACGTCATATTATTATATAATATTATATTATAGTCTCCGTAAGTATACGGAAATCGTTTTGTTTATATTATCTATATATTTTTTAGTAATTACTAAATGTTTAGTTTTTGAAAAAAATAAAAAAATAAAAAAATATATATTTCTGTAATAATATAAAATAATATTTAATATTGTGCAGTTATTATAGTCTTTAGACGCGATCTTAAAATATTATTCGTACGATATAAAACGTTATAACAATAATAATAATATTATTGTTTAACACTAGAAATAAAAATTGGGTCATCCGGAGATTAGACACTTATAATAATATTATTACACGGGATGTTAAATGTAATATTGTTATATTGCCGTGAGTTTCATCGCACGAAACACTCGCGGTTGCTGTTTTTGTATTTAACAAGAGTCCCTGAAAATAAATAGCATCTAACCACATTATATCGAATCCTAGTTTACGTGTATGGTGTACGCCATTTTCGGGACATGTATGGTATGGATATATAGTGGTACACGCTAGGATTAACCGAAACCGTGGTCTTACCTAACCGAACGTCTTATACCGTGTGTACGTTACAACCAAGGTATAATATAACATTTAACAATATATTATTATAACGATTGATCTCACATGAACGACTTACATTATAATATTCGTGCGAGTCGCTCCCGATATGAATATGATCGAATCCGAATTATCGAAGCGAAATTAGGATTATCACACTGAGACGATGGAATATTAGCTCGGAGGTATTACAAGAATAATAATAATAATAATAATAATAATGATTTACAATTTATTGTTAATATAATATAACACTATGAAACCTAGTCATTTGATGGTTATATGTGCGTAGAGAGATAATCGAGTAGATACACGAGATATGCGCACACAAAGAAGACTGCTAGTTTTTCGAACAACCGAAAACTTAAAAACTGTTTAATCAAATCTGTAGCAAGTTACTCTTCTAGTATCTGAGGTAATTTGAACATACGCGCTTCATCTCTATCACTAAAAACTTGTTATTATTTTTGAAAACTGTAAACTATTATTTATTGGATATTCGTATAAGGTTGTATTTACTTATTTATACAGTCACACAGAATGAAAAAAATAAATAGTAGGTATTAAATTATAAAAATTTAATAAAAATATACGGTTTTTTTTTTTTTTGGAAATATTATTCGTTTTTGGTAGATAAAATCATATTATATACAATAATATATATATATATATATAATTTTTATATATATATATATATATAGTTTAACTGGTTAGACATTATAAGTAATAAAAATAATTCAAGGCAGTCACTCGCGAGTACAATCGATAAAATGTTTTTCTTTCGGTTTTTAAAGGACGAATATTAAATTTGAACAAAATCGTTTTTCTTTTTTAATATTTGATATTATAATAGTAATTTAAATTATATAGTAAAACGTATAATAATTTATTTTTGGAACGAGACCATTGTGTTATTATTACTACGTCGTCGTCGAGTTATTGTACTATTTATTTAATCATTATTATGTTTATATAATATAGGTATTATTTTTATGCATTTGTTGTCGCCGCTGTTTCACACAATTATTTCAACGATTACAAGAACATCATTATTACTATACTGGGTCTATTACAAGGATTTGACATTGTTTAGAATTATATATCAATGTAAAAATGTAAAATCGTTGTAATACACTCTGTATATATATATAAAAAGTTGGATTTAAAGAGTATACTAAAATCCTTTTAAGTATAAGTATTTCATTTGTAAATAATATAATATTAATATAATAATAATGCTTTAAAATGTTGGCTCATTATAACATATTATATTCCGTGTGCCACCGCTCATATATATAATAATATATCATTTTATTATATACGTCTGATGCGCGTTTTTCTAGTAGTTTGGATTACGATTCAAACTATGATTATGATCATAATACCACTCGTACAATATTATGGAGTATTGTTGTTGATTATTGAAATATTTAAATATCACTTACTCTCTCGACGATTAGCTACATAATTAATATCATTGTGGTAAAAACTGCATGTTATTAACAAATTCTCACATATTAATTATTAATGCATACTTATAGTTGAGTTATTATTATTAAAGACCAAATAAAAATATATAAAAAAAAATGTAACACTAACCTTAAAATAGAAATACAATTTTTAGTCCTAATAATGTGTAAACAATTTTTTATAAAATATCGGATAAATGGCAATTGTTCTTGAACTTTTCGATAAATCTTCACTATTTTCATAGTATTTCGGTAGATATTTGAAAATAATTAACGTCACAAATACGTAAATTGCATTTAAATAGCTAAATATTTTACTTCAAAGAAATCTATATAAGAATTATTTGTATATGGCTTTATATAAATGTACACTTTATATAATTGAATAGTATATAGCCAAAATTGTTGAAATTAAAAAAAAATTGTATACAACTTTGTTTATTTTATATATCATCAATATCCATGTTTTATATTACACAATTTGTATAATATCAAGTATAATTAAATATTATTGTGGACCACCATCGTTTGTCTTTTGAAAACCCACCAGTTGTCGGAATGATAGAAAGTAAACAAGATACTATTCTAACCTTAAAACTTTTTGTTTTGCATAATAAACATGGGTACCTTTATGTATAATAATAATAATACCAAGTTTAAATTCTGAGTATATCTTTGTATAAACCGTGCACGATATTATAATGCGTTTCTTCGAAATAATGAAATAGTATAATAATAAGTAATTATAGGTAATATTATAGTTTGAAATTTATAACGAATACGTTTAGTTTTAAGTCGACCAACCGACAATATAATTTAAAATAAAATCATTTGTTGTTTTATAATATTATATTACATCGCATATCGCCGACGGTCGATGTTGCTATCTTGAAGCTTATTTATAGAACAATAAATGTGAGGTTATATTTTGTGTACCATAAACGTTTGACGTATGAAATTAATTAGAAAACTTACAATGCACATTGTACGCGTCGAGTGTTAACAGACTAACAGTCGATGACGAGCGTGTGTCAATTATAGTTGTTCCTTGTTTGTATATTATAATAATATCGTCGTATATTCTGCACACAGAATCTATATATTATTATTATACTGTAACATCAAACATGGGCGTATCGCGTGGTTTGAGGTCGAAGTTTATTTGAATTTAGCGAGACCATGAAATTACCACGATTTCCGCGGTCTGGTGTTATTCGGTGGGGCGGTGAGAGGAGAGCGAAATTTAATATCGAGAAGATATTTATTCAGTTCGTTTCCTCTTTGGTTGCTCAAAGATGAATTATAATATTATTTAATATTATAATTGATATACTTTTAATATTAAATATGTATTGTTTACGGGCAGTTCCGTTACCGGAAGTTTATCATTTAAATACGCATAATTTTTTTTCTACAAAAATGTGTTTAAAACAGAATTTATTACATTTTTTTTTTTATTTTCAAATATATAAAAAATTTCGGTTATTGTATATTTGATAAAATTAAAATTAATATAATATATAAAATATAATATAAATAAATAAAACATTTGATGTTAAGTATTTTTTTTTACTTATTATCAAATCGAACCAAAGACCTCGTCGAGTGTTCGAAAATTTTTGTAAAATTTTAATAAAATATAAAATGTGTTATAATAAACTCATATTTATACCTTGTCATAATGATACCAGAATATGTAAGCCGGCGGCTCCGGGCTGAACTTCACGACGCACGTCAGGTTTATGGTACTCCCTTCATTAACGTGTATGTCTGGACCTCCGGATATCGAAGCAGATGGCACTGCAACAAACAAGCTCGTTCTTAGAAATAGTATCCGAAAATTGTATTTGTAGTTAATAATATAGCTACCAAATAGTCTCATATTACGTTAGTATAGCACATATAGACAATATAATATTACACAAGCGCGGGATGTAATTATTATTTCATAATATTATGGTTATAAGATAATTATTATACACGTAAGTTATTCAGACTAGTGTTTTATAAATTATAATAATATTATATGATAATTAAAAAAGGAGACAAGCCCTTATTGTTCACACTTTTCGCATTTTCATGTCAGATAAAAACTAAAATAACTGATAAAATATTAAGTTGATGTAGTAAATTTTAATTTACTTTCTACCATATAATAATAGTCACTATAAAATTAATAAAAACAGAATTGTCCTCTATTTGTTAACGGCGATTCATATATAATACATAAGTAGTCACTAAACAAACCAAGTAACTGTCATTCAGAGTGACAGTCAGTACTCTTCAGTATATTGGGGTCTTTTAAGAATTTGAGGGTTTTTCGGTACCTACTACTGACAGATGTAGTTATATAAATACTATAAAATGTCTGGAATTCCAATTTCTGATTTAGAGAAACATGAATTTTATTTATAAACTCAAGTATTTAACATATCTGAGTTTAAATACATATTTTTATCACAATCTCTTTTGCGTTTATATCTCTATAATTTTGATAGTTTTTCAAAAATATACATAAATTACTGTGTATATCGTTAAGTTTTAATATAATATTTCAGTATAACATACATAATAGTATTATGTTTGTGATATCATAAAAGTATTAAAATATAAAAGTCACGTGTCTTTTTGTTATATTTACTCAATGTATAGAGTGACAAGAATTTCGTGTTACAAAAATAATGGCTATGACATTGAAAACGTATGTACCTAATACCTATTACATTTGTAACATTAAATTTTTATTACTTTGTATATTATATTTACTAATGACATCAGTCGTTTAATGTTGAACCAATAAATGCATGATACTATTATTATTTATTCTTAGTCATTACATCATTATATGAATGTTATATTATAGTACAATCAATTTATAGAAGAATATGTATTTCCTTTTTGTGATATTGAGCATTAAATATTTATTACGAGAACTAGATAGATGTCATATATATATTCGTTATTTGGATGCGCTGGAGATACTTAAGCATTAGTTAGTTAAATTTTAAATATGAACGATTTTGATTGCTTTTTACAATATATATATATATATAAGAAACTAAATGGATAATTGGAAAACGTGACTAAAATGCATTAAATCTGCTCGAGGACATTTCGTTATTAAACGTAAGTTTTGTTCATAAATTTGTGTGCAGGCAGAAGGTTAGGTAAACATTTAAATATTTTAAACTATTATGTACCAATATGTATTCGTGTGTAAACATTTTCGTTAGTTGTTTATATTATTAACAAACATACGCCTTTCAATAATACTTAAATTCGAATATCAAATAAGAGTGCTCAAAACTTTCTCCCCTGGAAATTTATAAAAATATTTCGGGACTTCTCCTGTTACATGCACAGAAAATACGGAGCGTTATCATGGTGACTTCTTTATTCGAGTATTTCGTTACACATATATCAAATAACAAATAAATATAGCAATAATATATATTATTATTATAATATGTTTTTGTGGGAGTTTTATTACGACAACGAGAAAATTAAGAAAGGACAAAAAAAACATTTTCTTGGTTAAAAGTGAAACGAAAATTGCGCATTGTAATAACTGTCCCAAAGAAGTCGTATTATAATATAGATATATTATCATATTATATGCGACTTTATGTCTCGCAGGTCCTATATAATAATATAATATGACACAGAATGATAATAGCCAAAATGTCCAATTTAATATTTTTTCGTTTCCGTTTACACGTTGGTTACAGATATAATATTATAATAGTAAAAATTTAAATTATATTCAACAAGCATGTCACTACAATAACGAAGAGAATAGGTAAATCATGTTAAATATGATCTATATAGATTGATTAAATCACAATTTATTTAGCGACATAAGTCTAAGTTAAACAAGTAGAAAATATAATAATTATTCGTGTCCGATGAGCAAAAAGATTTCTATTTTGAGTGTATAATATAGAAAGCACAAGAATCAACATCTAAAAGTATTAATTGTTAGGTATCCATACGTTTAAATTACATAATTTTGATAAAGGTATTTAAATTTCGTTTTTCACAGTTATGTAAATCGTATATTTTTATTAACTTTGAATTATAATTTTGAGGTTCTCAACATTGATAATTTTTTTTTTTTTAAATCGTCTTAAAAACGATAATGCGTTTTCTCAAAGTTGGTCTTATATACTTAAACTAAAATAACGCATTGTCGTCTTGTCAATGGACAAGATGGCTTTTATTCTATTACGTTACAAGGTCGTTGATATCGACGTATACCAACTACGGTATGACTATGTAGAAATTAATGAGCGAGAAAGCATATAATTTATAATAGCGTGATGAGGCACGAGAGGAAGAGTTCACGTGAAGATTAAAACATAATGTCGGATATTTTATTGAATACTAACTATTTATATAAAACACTTTTCTATAAAATTTAGAATATTACCATTTTTGCGATTGTACGTCAAAAACTTAACGCATTGTTGAAAGTTTAGTATTTTATCAAATTTGTCTACATGAATGTATGCAAAATTAAGTTTGCCCTTTGTTACTATACTGTATGACCGAGTAAGCGCTTGCAAACGGTGTTTTATTGTGAAATGTTTTATTATTATTATTATTTTAAATATAAATCTTCGTTACAAAACATATTGTTAGTTTCCCACAAACACAATCGATACTATAAAATAATAACAACACATCAATATTATATATATATAGTATGGTTAGCTAGCTAGGTTACTATAAGTTTAATTAACTCTGGTTAATGTTCACATGATTGGGACATTTACAATGTAGTTATGAATTATTAAAATAATATGTCATGATATTAAGTACTTATATAACGCAATATAAATATTAAAATTTCAAAAGTATATTAAAGTCGTAACCTTGGCTGTTATTCGCAACAAAGATATCATGTATCTTGTATGTCATCAGATCCTCATGTGGGAAATGTAAGTATAAAAAATTAAAAATAAAAATTAGATATTTCGTGAAAACAGAACAATCAAAAACATGTAGGTTATAAAGTGTAATTTATTCTAGAATTTAAATATTTAAATCAATTTTGTATCACTCTACCAATTAATTTCTAATTTTTAATCACCGGTATTAACACTACAGAAGCATGTATGATAAGAGTTTAAATATCATGAATCGCCAACTTATTTCGTCCTGCACACTATTCGGCTAAACTAGAAGAGTTGATTTTCACAATTCCCGATGCGGTTTGTTTTATTACACAGTATATTGTTTGAACAAAGCACGATATTGTTATCTGTCCGTTTAAGTGTACCTATATATACTATAATATTTTATCAAGACAATCAATTCCAATAATAAGTGAAATAATCATCGATGTTATTTAGTTCGTTTTTAAGCCCGCCAACACAATTCAATAGAATAATCAGTTTAAATAATTGATAACTGAGGCGTGCATGGACACTTTTTACAAAAAACCGAGATATTCGAGAATGCTTATTTATTTTCCCATTAGAGACATAACAAAATATAATAGCATATACGCGTCCCCGCGGTACACACTAAAAAAAACACGGGTCAATTATAGAAATAAACGAGAAAAAACTCTCGAATTACTAACATATACGGTAAAGTTTTATGTCGGCGGCCTAGTGTAATTACACGGTTGACTTTCTTCGATTCGTTAGAGCGGAATGAACATACGCATTAAGGATTTCAAGTACAGTGAATTTCAACTTATTGAATTTGAAACATCAAGCAAGCGACTTTGGGGTCGTTTTTAAATCGTACAAACTCATAATACTTTTACAGTAGTAAATTGCATGTGAAGTGTAAATGCATTGTTGATTAACTTTTTTAAACTATTTTTTTTTTTTTTTGCGAGAGTCTAGCGACATATTTATTTTACGAAGATTAGTATTTTTTATTAATAAATAGAGTACAATACTGTATAACAAATCTTTTTTATATATAATTGGATACAAGTATATATACTATACATTAATCGGGTTATTTTTATGGTCTGTCCAGTTTTATTATTTTAAGTTTAGATTCTCAGCGAAGCGACGAATGTTTTGGATTTACAAAGTTGTTTTTTTTATGTATGAAAATATTTTTTCGAGTACAAATAATGGCCCTATTACCACAAATAGGATACCTTTTCTGTACCAAATTTCATATAGTTGGTACTTTATTTAGCTCATTTTTTGAATTCCTCAAAAGGTTTTCTTTGAGCGAGGGAAAACTACCAAAAAATGGCTGAAAATTGGCTAAATTACGGTTTCCGTTATTTTAATTTTTGTTATTTTATGATAACTCTTTGAGATTTGATCGTAAGGACTTGTACATTTTATGGAGTACTAACATAGATAATTTACACAGGTGGTAAAATTTTGAAATGGAATATCAGTATAAAATAATCAGTATTTTATAATGTAATATCATTGCATTCAAATCTTAATTATAATAAACCACTAATTTCTCTGAGGACCTAAGGGACGAAGAGGGAACGTCTAGAATCGACCTTCCCGCTGTTTAAAATTTTAATTTTATAACTATACTAATTATAACTTATATGATTTTTAAAAGAAATTTAATTTTACGTTTATAAAAATGTTTATTATAACCATAATATTCTGTATAATGATGATTTAATCTACTTAATATTTTTCTAAATTATACTTTTATTCAATAGAATATTATAAAAATTAACTGATATAAATTAATTAAAAAGAAACTGTAGACGGTATCAACATAGATGATAACAAATTTAAATTTATTAAAATAAGCAATATAATAGGCTTAAAAAGAGTTAATGTTTCGGACAAAATTATGGTAAATAGTATTTTATACCGTAGTTATGTACGAGGAAATTATTCTCATACGAATATAAAATTAAAAATATAAATATCATATATTTTATATTTTTTGATAAAATGTTTATTTCTGTTTATTTGTATATAAATGGAATGATTATTATTAATCAATAATGTTATATATATTATTTTAAAATCATATAAATCGATAACGTCGTATTTTTGCAATTATATTCATATTTATAATTATCTTTATATGATAATTTGCATATAAATTTAGTGCATTTTCCTCTTAATTATAGTAAATAATTTTGATTATTTTCTTTTTTGGTATTAATTTTGTTTAATTGAAATATGTTTATAATTATTAAGGTGGTGTCTATTTTTTGTTTTATAGTACATAAAATATTTTTTTCTCTAACGAACAATAACATTACTCAGATAGATAATATGTTAGATATTTATACTTATAAATTATTATCATTCGTAATCAATATAATTTAAATTAATATTTGATCAAAAATTATTTTAATATGACATAAATCGATTTTTGTTGTTGTTTTTATTGTATTAATAGTGTTAGTAATTAACAATAGTTATTCAGTAGCGTTAACTTTAACAACTTTTATATTATAATACGAAACCACACGCACATCCGTTTAAATAAAAACCTTTTGTAAAGTCTCCGTCTCTAATCATCATGTCTAGCAAGTTATCATCACTTTCCGGTGGTGGTCTATCGTCTGAAATGTATTATATGGATACGAATTAATTCTATGCAATGCATAACATAACAATAAATAAATGTGAACGGATTGAATTTGGTTATATTTATAGTAAAAAATTATTACAACGTAATCACGAATAAAATGTAGTCGACTTGTTTAAAATATTGTATTATGTACTTGTTGTTAATTCTTACCGACTACGTTCAGCGTGACGAATATACTCCTCACGGGCTGCGTGCTTACTTGGCACTCGTAAATACCAGCATCTCTCTTTTGAGCCCATTTTATTTGTAAAGTCCACTGGTCCGAATGTGACCTTTGGTGGATGGCCTGAAATCTTTGGTCGCTGGTATATGTGTACGCGCCCACAGTAAGTATATGTATGTCCCTGTGCCTTATCCACGATACCTGTAATACGAGAAAATAATTATGAGTACTAAATGAAAAATAAATCTTATCTAATAAAATGTAAAAAAAATGCACGATATTTAATATATTGGAATAAAAAAAGTTACATAAATTAATGTATCGAATATTATAACTTTCTAACGGTAGATATTTTATATATGTATAGATTATCGTTAAAAATTTGATATAACTATAATACACATTATATACAAAAGAGTACAATTTATTTATTTATTTATTTTTCTTCATGACTTCTCCTATTTTTCAGAAAATAAACTGTCTTTGATTATGACACGTGTCATAAATAAATAAAAATTCAAATGTTCATTTAAATTCTTATTTACAGCATTGGTTATATTTTCATGTTTTTAATAAAAATTTCGTTATATTTAGTTTATATTTTTTCATATTATGAAGGTTTTTCAAATGTTAATGTTAATATCGAAGATTTTTAAAATTAATGTTTAAGATTTGCAGAAGCTTGATGACTGAAACACTTCAACATATAAATATTTGGAAAATGTTATAAAAGATAAGTATAAATATTAAATTTCCATCTACTTTTAAATGTTTATGAGTTCATTTTTTACTTTAATTTTATAAATTAAAATTGTTTAATGAGTTACAGTTACTTTATGTTTAGACAAAGAAAATATTAATAAATAATATAATTATAACATTAATTGGAATCCTACGATGTCACAATGAATATTGGTTACAATCATGAATCATAACTATGTTACAGTTAATTATAACAATATTTTATAAGTCAACATATTTAGGTACGTACATGAAACGTATATAATGTAAAAAGCAAAAATGAAATAACAGAGCGAATTCTATATAGAGTAAGTTATTAGTTATAAATTTCAGTTTTTTCTTTTTCATCATTTTGTTCAAATTTATATACATATTTAATCTAAGGAAAATGTCGAAACAAGTTGAAAAACTAATTTAAAGTTTTCGACAAAATTAAGTTTTGGGCAACGAGGTGTTCTAAAAGTTTTACAAGCACAACAATTAAGACGTGCAAATCGTTTTGTTATCTCAGTTTACTATAATAATATATTATAATAATGTACGCAGTGGACGGCAAAGTGGACTGAATATTATTAAATTGAAAATCATAACCAAACTAGAAACGATTGTTTAGGATTGTCAAAATTTTAAAATAAAATACATCGGCGTTTTCAAATGGTAATCTTTAAAATAAAACGTCGAACTAAGTACGTCACAACCTTATTTACGTTTTTATTTATTTATATTATTAGTAAACTCTATTTATAAATACATCCCGAGATTATTTTGAAGATGTCGTATTATATTATTATAAAAATATAAAATGTCAATTTCTTTGGATAATCAAAAATCAAATTTAATGGAATCGAATAAAAAATTGTTCTATCACCATATAACGATGTACTCCTACTTAAATAAGAGGTAATCTTAAACAGATTAAAAATCAGATACCCACAAAAACCCAAAACCATTTTAAATAAAGAAATCCTTATATGCCCAACATGCGGTACTCATATCACGGTTAAACACATTTTAATTGGATGTCTAGAGTCTAGACTATAGAGTATAGAACATGAACTTCAAAAGTGGAATAATCTACTACTACCTATATAGGTATTGGGACCCGATTCTAAGGAAATTCAAAAGACTATACGATTCATAAAAGAAGCAGAATTGAATTACGAAATTTAAATTATAAAACTATTATTGTAACATTTTCGAAGAATATAACTTAATGTGTTAATTAAATGTACTTATAATTTTCTAATTAACAGCCAACGATCAAGATATCGTGGATTGAATAAATAGCATCTAAATAAATTTAAAAAGGAGACAATTTATACAGCTAATAAAATATTATTATACAAGTATTAATAATTGACACAATAAATAAGTAGTTTCTAAAACAAATATTTTAAATCCGCACTAATAGAACATAATTTAGCAAATTAAAAATCAAAATAGTTATCGAAGTTATTGTAGGTTTTAGTAGTGTTAATTATTAGGTTAATAATGTTGTTATGTGTAACATAATATGGGTCTAAACTAAACTCTAATGGAATCTGTAATATATTGATGAATTATATACTATAAAATAATTTGATTACCCTATAGTTAATTATACAAAATAGTTTATACTATGATAGATAAATTCATTTCATTTAATCACTTAAATCATAAGGATTACGATTTACTCAAAGTTCAGATATATTCATAATGCGCACAAAATATAACTAAAATCAGATAAATGCGATCAGAAAAAAAGTATGTATACTCGTGTGATGTTGTATTGAAATTTATTCCACGAAGAAACAAGAGAATCGATAATAATAATTACCGCTGTGTAAGAAAAAAATCGGGTCACTGTATAAATTATTTCGATAATGCCATTATTACGTCATGGTTGGTGATGTGTATAATATTATGTTCACGATATTATTACATATCGATGTGCGATGACGATAATACGACCGTCATTTATTGTTGTAACTCGAACATCGGTTACGAACGAGACGAAAATGACCAGCCAGGTGAGTATTTCAAACATCAATGGGTAATTATGTATATTTTCATATAAATACACAATAGTATAAAATAAAATGAAGAAAAATTGGAAGGTAAAATTGGTTTTTTAGAATATATGTAAGAATATAAAAACACTACGTAAATATAAGTTTTTGAGCATTTAAAATCGTTTTTAGACGACTCTTTGTTTTTTTTTTTAAAAATTATTAATTGTTTTTTGTCTCCCTCGTTTTGTTTGTTGACTAGTTAAAAAACGAGTGGTGATGATAGTAATAATAACTATACTGCTCCCTGAGGGTGTCTCGTGGATGGAGTCAAAGGACGAGTGTTATTTATTATTACTTTTTCACAGTTTTTATACGTAGTATACTGACGATTTTCTCTACCGTATTATATGAGAGCGGACTGCGCAGTGTAAACATGAATATAAATGAGACGTATAAAATGTTATTTAAGATGATATAAATACATATAAAGTGTGTATTTCATCTGAATTAATACAAAATACAAATTATAATTCCAGACTTTTCACTTCTGGCCAACGAGATTGAGTTGGTCGTCGGTTGTTGTTGGAACGATTTAAAATAAAATAATTAATAAATACGTGAAAATGTGCACTAACCGGAATTATGATTTGGTTATTTTTATAATGACATTTTTCACGAGTTATTTGTTACTAAGTGGTTAACGAAATAAATTAAATAAATATTAATTGATTAATATAATATTATATTATTGACGTTGTTCAATAAAGACTAGATTTACTTGAATTGACTACCCATAAAATTTAAGTATTCGTAGTTGTATATACGTATATGAATTAACTTATATAAACATAACTATATAAGCATTATATCATCTTATTTTTTCATACACGTTCAAAAAAATTGTAATATTATTCCGTTATGGCTCGGTGAAATATTCAAAATAATATTATCTATGTTTTCTAAATGAATAATAACGGAGAGTAAAACCCGTCAAACTAAATTAATTTAATTTTATAATCATAATTCGGTTCGTTTCAACTTAAATATTGACAATACAAAATATCATTTCAATACTATATATAATAGTATTACATACATAATAATATATTGGTTATGTGAATGTGATTGAATTATGCTAAACAGTATCGGTATATGCGTCAATGATAACTACGAATAATAATAACTGCAATGAAAACAATCAGTCAATATAATAATTATTTTATTAATAATTCGATTAATTCCTATACGCATTTTGTTCGTGGGAATTTTATATATTTCTACACAATGTATTGAATTTTGGAATTTAATGAAATAATAAATGGTTAAATGAAAAAAAAAATTTAAATTAATTTTTTTAATTTCATAAAATATGTATAAAAATAAAATTTGTATAAGTCGTAGTATTATAATACATTATATTATATATATATATATTCACTGTTAAAAATATTTTTAATAATAATTTTAAATATTTCGATTGAAAATAGCCAATTAGGTTCCTTTTGTTGAGACTTCGAAGGACATAGAGTAGTTTTGATACTTTATCGGTGAAATTGATCACTGTTATCGATGAACAGTGTTTATTAGTATTGTCACCGTAATAATGTAAGAACATTAATAATGTACCAGAAGGACAAGATCATTTATGGACCATCGTTAGTATTGTCCTTTCGAATTCAATTACCTATAAAACTAAAATATGGCTCTCAGATTAGCCATTAATTGAAAAATAAAACAAATATATTTGCTCAAAATTATTATTTGTTCCTCTTTTGCCGATATTAATGAAAGTAATCAAATAGTTTTTTTTTTGGGTTTAAGTTTATTATTATATTATATTTTTAAATTATACAATGATAAACTAAAATTTGATATAAATACTTTATCATTATAGTCAGTCAATTACAATTTACTATACAATATAAATTACATGTATAGAAATATAAAATGAGAACTATATAAATTGATGCAAATATATAGCCTTTTAATAGTAACTATATTGGCTCAAAAAAAAAAAATGAAAATAATCACAGATTATACCACTTTTATAATATGGTACAGACGATGACTCAAATTAATTCTGATTTCCTTGATGAATATTCATTTTCAATATCAATCATATTGTCTATAATTTATTATTTTTTCAGTTATTATTTAAATGTTTGTTTTATATTTTTTTAAGTAATTTAAATTTAGTATTGATTATATATTTATATTCATAATAAATATTATATTATATCACATTAAATCTATATTAATTCCAAAAATCTAAATATTTCCCGGGAGTAATTTACGTTAATTTTTACAGAATACATAAATATATTATCAATTCCAAATGATTATTAAAAATAATTATAACTTTTTTGAAATATAGTCGGCAATTTAATAATAAATACACATTAATTACGTAGAAAACGTGATATTTTATAAATTTTATTAGTACCTAACTAACATTGCTTTAAAAAAATATATAGAGCATTACTATTTCTATATATTGGTTACTGTATTTGTATCAGTTTAGTTATTTGTTTTTAAAAGTTTATAAAAATGCAATTTTAAATATATTATAAATTTCGTTATCAACGAGCATGTTATGAAAAATATATATTATGTATATAAATAGTAAATACGGTTTGTATGAAAAAACCTTTTAATTTTCCAACGTTTCGGGTATAATTTTTTTTTCTAAAATATGTCTAAGGTATTGGAAACGCTAAGTGTTGCAAACTATATTTTTTCCTACCTATATAAAAGCGCATCGTTTGTTGAAGTGTATAGATTTATGATACTAACTCTAGGTAAAAAAGTGCACGAAATATATTATATATGCATGAAAGTCGAGTGCTACTATGATTAATGTACTATAGCTTTTAGATGTAAAGTTGTATAAAGTGTAAATTTCATAAAAATGATGAAAATCACTAAAAGAAGTTCTGATGTAAAAAAAAAAAAAAAGGAAAAACTAGTTGAACACAATAACGAATTATGTATAATATATCAGTTAAACAATTCTACACGAGTTAATATAAAAATATATTTAATTATTTCGTTTAATTAAGTATATGTACAATATATTAACATTTACAACATTTTTAATATTGAAATATCCATTTTAAATACAAATATTTAGTTTTGAAATTATTATATTCTACATATTATATATTTTCGCTTATGCTTGCTTGCTGTATCATTTAAATTATCCAATCTCTGAATTCGATTTCGTATATCCGTCTACGTTATTAAACTTGATATTGCTTGATTTTCCAAGAAGTTTACAAAGAAGATCATACAAAATCTAAAGTTATAATAAATTTATATAAATTTCTTCGCATGATTAATGATTAATATAACAATATTATTGTATATGTTTACCTTTATTACAGACCGTATATTTCGTACAAAAATGCAATTTAAATTTATAAAAAAATAAACAAAAATAATGGACAGAATATAATGAAACAGATTTTTCATTAAATAAAAAGTACTTTAGTAAAAAATTACTGAGAAATTCTAAAAAAAAACTTTGAAAAGGTATATAAATTTACATTGAATTTTTACTTAATCCGTACACTTGTAGATAACTCGTTTGGAACTTTCAGTGCTATTATTTTAACCTAAATAGTAAAAAAAAAAAAAAAAACATACAATTTGTAAAAACAATAGCTTTTTTCCTTAGTACCTGGTTCATATCGAACCATTAAAGTAGTCTGAACTATATTATAAAGTTTTAAACGTTTGATACCTTTGTCATCGTCATGAAAAAAGTACCTACCAAATAAATAATAGGTGTTATTATGTTCAGCATTCGACGGGTTTTGGTTTGATAAAAACGCGTAAATACGTATAATTTTTCAAACTACGGACGATTGTTTTATGATATTATGGTTTTCCGCAGCCATTGATTTCGCGTACATAATATTATATTATACATCTCTGCGTTCGGATCATTAACGCTTTACGATGTATCTGTGCTCGTAAAATATTTTGTAAAAATGTAAAATCGATAAGCCATAAAATGTCAGTTTATTTAATGTTTTATTGAATATTATATTATGACGGTGTATATTTCGACCTATGTATATGTTTGGATAGAAATACAACTGCTTTATTACCAGTATCGAATAGATGTATAAACATATTTCATAAATAAAGATTGTGTCAAGTAGGATGAACAATAATAATTGCTATAATTTTCTTTTTCCCTTGTATTTACTACCTATTTGAAAAACACATTTTTCCATTCGTCATAAGTACCTATCTACTTTACTAGTACTTATACGAGTTGTTATAAAATATTTATACGCGCGTCCGAAGAATCATATTCGTATAAAACGCATTTAGCGTTATTTTTTTTAAAAATAATATATTGTTTCGTGACGTGTTAGATGTTCGACAAGAGTTTATCTCAAATTCTCTTCAATTTCCCATTTATACAAATGTATTTTTATCTTCTACACTTTTTACCATATTCTACTACGAATAGAAAAACAGTCTGTCACAATCAGCCACTGCGCAGTGGAAAAACGACGTTTTACCCTCATCATTGATCAAATGTTTTAAAACAACACAAAAGGAACTTTCTCTATATTCATAATGGTCGTCTGTCCGCTTTCTTATATCTCACACACGAGAGACGACACACCCACTCACACATGCACCGTATTATCATCCATTTATAATATAATATTGTATTCGATTTTCAAATGTCTAAAGCCCAATCACGTCGCAATTAGTATTTTTAGCATTTTATTATACGTTTAATATTATATTATTCGTATGCGCGGCATGTTTTTAAAGTAGCTATCCACAATAAAATAAACGAGAAAACTTTATGGATAAATAGGATTAATGTAATATAATACAAATATTTAATGTTAAGTGGATATAAAGATTATTAACATTTACATTTTGTAAAATATTTACTAAGAATGATGTTTCAGTTATTAACAAGAAAAAAAAAAATTAAATCTATAAATTAAAAATTAAATTAAATATAAATCCCAAAATCAAACCGCCAATATTTTAATAATTCTTCTGCGTGTAATTATTTTACTAATATTATACTGTACGTTAGAGAGAGATAGCAAAACTATGCAATGTCATAAATGCTATTATTTGTTAAGACATTAAAAAAGGTATAAATCGTGATGTCAATATCTAAATAACATTTTTATTACATATCATTAGGTATGTATGATCAGTATGCAATATTGTAATCGATATAAATAAAAAAACTAAATTTCGATATACTTTATACTTTTTCGATATTGAGTATCGAATAAAAATATCGTCTAGTTCTATGTTATACGCAATACGCGTAAAGCGTAATGACATCGCGAGTAACACTTATATTTTTATATTTTGAAGAGACGTTTTCTTTGATTAACAATAAACGTGATATAACTAAAGATTAGTATTTTCTTCTAAATTATTTGAAAAATAAATAAATAATTTTGCTGACATTAACATTTTGAACATAATATATTGTTATTTTATTGACAATAATTTACATTAATTGATCCTTAAAAATGTTGAATGTAATTATTTATATAATAAGTTTCGACTCATTCATTATAAGGGTTCATTAAAATTATTTTTTATAATTCAACGGGTGTATTAGTAACAGACAACAGTAGATACGTATTTGCTAAAGATCAAATATGAATGTTAGTTTTTCAGTCAGATTTGTTTACAGTAGTTTATTTGCATTTAAAACAAAATATTATTATTAATATAATAAAATGTATTACTTTAATTATAACATAAGATATCATAAAACATGCTTTATTATTAATCAATAAAAATAAATATTAATATTTTAAAAATTATGAGAGCGAAAGAAATAATAGATTAAAAAATAAATGATTAAAGTGATATTTAAATCGTTGTAATTATGTTGTAAAATAAGTTATATTAAATTATGCAAACATCGTCTATAATTTACTTACTTATGTATAATAATGAATAAACATATCAATGGATTAAATAAATTAAAATAATTTATTTCTTTGATTGAATTGATTTTATAAAATCAAAAGGTAAAACACATAAAATATTTTATACTTAAATCTAAAATTAGCTGATAATTTAAAATGCACTCTGATACGTGATACCTACACAACCGTTTGAATTAATAATAATATAAAGTACTTTTATAAATACATTATAGGTTGTAGATAGGAACATGTATATATAATATGTTATCATTAGTGTTCAAATTAATATCGTCAAATCTCTAAACAATAAAAAATAAAATTATTTTTATACAATAAAAAATTGTGTTATAATTATTAGAAGTAGGATTTTTAAGATTTCACGTATTTGTTTCTAGTGTATTTATTAGTGAACTCCGACACAAATTGCGTAGTACGAAATAATAAGAGTGCATTATGGATTTAAGTTGTAAGTATTTGTAAATAAGTATATACAACAATTTAGATTCAGTTATTAATAATTCTTCAACAAGGGATACACAATTATTTGATATTTTAAGAAAAGTGTCTAAGAAAAGTGTCTATTAGGATTTATGATAACAAAAATAAAGTTAACAATAGATCATATTTTACAACATTTCTATATAATAATTTATTACAATTATAATATTGTGGAATAAGGATTATATTATATCGTTTTTGTATAATTTTAATGTAGGTGTAATTAAAATGTGAAGTATGTTTTTTTTTTTAATTAAGGCTTTGCAGTAAAATATAAGTACCTATCTATAAGGTTCATGAATCATAGAATTAAAAAAAAAAACAATTATTTTACACAAGAAAATATATTTTAAAGTTTTAAACATTATTTAAGATCGGTATACAATCTTAAAATGTATAGTTAAAATATTAATTTTTTTCGAGTTTTAAAATTATTATTTCTTCAATAATATGCTGATATGCTGAGTTTTGTTTATACCTTTCCCAATACTTTGTACACTTATGTATGTATATCTAATGTATATCTAATGAAAGGTTGATATTTATTTAGATATTTTTTTATTATTTTAGCAACTACTTCTTATTTGGTGTCTACAATTTTAATGAGTCATGTAAAAATAAAATTATTGATCATAAGATTAATTTTTAAATTATATTGTTTTGTTCTAGAAAATATTAAAATAATACTTGGAATTTTTAAGGATATAAAACACAATAAACTCGTATTTAGAATTTTAAAAGAATATTAGGGAATTAGTTATAATATTATTTTAAATTACAGAGACAATTTATATGTGCACACTGCAAAGTGGATAAATTGGATATCACAACCCTTTTTAAAATGTTAAACACTCAAAAGAGTTAAACGACTAAATTATGTTTATGAACCTACCTTTTTGAAAAGTAACTTTATTAAACGCGATATGTGATGTGATTTTTTAAAAAACGATATTTATAAGTAATAAATTTATTAAAATGGTCAAATATTTATAACTATTTATAAAACGTTTTAATATTAAAATCGAATTACTTTTATCTCTATTGTTAACGAATAATATTTGTCCTATATATTACGTAATGTTTTGTTTTTCGTGTATATATATGATAATAATGTTAACCGATTGATTACCATAAAAAATCGTAGAATAACATTTGTATACTATTTTATATTAGATTTTGGAACTTTCAATAAATTAATACCATGCTTTTTGCGCTTACGTTCGAGAAAATTCGTATAAAATGATACTGTATTCTAGTAGGTATACTATCTAAATCATTGTGTCGTTTGTTCAGAATAAAAAGAAAGAAACGTCAAAAGCATATGAATACGTGGGATTTAGCAATATAGTGCGTAGGTATTCGTATACTCGTATATTATACCGCCGGAAAAGATTCGGAGATTTTCGATAACCACGAATTTGTAACCGATTAACCGGAACAAAGACGGCGATCGTGGTATATAAAAGGTGGTTTTATCTATCCTTTAACCGTGCCACACGCGCATTTACTTCGAGCTCAACTACCATCCCAACACACTACGCGCGCAATATGTCCGCACGCATAAATATATATACAGTGCGATTAGAATATTGTGTTGCAAAAATAACGGATATAACATTTAAAACATTCGTAATGCTCACCATTTTTGTAACACGGAATTCTGATCACTCTGTATATAATATATTAGACGGTTTGCCTATATATAACAGTAAGTATACCATGGTATACGACCGGGCACTCCATCAATCGTGACGGCAAACGCTTTTTCAAATCAACATCAAATCGGTGGAGAGAGAACAACAAATGGTCTTCTCCCTACGTCCGCGCTTTTGTGATAGCATAGTCTCCTCTTCATATATGAAACTAGCACACCTGACCCGGCTTCAAAATGACGATGGTCCCGGAATGAATTACGTGTGGGATGGGCGATTTATTTCGCGCATACTGCTGTTAACTAAGATTTATAAATGGATGTAAAAATATTACTGAACAAATAATAATGTTATATTCTTGTTTTTAATTATACATTTTAACTGTCGTAGAAAAAACAAAATTATCATTTTCGTTTAAAATATTGTTTAAATTGTTTTGGAGCAGGTATAAATTAATCAAGAAACATATTGATTATATTGCAAGTTTTCATCTAAAATTTTACTAAGAAACTTTATTGAAGTTTGAAGTCTTAGGTTTATATACAGAGTGATCAGAATTTATAATGGAAAAACACTGAAAATGCAT
>CM023360.1:22203162-22326302 GCA_013282895.1 Eriosoma lanigerum | reverse complement strand
ATATACAAGATAGTAATCGGCGAGCTTATCAAACTGTCAAATTTCCTGTTTATTAGGACCTGTTTTAACTCATAGATTTATAGAAAATAAAACTTTTTTTATATTTTAATCTTAACCTCATTTCTCTATTGAATTTGTTTCATTTTATAACTTCAGCAATTTATATTCATAACCTTTTTGTTTTGTTTAGAATTCATTTAAAAAAGGTTACAGACATATTAAAAATATTTCACTCTTGGATATTATGTACAAATATCTGCTTAGATGTAAAACCAGTCAATTTTTCACCACACTCATAATTTAAAGTTTTATATTGTTTCTTTAGACAGATAATTCCATCTATCGAAAAATATGTACAATTTTAACTATGCGAGATTTTTGTAATCATAGGTATAAAAAATAATGGTGAAATAATAAAACGATGTTTGTTCACTTTATGTACCTATCTATGAGTTTTAAAACTATATTATTACTATACGCTGATGAAAAGCTTAAGTCGTTACCCTATCCGTACGATGTGCTCGGTTACAGTACACAAACAAATATATATATGTATACGACCATATACAGCATGCGGGTCAGGTTCACCTCAAAAACTTTACCGGGTTTAATAAAGCGATAATGAAAATTTGACGTGGTTAAATGATATTTTTATACCAGCTGGCGACGTATAACAATATAATTTTATATCAAAAATTACGAAAAAATTACTTTTGATACAAAACTACTCCAAAAAATAATTAATATTAATGTAAATATATAACATTTGATTTGTAAAATTTTAATTTACCAATCGAATATTATTAATGATTATTATAAATGTCTTTAAAATATAAATACAATTAAGTATTAACAATGTTTTTAAATTAAAAAAATTACAATGATCATTAATAAATATAGATAGATACCCATTTATACATATACATTGTATTTTGATTATAGTATCATATTATAATATTATAATTCAATATAATCTTTTTCATCGTTACAATATTTAATTTATATTTATTTTTATTATTAAGCTTTTAAATGTTGTTTATTATGTCTGTCATTCTAAAAACAAACTTTAACAAACTATAAACCAATTTAAGAACGATATTTATATTTTAAGTGATATCTAATATATAGTTTATTATTTCGTATATGTTTTAACGTATAGTTTTGATTCTATTGACCGATTGATTTCATTAAGTGGTGTATTCACTCAGATACGCCTACAAGTAAAAATCGTATAATTAATTTTTTTTTTTTATAATTTCGCTATTCATGTAATATGTCTAATATTATAATGCACAGTGTTTTTGTGGTTATCACGCTAAATGTTAATAGATAGCTATCAATATAATTACATAACGACATTATGGTTCTGCTTAAATTAAATTTTTAAATAAATATCCACCCTAAATATAGGGATGAAGAGTTTTCTTCCCCTGCCTCTCCTCCATGTGCTCACTGTATTTGTAATAATATTAGAATTTTGTCACGACCGGTAACGCTCAATGGGCAGGTGGTACCGTAAAAGAGCGAAAAATACTTTTCACGTGTGTCCGTGATATATCAGACGTAAGTTTACTATATTATAACATATAAATGAGTTCATATGATAAAATATAAATAATTTATTCGACTGCCAATCACACATTGCACACAGTGAGTACAGAAATATATTATATCGTATATAGTGTAATGGCGTATCGTTGAAAAATTTATATATAATATTATAATAATATATATTTTACAAACAGTAAAGGTACATCGATCATATTTTTCGTACAATTTCTTTTTCTCTTTCTTTACAAACATTTATAACACAGGAACCAGGTGATCGTTGGGATTTTAATTCGGAACGATCGGCGCGAAAAGACGACCGGCGATAAATAAATGATAAATCTGATTGAGCGACTATGCGAATAGCTGTTACGTTAGCGTATGGAAAGGTTGAATATATATATATATATATATATATATATATGTATGTATATGGTCTACCGGGAGGAAACGATTTATATAATACGAACCGGAACAACGAGCAATGTTGGAAATGTCGACGGGTACGAAAACCACGAGAATACGTCTATTATTATATTATTGCGGCGAATTTCACTTATTATAATCACGTTTTTGAAATCCGTTTCTGTATTTTATATGAACCGGATGATTCCGTTAAACGAACAAACTGGCATTATGTATGATGGAAATGAGTTTTAATTGAGCGATTATCATTTACATTGACCAGGGATTGCACTGAGGGACACTTATTGTTACTTATTTTTACAAAATACTTAACGCTAAATATAATCGGTGTCCTAATCGAATGTTTCAATTTGAAAAATTTTATTATATTGGTAAATTTATATAAATAAACGAGAAACGTTCTAATTGTTCAGTCGTAGTTGTAACAGCAGTATTCTTTTTCCGATCGTTATGAATAGTGTTTAAAAAACATGGTTTTCGAGATGTATTAGAATAATTTAAATATAAAAAACCTATACTATCATTATTTTTTGCGAGGGGATGAGGAACTGGATTATAATATTTTAATATAGCTGAGAAAGTCGTATTGTCCCTATACAACTATAAATACATTTATGTAATTTATATCTGATGCGTATAAATAAATGTTGTGTGATGATAACTGATAACTCGCTTATAATATTCACTCCTCTCGTATCTATTATATTACTATAAATCCCAACTGTTGTTGCAATTAAAACCATGTGTCATGTTTTTAATTTTTTTTTTATTATCATTATTAATATGATAATAACCCCTTTACATACATAATATATTATAATATTCTAGCAAACCCGTTGAAATATTTACGGAAATTTCTACGGCACACGTGTATGTATATCACATACAATAAAGCACGGTAATCCCGTGGGCCTCGAGTGGTTAGCCAGGTTAGGTTAGGTTTGGTTGGACTATCGGTGTGGAGGAACTTCGTGTGAAACAATATAAAACTAACTGCAGAGTATATTTTATTATTGTAATTATAATTTATATATAAATACGGGACGACGCAGTCTGGCGAATGCAAGTGATGATTGTAACGGGGGAAAAAGACTAAGGAAAATAAAACTTTTGGATGGGGTGGAAAAAAAATATGACCTAGAAAAAGCCACTGAGAATTATATTTTGTTTGTACCATAAAATATATTTTGATATTTTATTAAATATAGTAAGATGTGGGGAATGCACTTATTGTGCATAAGTTAAAGACAAATATTAAATATTTTATGAATTTAAAGTTTCATAATAATTCTTAACGAAATTGTAACTTTCCTTATTTTAGTTTTCTTCATTCACAAGAAAAAAAAAGTTAAAATTTTTTATTACTCACAAATAAAAATTAAATTAAATTATAGCATAAACTCTTTGTTAAGACAAGCATTTTAGGTGAAATAATCTTAAAATTATCGAACATTTATTTAATTAGTTAAATACAACATATTTTTTTGAAGAAAACAATATAATATAATGTGATCATTATTACTTTTATAATATTTATTCCTAGAATTAAGTATAACGATGTGTTTGTAAATTTTACATAGATATTTGTTTTTTTTCTTTTACCTAATTTTTCATATAGGTTTAAATAAATAATTTGACTAAGATTACAGATAAGTATATTTAGGATCAAAATCTATTATTAATATGGTTTACTAAATATGAGTATCTATATAATTTTTAAAGTTTTAACTTTAATATTTTATTTAGTTTTTCATCTCTTCTGTAAATTATTAAAAAGTGGACATAAGTCCTTAGGTTAGCGATTCATATAATACTTATAGTTAAAACTTTACGAAGTAAAATATGATCTCCGGTGAGTGATGTTTATTTTATTTTTATTATTAAATCATCGTTATAGTAATTATTATTAATTTAAAACTTCATGAGAAATTAAGATGGACGTTAATAATTTTTCCAGCACTTCAATTTTCCTCATACGTAATAAATAAAAGTTTTAAATATAAAAAAATACACGGTTTTTGTGAAATTTGTTTAAACATTTTTAAGTTTGAAAACATCCGAGGAAAGAGAGCGACTTTTAAAGACCAGAGGCACGTAGCACGTAGGTATACTTGCCAGTAAGATTAATTCACATACATATACCAGCTCTAAATGGGATTAGCTTGTTTTTGTTGTTGTTTAATTTACCCGAAAAGTTTTATAGAATTTATTAAGTTTACAATAAATAATCTTCGGCGTATTTCAGAGTAAATTCAAAACTGCAATAATACAATATTTCTAGTTACTACCGCGTGCACGAATTCATTGTGATTTTATTATGGTATCGATCGATACGATATAACATTGTTTATTTTATATTAAAAAACGATTGAAACCATTCCTATACTTAGTATCCTTAAAAATCAAAATTATATTATCCGATCTCGACTTCATTAGAAATATCAAGCATTTTTATGTAAGTTTACTTTCGATAAACGAATGACATGAACATAATAATTAGGCCTATAATATAGTATACAATAATTAGCGAAAAAACTAAGAGGCATATAAGATAATATAATATTCTGATTATTATGGAATGATTAAAATAACGCATATAATCTAAAATGAAATGGATTTAAAATAAAATCAAAGCATATCGACGAATTGTAACGATACACTTTTAGAAAGGAGTCTGTTTTCAAACAATGAATGTTTGATAAATCTTAATATAATATATTATATCATATAGAAATATCAGAATAATTATTTACCATTTAGAGTCATTATAATATTTTGTAGTTGTTATGTGGTTATTAACACATCCGTAATAGGTTGGTTAGATGAATAACGAGTATATAATTGTTTTAATTTACCCAAAACTAACGGGCACACGTTAATGAGTAGATATAATTAAAAATGGAATCTTTAGTTGGTTATTTATTATTATATCACCGAAATATAATTTTGTTTCTGTCGAATTGGATTTAACAAAAGTTACAAGCGTAAGCTTACGTTGAGTACTATATATTTCATACCGTTTATTTATATTATATTACAGTCACAAGATAATCTTTCAAAGTTTAAAGAGTAATAGGATTATTAGAATTATTGGAGATATTCGGAAAGTTTTCTACTCGCCGCTGATATAATGTGACAATTATATACGAACAAGATAATACTGTTTAATACTATAATATAAATCATTATAATATTATAATATCCAATGTCGTATCGTAAGCAATTATTTATAATTAACACTATTATACTATAATACCTGACATTTTCATAAAAATTATAAATACACAACGTAAGAACTTGAAATATTTTTAATCCTGCGTTACTTCCCTAAATAAGTGCTGCAATGTGATACTCTGTGTCTTTTGGATCCAATTTCTTAAATTTACTTTAAATTTGACTACAGTTATATTCAAACTATCGAAATATATAGGTACATTTAGAACATGTATACATATGTAACACACTACTTATAACGATTACCATTTTAATATTACGCTGTTTTCTATGCTCACATAATGTATCTGTTATAATGTGACACTGCAAAATATAATTTACTTTTTAAAACAAAACAACATTACTGTAAATTGAAAATGAAACAAAAATTATTGTAATACTGTAAACAGGACCATAAAGAATAGTTTAAAAAGTTGACGTTTTCTACACAGAATAGTATAAATAAATTACTAACGCTTAAAATAATATTAATTTAAAAAAAAAAAAGAGTAAAAAAAGTAAAAGTTTTTCATCTTTTACTTACAAGTTTGAATTATTTAAATGATACGCATTAAAAATATAGTATATATTTTCTTTAATATGTTTATTAATCGAGCGGAATGCATACTTAATTTACATTATGTTTCGAAAGAATAACACGAATTCGCGTTTTAACAAGAAATTCTGATATTGAATGTTTATACTGTATTTTATTAAGTTATCTGAAAGAAAAATGCAAAGAATATTCAAATTAAACGTACGGAAAGTATCGAAAGAATTCAATTCATCCATCAAGTTATATATCAATATAGGCGCTACAAAAAAATATACTTAAATATATATATTCTGAGAACACAGTGTTAAGTTTTACAAAGAAAACAATTCAGGAACGACAAATAAGTAGGTATTTAGATACATAATATATTAATATAAAAAAAAAAAAAAAAAAAAAACAGTCGACAACAAACTTAATAAATAAACTTATAATATCCTAACATCAATATAAATTAACCTATTTTCTCTATCGTCATATGAATAGTGATATAATATGATATAAGGTACTATTATCTAAACCTAGTTATCTAATTTATTAACTTAATTAACTTAATAATACGTTTCTGCGTATTTCCTTTATATTTTTGGTCAAATATACTAGCCTCATTTAGCTTTATGGTTTGTTTCAGAATTTTATGCGCTTTTTGCGGTTAAAACATTAATAATCAGAAAATATAAACGCGTCAAATTTTACAAATTCAATCAAAAAAGTTTTCAGAGTGAATATATATATTATAATTATATATTTTACACACGTAAGAAGAAATTTTAATTATGTTTTCAAATTATTCACAATACAGTCTCGATCTTCATTGAGCTGTTATAATAAATTGTTTTATATATGCATTTAAAAGCAATAAAAAAAAAAAAATATAAAAAAAAAATGTTAAATTATATAAATGCAAACACAATGGGTTTGTGACGGTTTTTTTTTGTGAAGAAAAATAAATTCATTTATGGAGAAAAAAAAACACGAAGCTCATCCTTTTTTAAATCAAATACTTTGACACGTTTTTAAAACGTGCTACACATTTTGCAAAACGTATCGTTTTAAAAAAGTATTTAAAAACAGATTAACATTGAAATTCAATTTTATACTCAACCGGTGATTTTGTATCAATTTTCTATTTTTTTGAGAGGATGTTTTTTTTTTTAAAAATTAACTTGAAATCTATTCAAGTCATCTACAAAAACAGACGAGCGCATTTCACTGTTAAAATAAAAATGTTTTTGATATATGACAGGAATTGAAGTCTAATATTTTTATTTGTCTCGACAGTTGTATTATTCTTTAGAGTAGTATACAATAACTTTAAATTTGTTGAAAAGACAAAGTCAAAATATTGTAGTGTTACATTATAATAATTATATTTATACAATATTAATTGTTATATATGTCTATATAAATTTTGTATTATAAGTAACACATACACATAATACATAAATAATAAATATTTACACTTTTAATTATATTTTGTGTTCGATTTGTATTTAATATAACATATAGGAGTAGAAATGCAATCGATAATTCAGTTTTAATCAGACGATTTGAAATATTTGAATTTAATAATATAACTATAATAAAACACTCGCATTATCGTACAATCACGTTATCTGGTACGAAAGCTTACGGTAACAAATGTATGAACTTTATTCATATATCATTGCAATTGATTTAATATTTTTGTAATCGTTTTAATATTGATTTCACGTTTAAAAAATATATCAGAACACTATAATAAAAAAATATAATATATAAAAAGAAAAACATTTATATGATCAACTTTATACGTAGGTATACTGTATATTTCGTGAACCAGAAAAAGTATTATTTTTTATCATTTATGTTTATTATTTTTCTTCAACGAGATGTTTTCATTAAGTCTCGTTTTAATAATGTGCCTACTATATGATTATATGCGATACGGTTGTTAACTATATTCTCCAGAAGTATCCGAATTGTATGTTCGAGATTAATTATTAAACAATTTATATTTTTAAATTTAAGAACGGACAATATTCAAATTGCATGTTGTCGCATTATTCATATTATGGCATTTAATCCTAAAGTATAATACAGCGACTTGCTGTGTACTTGTGTATTTGTATTAATAGTTTCAAAAACTATTAATAGTTTCAGGTAGTCGAATATCGCTATAGTGGTAGTTCGCTGGAAATATTTTCATATTATATAAGCTAAGTACAGTGACGTTTTTCGACGATGATGTCGGTATGACTGATATGGGATTGGCAGTGAATATAACCTTTATATATTATATTGTATATTTACTGTCAATATTATGTTTACCTCAATACTTACGTATATATATATATATTCGAGTTAGGTTACGACATATATCGATAAAATATAAAATATTTATCGCATTTCTCACGAAGAAGAATGGAATATAATAATACAATGTTATATATAGAATCCACACGCGCGTGTGTGGTGATCTAACCTCGAAAGGGATTACACGTATAATATTATTATTATTATAATCACAACGAGTGGGCTAAATTTCGATGTGCTCGTTATGCTCGTTCGTATACGAAATAAAACATCTCGGTCGATCGTCGTCATGTTCGGGGTTAGGTAATGCAGGGACGACACTAAATTTGACGACTTAAGGGGGTGTACAGTCGATTTCGATACGGTGGCGGAAGGAGACTTTCCATGCCGAGAGTTGCCGACAAAATTACCGTACTTCGGAAATTCGCATTTCACACCCCCGACCTGTAAACAAACAATCAACCACCTCCGCGCCAAAATACAAAACCGCCCCTTATCCTAAAACGATATAATATATACATTATACGAGTTCCACATGCGGCATTTAATCTCCGCCACTACCACTACCACTACCACTACCACTACCACGGTCGTAGTCATCGTGTGAAATTACCTTTTAAACCGCGCGAGAAGAACCAATGTCGCGCCGCGTTCATGCATATTCATGCAACGTCATAATATGATATTATATAGGACTGAAGTGTGTTTTAGGATAATACGTCTGGTTTATAGTCTGCACGCTGTATATTTTTAAACATGGGGAAAAAAAATATTATGTATGTTTTGTGGTGCGAACCTAGTTAAAATTGCGTATTTATATTCAACCGTTAGTTGAAAGTGTATGTGTATGTGACAACATAAAGTGTTCGTTTGTTGTTTAAAGATTATTATATTATTATCATTTTATATTCATATATTAATTTACAAAATATAAAATATCATTAAACTGGTACTTACGTAGTGACAGGAGTATCGGAAACTCGAGTAAACGTATGGCATGGAAAGTAAAGAGATACACAGTCGAGTAGAAATCTTTTAAACTCGTATTTTTCTCGAATAAAAAATATCCGAAGGGGCTTTTTATAACTGTTCACTTTGAGTAATTCTTATATTAACACATTTGATAATTAATAGTCATATTTATCTGAAATCGAACACTAAAATATTTTTCTGGAGGATTTAATTATAAATGTTCATTCTTTCCTTTTTGGTAGTATATAATAATTATAGTCCTATGTAATGTTGTATATTGAAAATGATATGTATTATATTATAAAGCGTTGTGAAGTTAAACAAACAAATTAAATTTTATTTTTTAAATAATAATAAAACTTGTATATATATACACTAAGATATTTTTGAAAAACACGTAGAATTTTGAAAAAATAATTTAGATTTACTATTATATAGTTTGCATATATTATGTAAATAATTATATTTATCAATAATATTATATTAATTTTTATTAGCGTTTATTATATTAAGTACGTTTATTTTTGAAACTTTTTTTCTAAATTTGTTTAATATTTATAATTTACAATATCCTAATCTTTACAAGGTAAGGTAGGTACGATAATTATTTCAATGCTATTGTTAATTGTCGATTCAAAAAGGTTTAATAGGTTTTTTACGATTTACACTTGTAAAAAAAAATGCAAATATACTTATTTTTTACTAAAAGTTTTATGATAATATAAGAATTTCATGAAAAGAATATTCAGAAAATTTATACAATGTCAGTCTTTTAGTTTAAAACTAAACTGACTTTTCTTATTAAATGACCATATTGTAATTTTGTTAAACTAAAAAAAAAGAAAAAAAAACTATTCCTTAATAATGTAAAAATTACGATGGTGTATCTTTATCTAATAGAATTTTATTTTTTTTATTGAATTAACATCAAAGCAAACTTTAATGCCATCATTTTAATACATTACTGTAGTATTACATGGTTTAAATTCATTTAAAAAGCACCTATTAGTATTCCTATTCATTTAGTTGATTTAAATTTGATTATGAAATTAATTACTTAGATAATTTATTTTTATTTGATAAAAAAAATACCACATTAAATTATTTATCTTTTTATCTTGCTTTTAATAATTAAAATAATAAGAATAATAATTGATTTCTTACAAGTAAGAATATTTAATTGTTATTCTTAAACAAAATACATATGCGTTAATAATAATAATAATAATAATAATAATACATATCTATCGAATAGAGTTTTTTTGTTTTGAATTTATTATTTATAAAGTATTATTTATTATAATGATCACGTTTTATTTATTTCTGATTTGATCCAATTTCACACTCGAATTAAAAAATACGATTCCAACACAACAAACCCACTCGATGGAACTAATTTTATTTCATTTACGCGTTAACAGAATGGGTTGTTGTGTTTTTTTCATTTCATATTATAAGCGAAAATGAACCCTATTTAAAATGGAAAAATGCATATAGATTACATTTAAGAATTTTTTTTTCTCTTACTAATATCAAATCATCCTCTTCCAGTTTTTAAGTATTTTACACTCGTGAATGACGTTGTTCAGATAGTACTTAATTATTAGTCTCTTGCAGAATAATTTTTTAAGTATAATCGTAAATCTCGTAGCCCACGTGTGAACGCATTAATTAAAATTCCCTCTCGAGATATTTGTTGGAAACAAAGCGTTTCCAGAATTATGCAATCTAAGGATTTTAATTTTTAAGTCGTTTATATTATATTGTATATTTAGATGTTTAAATGTCCTATTCTCTATTATATTCATATTATTTTAAAATTTTTTTTTTTTTTTGGAATATCTGATTGAATTCAATTAGAAACATTTTGTTGGCTATTACAGTTTTTACGGATATTATATTTTTTTAATCGATAGGGTTTGAATACTTTCATAACTATTTTAAATACATGCAATAACAATGGACCCTGAACTTTTTTTTTAATTTAAAACACTTTATGTTCCGAACATTTTTTAATTTAAGTACACATATTATTAAAAAAAGTACCTAGTATATTATTTCATTATTATTTTTATTTATGAATTGATAAATTTTTAATTGTACATAGTATCAATGTTACATTTAATAGCATGCTGATTAAATGAAACAAAATATAATTAAAATATTATAATAAAAAATGAAATACATATATATATATATTATTAAAGATGACAATCCGTATTCCGTAGCCTGCCGAAAGATTATTAGAAAGTCTCTTGTAGACATAGTTTATACTGCTAATATTATCAAAACAAATAACGTTTTAAGTATTGTCAAATTATATTCCTACAGGTTACAGGTTACTATATATAAATGAAATATTTATATAAATTGTATATACAAAATGTATTTTGCGTATTTGTATTAAATAAATATTTCTACACGCTTCTACACGCTGAGTGTATTGTTAAATTCATTTTTAGAGAGAAATTGTACATAATAATAATAATAATAACAATAATAGTAATAATAATAATAATATTAAAAAAAAACAACAAAAATTGATTAATTTCCTTTAAGAAGTTGACAATTGTTTAAAAATATAAAATCACAATATTTTCTTTTTTCGATTGTTCGGTGCAATATAAATAAATGTTAAGTTCTCGATTCTCGTGACTGAGATGTGTGAAATAATAAATAGAGTTGTTTACTGTTAATGCAAAATATGTGTGCTTATGTTTGAATAAGAGATTTGGGGTTTATCGCGTACGTGTTCGCGAACCACACTTGAAATTGTTTTTTACATAAATAAACTAAACCAGATAAAAAATTGGTAAACAATTGCTTTTATTAAATCAACAACACACCACAGTGTGTACACATTATATATTATATTATTATAATATGTTGAGTTATTGTATATTTATATTATGTGTTAAACACGATATAATAATAAGTTTTGTGTGAAAAATAATAATTATTATATTATTATCGTGTATACGATTGTAAAATAATGATGCGGAATAATAATAATAATAATATTATGCTTTGTATTTTGAAAAAGAAATCATATAATGTGATTGATAAGTATTATTAATGTACTTTAATTAAATTTTAATGTACTTTAGCATTTTAACTCGATTATTTTGTATGGTTCGTCGACTCGCATATTATCCTGAAATGTTACCTTAAAAGCTATATAGGCTAAAATACCAGTAAAAGCTATAATAATATTATATTAGACTTTTCATCAAGTTGATCAAAGATTAAAATCCGAGCGAATCCGAGTGCATTTTTAGTGTCTAAATATTTAAGTAGATTTAAAATTATAGAACGTTATGTTTATTTAATTTTGTTTAATTGTAACAAGTCGAATTTAATATTATTGCATTTTATACAAAACACAAATATAAATATGATTTAGATAATTATATTTATACAAAAAATAAAACATAATAAAACTAGTAATATTTTGTATATTTAATGGAAATTCTAAATCTTGAAAAAAAAAATCACGATGAGCTCTAATTCAGAAAAAAATTATTTATTTTTGAGTATATAATTCTATTAACAATATTTTATTTTAAAGATTTTATGTCGTATTATAAGTATAAAAAAAGCGGGAAGGTCGATTCTAGACTTTTCTCCTTCATATCTTCAGTCTTCAGAGAAATTAGTGGTTTATTATAACAAAGATTTAAATGCAATGTTATTGCATTAGAAAATATGATTCTGAACGAAAGTCAGTCAGATATACAATATAATATACTAAAAATCCTGTCCTAAAATTCAGTTAATTTTATACGAGTATTGTTATTTATGGAAACTTTCTCATAGAATTTTAATGTAAAGAAGTCATAAAATAATAATTCTTTGTACCTAAATTATATGATATAAGTATTTTATATATTTAATATTGTCCCTAATAGTTTTATATATATATTTAATGTATCATATTTATATAAAATATAATTTACTAAAATAAGTAGTAAAAAATGAATAGTTGATTGCTTTGAAATCGACTAACAATATTAATATAAAAATTAATGAACATATAATAATAATTATTATGAATCTGAATTCCTTTATGTCAAAAATTGATTAAAATTACTATTTAATAAAATAATATAAATTACTACATTCTTTATTACCAGTTATAAGTCAAACATATCATTATACATTAATTATTTTATTATTACCTATACTAGTTTATTTAAAATATTATTTTAGTTGTTAAAAATTGTTATTGTGTACTTAATGATAAATCATTGTAATGATTTTTTTATTTTGTTAAATTGTAGTGTTAATAAACCCTTAGCATTTAGTTTACTTCATTTATTCTTGATCGAGATAATATAATTTATGATGTGATGAAATTAAATTTTATTGCTTAAATTATGAATTAATGATAGGTAATTGATAATATATGATATACAATTTCATTATGTCATTTTTAATATTTAAAATGTTATAAATATCATTATGAAGGTTAAATATTCCAAGCCTTAACAGAGAAACGTCATAGATGATCAAATATGAGTATATACTTTAAACGATGTATTTTATTTATTTATAAATATAAATACAAATATAATTTTAAATATAAATATGAAATAATTTTCTTTTTTATATTAGTTTTAAAATTTAAATTGCAATAATTTAATTTAAATGTCAATTCAAATACAGCATCATTTTTTAAAAAAAAAATTTCCATAATTCATTATAAAAATATATAAACATTTGCGTTTATTCAATATTAAATTTAAACGCTGCTTATATTATAGTTTTCTCACCATAAAACAATAATAATAAAACTAAAGAATTTGAAAAATGATGATTAAAAATAGAAGTATAATGTATAATATAGAAGTCAGTAGATAGGAATTACATGAAAATTCACGTAGAAAAATAAATAATAATCAGATATTGCAATTGTATATACTAGAATTAATTTAAATCACAATTAACTGAAAAATATGCATATTAAAAAAAACAAATGTAAACTACTACTAAATATTGTTTAATATTACGAAATTTTAATAAAAATAAATTTATTATATATTTTTATATCATAGTATTCTTAAATGTGTGTTTATTTTACTTGGAATATTAATTAAATTAAATTACTAAAATATTAACTTCTAATTTATTTATTATACCAATAATTCTTTTTTCGTCTAAAGAACATTTGAGATTTTAAATCACTAGCTACAAAAAAATTAAATCAATTTTGATCATTGTAATGATCTTTAATTTTAATTTATGCCCTCTTACTGTAGGGTAATAACATTGGTATCTTCATATCTTGCGCGTCCCTGACTCGGGACACGAAAAAGAACATAACAATAATATGTATTTCATGTTATACCAGTTTTGGTCATGTACGCATGTATAAATGTGTAATACTAAATAAGCTGACTAATGATGTTTACAGCGTCAGTAGAAAGTGTAAACAAATAAATAAAGGGAAAAAGAAGAGAAGACTTTAGCGGCCTCGGGCCAAAAGCGCAGCCAATAAAAACATTAAAATACACATGAGGGTATATTTGTATTTTACACAAAGCATATACTCGGGCATGCACACACACACACACAACCTGGATATAAAATTACATATATATATATATGACCTTTGTTCTGGTGAGAGATAATATTAAGAAAGAAAAAATCGTTTTATTTTGTCCTATATATATTCATCTATTTCGTACACATTTCACGGTACTTTTATTATTTCCGTTTGCTCGTCGTTTGCTATACAAAATCGTATTGTACAATTGTCCGTTTCTAATCATCATAGGAAAAAAATGGTCACTATATACGCGAGAACACGTACAATGAACATGCAAAACTTACAACTACTGATACGAAAATTTTGCTATATATTCAGCATAATTTAACAAATATTTTGCACTAAATTGCAGACAGAAAAATATCATGAAATTATTTAAATCAAATATTGAGTTACTTATATGTTATGTCATAATATATGAAAGTAGAAATCAATAACAAAACTGAATAATAATGTTTCATACAATTTTTATAATTCCAAAATATTTATGTTATTTAATATTTATTTTTAATTTCATATGAAATGATATATACATTTTCCCGTAGAAATCAATTTAAAAAAATTCTAATATCTAAAATTCTAATAGTTATCATTGGGAAATATTTGACAAATTAACAATACAATTAGTATGCATTATTGTTTTTTTAAGAAAATTAAAATATTTTGTTTGTTCAACAATATCCAATTATGGTAAAAACAAAAAACAAAATTATATTTGGTTATTTATATATAATTATTATTGTATATAAGTTTCTCAAAGTCCTTAAATCATATTTTAATATAATATTATATACGAGGTTAGTCCGGAAAGTATCGGGCCTACGTTTATATCTTCGCGCCATAGTGTTCGAGCGACCTCTGCTGGACAGAAACGTCAACAGTAAAGCCTCACAAATCTATTGGTTACTTACTGACATCTGCCGAACGTATAGTTCATGCGCAGCGTGTCTTTGTTTACAGTGCCTTTTTCACGTTCGTCGGATTTTGATATTGTCAAAAATGACTGAAAAACAAGATCAACGAATTTGCATCAAATTTTGCTTTCAACTCGGAAAAACGAGTTCGGAAACTATTGAAATGATGCAAAAGGCCTTCGGAAGTGAGTGTATGAGCAAAACACGAATAAAAGAGTGGTATAAGCGGTTCAAGGATGGTCGCACTTCTGTTGATAGTGATTCTCGTTCCGGCCGACCTTCGACGACAAAAACCGCAGATAATATTGAGCGGGTGCGACTTGCAATCGAACAAGATCGTCGTATGACTGTGCGAGAACTAGAAGAAGACCTTGGGATACCAAAAACTATCATTTCAGAAATTTTAACCGAAAATTTAGGAATGAAACGCGTGTGTGCGAAATTCATCCCAAAATTGCTCACAGCTGAGCAGAAGAACATTCGCTTAGAAATCGCTCTGGACAATCTGGAAATGGTCAATAATGATGATAATGTGCTTAGAAAGGTTATTACTGGTGATGAATCATGGGTTTATGGTTATGATCCTGAAACAAAACAACAATCTTCACAGTGGAAGCATCCTGAATCGCCAAGACCAAAAAAAGCACGTCAAAGTCGGAGCAATGTTAAGTCAATGTTGATTGTTTTTTTCGATTGTGAAGGTGTTGTGCATCACGAATATGCACCAACAGGTCAGACAATCAATAAAGAGTACTACCTTCAAATTTTGAAACGTTTGCGTGATGCAGTGAGAAGAAAACGCCCGCACTTTTGGGCAAGTGGTGACTGGCTTCTCCATCACGATAATGCGCCAGCGCATTCATCCAATCTTGTGCAGCAGTTTTTGAGCAAACACAATATCGCATTGCTTCGACAACCTCCATACAGTCCCGACATAGCCCCTTGTGACTTTTGGCTGTTTCCAAAACTCAAAAAACCACTCAAAGGACACCGATTCGATGACAAAACAACGGTTGAAAACAATGCGACGATTGTACTTAAGGCTATCCCTAAAAATGAGTTCCAGGACTGTTTTGAAAAGTGGAAACATCGATGGAACCGTGTTATTCAATCAAGTGGGGATTACTTTGAAGGATGCCACCCACCAGATGATAAAGAATAACGCTAGCACGAAAATATAAAGGTAGGCCCGATACTTTCCGGACAGACCTCGTATACTTATGTATTATAATTTATTTTTTAAAACAAGTATAATTTTAAATATAAACTTTATCACTCTTATTATTAATTTATCTTTGACATTTATAACAATGTATGAGTAAATATTACCTATACATAAATAATTAGATAGTTTAAATACTAATATAAAAACATATATTATCTATCACCTAATGATTATAAGTATTTAAAATAATGATAATTTTTATTTTATCGATGCGATGGTATTATTTTTACGATAATAGTATATTATTTCGATTAAATTAATTTCTTAAGAGATAAACAATTAAAACTAAATTTATCGTAACTTGTCTATCCATTCAGAACTTAATTATTTATGGTGATATTTCGTTGAAATATTGCACTCAAACCTATCTAAAGTTTCACGTGCAACTACAGTATTCTCATGCTTTAATTTAATATGTATATGTAATGCATTATATTCTCGCACACTCTGAGATGTAATATCAGGGGCAGGAGCGATAGGGGTTAAATGAGTAGGTAAGTAGTTAAAAATTGTATAAATTATTCTTATTTTAGTACATTTTATTTAATAAATAACATTTATATTCCTATAAATGATTTAATTATATTAATAATGTTATTGTCAATATAACTTTATAATATATATTTTTTTCATTTTAAGTAATTTATATACTTGAATATTTGATATCTATGTTTAGCAATAATTATATTTAACAATTATTATCATTTGTGATATAGATATAAAAAAAATATTTAGTTTGTCTCCCTTAAAAAGCGATTAAACCCGCCCCTGTGTAATATAATTATTCTTAATAAACATAGTCAAGTATTCTTCATATTCTTCTATAAACTATTAAGTTGTTTAAAATATATAATACATTTTTGTGGATGATTGTAAGCGGTTTTAAGTTCGTGTGGTGCGTTCCCGTGAGCGCGATAACTTCAAATATAGTGATTTACTTGCAGATATACTTTTTAAGAATTATATAATTTAATATATTAATGATCATGATGAACCTTAGAATATTATAATTTATTAGATTGATATTTTTGTTTATAATCTACAGTAGCAGATTCATCAAATTTTTGAATATTTATAGTGCGTGAAGAATTAGTAACTTAAATTTCGATGTCATTATCATTTTTATTTTGATAATCTCCTAAAATAATGATATAGATATTGTTTTATTTTTACACAATATTATCATCGCAACGATAGTTATTCGTTTTTAAGGATGACGACAACCGGTCGCTAAGTGAATTTTCTATTTTTTTTCCGGTCAGTTATACACATATTTATTGAATCAGACGATTCTTTATTAATGTCTGCCGAGTATCGTAATTCGTTTAGATATTACTGTTTTGTTGGCTTTTCAAAAACACAAAATTTCGCTGAATTATTTAAGTTATTATTAGCTTATTAATTTTGATCTATGACTACCTATGTAATTATGTTGTTGATTTAAATATATAATTTGAAGTATTCCTGGAAGTTTATGTTATTTGTAAAACAAGGGATTAAGTGTAATTTTTCTATGAAATTACATGGTCTTCCCTAATGTTTAGAATTCAAATATTAGATCAATGATATTATTATAACATGTTCTAAAGTATTGAAATTTGTATTTAGTTTTTAACTTAACGTGATTTTTAAAATTATAATATTTTTAGGAAATAACTAAATAAATGATTTATATGAAAGTATTAATTGTCTTATAAATATGCTGCATATAATTATTACAGATGACTGAAAAAAATACATTATATTACATATAATTTTCTATTTTTCATAGTATTAAAAAAAATGTTCAATTAAATATTAATATACATTATACTTTTAATTAATTTATTAAAGTTTTTAAACTTATCGGAAACTAATAATGAGGTTCAAACTTTATAACATTAATATAGTTTTATTGTAAATTAATATGTAAATAAATATTTAATAAATTCTACGAAAATGTTATCTTATTACAATAATTGAAGTAGTAGGTATCTTTAGTTAATATCTAAAATTTAAACTTTTTAAATATATTTTTTATTCGTTTTGTATAAAATATAGTGCTCAATATTTTTATCAGTACCTAGTTAAGAATTCGATTATGCAGCATCGTAAACATGCGCAAAGAAAGTTTTAAAACTTTTTCGCATTAAATAATGTTTATAGTATAATTATTTTGTTAAGTAAATTATAAATTATTATTTTATAAAAAGTGTAATAATTAAACTATTGACCTTTTATTAATTATATTTTATTCCGAATTACAATAATAATATATTATAAACATTAGTTTTAATAAAGATAAAATAAAATTCTTATACTTTAAACTTATTTTTCCCATTTAAAATTTCAGGTTTTCTCAATATAATTCATCATATTCGAAACGATATATATTTTATAAAAACCCGAGAAGAAAAGTTTGTTCATTAAATATTTAATATTTATAAGTAAGCATAAATTAATAATTAATCTACATATTTTCAATTTAAAAAATATTTAAATATATATAATTATATAATTTTAAATATAAAATTATAATAACATGAATATAACTATATATTGTATTATGGTATAATGGGAATATTAAGAGAAGAAAAATATAATTTAGACATACTCATATAGGCGTAAGTAATATTTATTTATTTTGTTTGTTTATATAATAGAATAAACATTGTAAAATGAATAAAATTATATTGTTGGACCTCTTTGTATAAAATAAAATAATATTTTTTAACAAGACGTAATTATACTAAATTTAATTGTATTTTGATACCTAATTTATTTGATCAAACAACTATAATTTAGATTTAAAACATAAAATTTGTATATATTATTAGTTTGTTGTCTGTGATATTAATTATAATACATCTTTACAATTATCAGTACTCGAAAAATCTTACATACTTAGTATCTATGTAGGTGAAAAAATAAGTTTAAGTCATTTTAAGTTTTAAATTATTTTTTACTCTTTCTTTAAAACTGTTGCCGTTTGTCTATGTATATTACTTTATCTATGGTTTTAAAAGGTTTATTACGTACCTCATAGATGACAGATTAAACGTATCTACTAATTTTAATATGATCATTTATTTATAACATTGACCGTTAGTATTATTTAAATGTCTATTTTAAATAAATTGGCATGATATTATATTCATTTTCGTGTGAATTTGTTCGTTGTTTAATTGATAGTAGTCAATTATTAATTTAATTTCTAAATGAATTAAATTTTCATATACTAATATATATTATCAAAAATTAATTTTCTACTTGCCTTATTACTTCTTAGTTTTCCACTGAGTGTTTTATATAAATTTTGGACATTTCAATTAAATTAAAAACATATAGATAGGACGCTAAATAATAAAAAATTAAACATTAAAACAACGATTAACAACAGATTGGCTGTTAGTATAACTTATATAAGAATTAATAACATTGACCACAACGAATTCGGATTTACAGATAAAAATTTAATTCACAAAATAACCTTGTTAACTATATTATATACGATGTAGTATTGTACCTTAACTATCGATTTATCTCCTTATCGTCATTATCAGTCATTCTTTTTATTGGATTTAGTTTCATATTTTATACTATAGTATTTAATTACCAATAAATGTAATTAATATAATCATTTTTTTGCCCAAAACTATTAGTATTTTTTGTAATTTTATAAAACAAATAATTCATTATCACGGCAAAAGAAATTAAATGAGACATACAGCTTTATTGATTAAATAAAATAAAAATAAATATCATCAATATATTTAAAAATTAAAACAAAAACAATATAAAATAAAATCATTAGCGTTATGTTCCTTAAATACCTATATGATTATTTTTCTTCAAATTTAAATTAAATAAAAATTTAGCAGTTATATTATAATCATATGAATATATGGTTAATGATATTATCATTATCATTTGTGAATTTTGTATTTAGGTGTTCATAATATATCTTATCAGAGTGACTATAAAATTACATTTTTACTTTTTAAATTTGTTGGTTTTAATTATTAACTTAAAACGTTTGTATAATTTAAACACAAATAAAATGTTTTGTATGAAATGATGATGTTTTATCTTGAATGTTGAGTTATAGCTAATCCGATATGTACTTTTGTAACAGTGTAATAATAATAGCGAGTATATATATATATATATTTTTCTAGACACTTTGTTCTAAAACACTGAATGTTTTAAACAAACAAACGTATATTTAAATATATTCACCAAATACGTGGCATAAAACAATTGCGCTAAGCATAAAAAGATCGTTTAAAAAAATTACGTGTAATAAACGCATTCATAATTTGTTAATTATAAAATTCGTGATAAAAGTTAAACACATAATACTCATACGCAAAATTGTTTAAAATCTGCTTACTTTATGCATTTTAACATTTTATTTTCCTACCCGTTTGTTTTAAACGATATTTTTAAAGTGTTTGTTTTTTTGGTAAATTTTATAATACGGTCTACTGCAGCTAAACGACCCGAATTCTATCACATAATAACAATAAAATTATTAACGTTATTTTCTTTACATTCGTTTTGTTTTAAATTTCTTTTCGGTTGTAACGTTATTTATATAGTTGTATATACGAACGGGCAATGAACAAATAGCTATAATAGCTTATTCTTACACAGTAAAACGTCGATAACTCCAATTTTTCGATAATCCGAAGAAAAAGAAATCCACTTTAATTACTCTTATTTAATTCCGAAATTGGATAGTCGGAATTACTTTATTTTCCTTCTAAGGCTTTGAGTTATTAAGTCATACTGGCAGTAGGGTAGATGTGTATTTAACAATGCGTTTACAGTTAGATATAATAAAAAACGAAACGTGTTCATTTATGATTAGTGATTGGTATTGATTTTGACATAATTTGTTACCATTAATTATGATATATACCAATAAATTATGATCCGTATTAGAATTATACGAATATCATCACACGAAAAACAAAAGATAGGATACCATTGTTTTGGGGTTAGGTCCGTGATTATGTTTTTGTCCTACATTATTCACACAAACACAAATAAATACACACACACACACATTAATAACAAAACTCTGTAGATGCTCGCACAAACTATACCATTGTGGATATATTCGCCTTTTGTGTGTCGGTCTCGGGTCGAACAGTCCTCTGTAACCTCCTCGTAATTTCTGCAATGACCCCACAACTCCCAACACCTTCTATTCGAATAAGGCATATTCGATCGGAATACCGTTTTCAACAATCCATCAAACTACCTCTTGGTAATCGTCAGCAGGTCGTTATCAAAATTGACCTATGTATATGTATATATATATATATTATGTAATTTCCCGTCACTGGCCAAAATATACTACCCGTTACCACTATAATGCTGGTATATACCAACCTATTTAATTTTATTAATATATTATATTACGTAGGTACTCTATCAGAGTTTACAGATATTATAGTTTATCGTCGGTTAAAGGGTCGTGTCGGACGCATGCTTTTCGGCCGATCCCCAAATTCGATAATGGATTTAGCATTATTATTACCTAATAATAATAATTATTATTAATACTATGATTTCATCGACAAATTGCTCGACCCGTTAACCATTTATTTATGCGAATCGACGGCACACTCAAGCGTCTATAGCCAACAATACACGTATTTAAATTAGATAAATCGAATACTCTTCAACGTGGTGTTACGTTCCAACTTGATCCATTCGATTCAAAGCAAAACGTTTGAATAAAAAGCTCAATAGCTCTTATAATATAATATGCCGATTTAATTATAACTATTTGGAAACAAAAATGTTCATCAATTGTGAATAATTATTGTAATAAGATCGGACGTCATCTGCACTATGAAAATATCTTCTATGGTCGTCTTTCCGTTGACTTCGTTGTGTTTCCATTTGCATTGGATTATTTGATCTTCACCCTTAACATTGTTTGTTGTTTGAGAGATTTTACATAAATTATTATAAATTAATCATAATTATCGTTAACAGCTTCAAAGATCTAGGACCAGTATAGATGATTATGCGACTTATTTGCATTTAATTAATTCCAATAACGTGTAATTATTATTTGTACCTATGTTTTTTTTTTTTTTGTAATATAATAGTTAAGTAAGTAACAATGAATTATAATATCTATACTTTGGATGTGTAATTTTATAATAAAAAAAAAAACAATTTTTAAAATGTTAATATACTTACAAGGTTTATCATTAGCCGAGAACCCATATTACATTATGCATGCAGGGTGTCCCAGATCGATTTACTAATTGCAATATCTCCAAAAAAATTAAAATTTTTTAATGCAGTGTTTTTAATATTATTATTTCGGCAATTGGAGAATACATCTACTATCTTTATAGTTTTAAACGTTTAGTAAAAAAAATTACAAAATATTTTTTAAATTTTTTTAAGTTATATGAAATTTGAATATAGTCAAATTAAAGTGTATTTTTTTAAATGAAATTAGTTTCATCAAGATGGCGATTTTCGGAAATAGTTTTCATTTAATTGAAAATGAAATTTTCTACGACATTTATTATAATAATTTGATACTTCCAATTATCACGGCATGCAAAATTCACATTATTAATATTAATAAAATTATATCTACAAAACCATAGATAATAAAAATCGATTTAGTCAATTAGGTAACATTAATTATATTATTAATTAAATAAAATTTGGGTTTCATGTTATAATAATTCACTTGACTACAATAAATGACGTAGAATATTAAATTTTTCAATTAAGTAAAAAAAAAAAATCTTAAAAATTACTATTTTAATTAAAATTGAAATTCGATGCATCAACTTTTTCGTAGGTAATGTGTAATGTATGTATGTAATGCATGTCTTATGTCTACTTATAATTTAAATAAGACAGAATTCTAGAATCTTGATTTTTCACGGAGATTTTGCAATTATTAGTAAATTTATTTGGGACACTCTGTGTATATACATTTTATGATAAACAATTTTATTATTATTACCTATTATTATTATTGACCGCGCTGGAATAATACAAATAATATATTAAATAACGATTTAATATAATTTTTTTTTTTTTCATTTAAGCTAACATACAAAAGCATTTCTAGTACTACCTAATCTAGTTATAAATTAATAATTTACATTTTTATTTTTATTATTTGCAGGTTTTATATAACACATAATTTTATAACTAAACAATTAATATTTTTCAGTACAAAAATATAATTATTAATTAAATACCAATATCTATATATAAATATATATATATATATATATATATACTAATATTAACGGTAGTCGATTTATTAACACCTCCATGTAGTTAACAATTTGCGCGATAAACGATGTTTTAAATAATCACTGGGCTAAATTTTTACTCCGTGCGAATAACTCAAGGTTATAATATATAAGTACAGTGATTATTTATACTTGGCAGAAAATCGATTTCAATACGCGTTATAACACGTTATAGTGTGTAGGTATACAGTTTGTTGTATTGTTAATAATTTGACAAACATTCCTCACAAAAATTCAATAAAGCGATATTTTCGAGTTGTGAATTTCAACGTTTTATTAATTCCGCATAATTCAACAATCAAGTAGGTATAAAATAACACTATGTAGGTAGATATTGGTAAAGATAATTGAGCTGATTGCAATTTTAGTTCTAGTATATTTTTTATCTTCAATATAATTAATGTCTTACCTAATATCAAAAAATAATTAATTTCATTTTACAATCCAACAAGTTAATTTTTAAAACAAAATCATTAAATTTTAATTTGATCTCACTGATTCTATAATAGAATTTCGTTTGACAGGTTTTTAATGGAATTATTTATTATTTATAATGGGTACCAAAATTAAAAATGGACCTAAATCCAGTTATCTTTTTGAACCGTTTACAAATACACGTTTATTATTTTAAATATTAATCTGTTTTCTTTTTAAATTAAATTAATTATATTATATCGATTGCGCAAATAACAATTATTATTATTAAAACATCAATTGTACAGTTTTTAACTTTTAATTTCGTTTTTAAGATGATAATGCTTTAAATAATAATAATTTGAACGGATTTGTTATTATGATTATTGATTACTACCTTTCGCCAGTGTTCAAAAAGTTACAGCTTTGCAACATGATTAAATTTTGATGCAAGTTTAGTTCTACAACTAATAATCTACTATATTACATTGAATATATTGCATAAGATATTAAAAATATATTTTAATGTCTATTATTATAATATAGTAGATCATAAATTGTTGTGATTAAACTTTAAGAAATATTTAATTAATATTTTGATTGGTGGTTCAACAGAAACATTTTTGGAAAAGGGGAATTTTTTGAAAGTGCTTTAATAGTAAGATTAAGTTAAACATTTAATACTTATTTTATAATTAAAAGTGTTTATATATGTTTTAAAAAAATTAACGAATATTTATATTTTTTATTTTACCAATAACCAAACTTATTATAATAGTAATTATAAACAATCAATTTTGTTCCCAACTTAATATATTTTAAACTTTAACTCAAAATTTAATAATAATTAACTAGTTAAGTAATTTGTATTAAATATGGTTTTGCATAATTTAGATATATTATTTCTAAAAATAAGAAATTCAATGCCAATAGAAATACTGTAAATTAGTTTAAAATTTACAATTATATCATTACCTTATTGATTGTTTTCTATAAAATTTGTAATTTATAGTTCACATACGCTTTAGGCTACTTTAGTTTTTTTTATGAATATAATAAACAATATATATGTTTTTAATATTTTTTATTATTTTTTATACTATGTAATGAAATTCATAGAAACTAAACAATTTATATAAGACAACGTTGTTATGAAAATGATAATTTTCGAATTATGTAAAATTAAACAATAAATAAACAATATGTAAAAAACATGAAAAAACTGAGGTAGTAAGAACATAGGACGGAACAAAATTTTAATTAAATTTTAATAATAGTTATGTATTTTTAAGATCAAATTGATGAAATATTAATATACGTTATAACATTTATTGTGAACAGAATATCATATACTTAAAATAAATATACAACCACGTTTGTCAATCGTAATTGATTTAGAAATGAAATAATATTAGTGATAAAATGAATTTGACCTTTTTAAAAATATTTGTTCATTTTTAACAGGGTTGATTGCATTAATTCCAACACTATACTGTGGAATAAATTACAATACATTCATAAAGACATTAGTATTATTTCATTCGATTTTTAAATTAATACTCGTATAAAATATTGATTACTGAAATGCAGCGAATTGTTTTTAAGTTATCGTTAAAAGTAATACAAATTCCGATTCCCTCGGGTTTTTAGCAAGAAATATTACAATTTAAATAATATTGCTTTGGTAAAAGATCGATTCAAGGGGAAAATAAATATAATATTGAATATGACCAATTAAGTTTACTCAAAAGACTGAATTTTTACGATTTCATAGATGATTCTCTAGAGACTACGGGATATTCAAAATGTAATATTTTATTTTATTAGATAAATCACAATAGCATAAAGAAAAAGAAAAAAAAACATTCAATCTTTTAGTCTTTCGTTTCCGCCGTACGGTCATTATAGTAATTTTTGCGAAGTATACAATATAATACATATATTATTATAATATAATAAAAACGCAATGAAACATCATAACGTGATATTCATTCATAGATGTACCTCGCACTGCTGATTTGGCACTACGAGTATATAGCTTTACATTGCGATTTTGTTAAAGGATAATGGGGATTTCGGAGTTTTGACACGCTCTGGGTACTACGTACATCCAATTTCTGATCGATTGAATATGTTACATGGAAGAATTGTGAAACATAATACCCCGAAAAGTGTTTACCGAAGAAAAAAAAAATATACACATATAGTGATAAAATCAATATCGCTTCTTTGATCTGCTTCAAATCTAAAAAGATGATTCCAACTTTAAAGATTTTATCGTATACAAATATATATATATATATTGTATTTCGTATGAAAATAATGATTTAAAAATATTGACTTCATTTAACCACGTCGCATCGTTTATTGTGTGTGTGCAATGAGAGAGGAATTAGCATAATATAATTATATTGTTAGGTACAATATAAAAGAAAAAGAAATAGAACTATGCATTTTAATTTAGATAATAAAAAAAAAAAGAATAAAAAAAAAAAAAAAAAAAAAAACACAGAAAATAATAAAATATTGCTACCATGTGTATTGTGTACTATATTATTATTATACCAACCTTTATATTCCTAGAAACAATTTAAGTATCCCGACAATATAATAAATTAATATTGAACTAATAATTAGCATGCGGTTTTAGTTATATCAAAACAAAATAAAATAATATTATTATTGACATATGAATTTATTGATAAATAATGGAACACTTTTCTATTAAATTATGTCGTTTGTAATATACACATAATGTGTATATTTATAAAACATGTAGAAGTTATGTTATGCCAAACGTAAAATTTGAAAAATAAACAACAAAAACATAATAAATGCATATAAGACATACTATATTAAGTATTTTATCGATCTAATAATGACTGTGTTATTTTCTTTTATTTTGTATTTAAAAAATAAAAATACACTGTAGGTACATATACGGACGATAAAAACAATTATTATTCAATACACATTTCTCATGTTTAATTTAAATCGTTCAAAGAGAAGTAATACTCATAAACTATATTATATATTTAAATTGTTGAAAAAGTATACTTAATATTTTGGGCGAGAAATCATATTTCATCTAATATAATTTATGCAAAACGTATACGTGTCTTTTAAATAAAGCTTTATTTTGAAAATTAGTAGAGAAATACTGTCGGTATTAAAACTGTAAAAACAAAACTTAAAGTATTTATTTTGTTAGTTTAACTTACAGGTAGGTATTTGAATTTTTATGAACAAGGCAAACTTTGATTTCCCAAAAAACTTTGGGATCACGTGTTCAAAATTAACATGACACGTAATAAATTGTAGGTATTTATATTTTTATTTTTGCATAATTATTAATTGTTGGGTCAATAAAAATACGATTACTCATTTTTAAATGTATACATATTTTTTAATATAGTTGAGTTACTCTTGCGTTTATTTTAAAGTAATAAATTTTTGTGTTTAATGATGGAGCTCAGAGAAGTTAATTTATGGAAAAAATTCAACAATTTATTGCCTCGGTAAAAAAAAAAAAGTTCATTTCCATTAAACTGCAATTTAAGTACATCGCAATGGTCTACACAATGTTATATCGAGTTTTCGTGTAAGACATAAAACTATACGAAAAAACTGTATGCGCGAACGAAGAGTGTATGTATTTAGCCAGTAAACATAATAATAATTATAAACGTGACCGTTTACATTTATCGGTCGCGACAATTGAAAACGCTTAAACGTACCGTAATAATATACGTAATATATAATATTTTATTGCCGGTTTTTTTCGTCCTTCCGGGCTATTTCTTATCATTGTACACTTCCATTAAAAGCGTAAATTATGCTCGTTAGTAATATATATATTTTATCCACCTTTAACTCGCTTGTCTTGTCTTGTACTTTCAGGTCTGTAAAGCAAATAAATCGAATAACGACACTACGTTGTTGCCGGACGAAAACTATACACCAGACACGGAGAATAGGTGTTATTAGGAAGCCAATTATAGTATTAAAAATGGCCTAAGCACGTTCAGATTTAATGGAGCCCTGTACGACTTCGATAAGGTTAGACGAGCGTGACAAAATTTCTCGGAACTAAAATGATTGAAAATCGAAGCGTATACGGTGTTTTATTTTGTGTCGTCGCTTCGTCCGTAGGTTAGATAAGACAGTGTTACTGTGTTAAAAAATATGGAAATTTTTATAATAAAATATAGATACAACAACAGTCAACAGAACATTAATAATTAAGGCTAGGCATTTCTACTCTCTAAAGAAATTATAAATTATGCTTGCGTTTATGGTCAAAAATAACCTCTATATGTCTTGAAAGTATACACAATCACTTCTGAATAATCTAATAAAATATTATTAAAATATCCAGAAAAATTTACTAATTTATATACTATCAGAGGAAAATTAGCGAGGGTTATTTGCCAATACATTTTTGTATCTCGAAAATAGACAGATGTAATTGTAGCAAATTTGACAAATTGTAGTACTGTAATTCATTTATTTACAATTATTTGATAAGATCTAGGTACGATTGAAGTATCTATTTCTAAAACACAAATCCTTAAACGTCTCAAATCAATAATGATTTAACGAAACAATATGTTTCTATAAATATCCAGATAAATAAATATATAAATTATATACTATAAGTTAGTTTAAAGAAAAATTAAATAATAATTTCAAAATATGTAACAATTAATATGCACTTAATATTTGAATTTAACAAAATATGCATTTATACACGAAAGAGAGTAAAATACGCAAAAAAAAAAAAATACTATAAATTTATAGTATTAAGAAACAGATTTCTATTCACTTAGTTATGATTTGAATGATTATTGGAAAATATTTAAATATGCAAAATTTTATGTCCCTAGCTAATATATTATTTTTATTATAAAACAACATCAAACTGTTTGCGCATTATGTTTGAAAAAACTAACGAACCGCGAGGTGAATTAGATAACAACAACAACAAATGAATAAATATGTATATTTTATACAGAGCGAACCGAAATTCACGAAATTATCTTACGGTTTTCATGAGAATTTTACTATTTTTGCAATATGATTTTCTGATCACCTATGTATATGCGTATATATTATAATATATAAAATAGTTAGAAAATATAAATGCCATAAAAATAAGGAAAACTGGCTGCCGCTCATAATATGATAAAAACTGCTGTTGTGTTTCCGAAGATTATATATATACACATGCCACATGCACATGCGCGTATAAATAATTTTTTATAATATAATTTGATATATATATATAAGAGATTGTCGACGCCACCGAAACGAATAGAACAAAAGAGATAATAATAATATCGGAGCAATAACCGTTTTTTTTTTTACGACATTGTTTGGAATTTTAGTTTTATCCCCATAACTCGTCAGAAAAAAAAAAAAAATGAAATAATAAATATAAAACCGCAGTTATGCGATTAAGCTGTCTCCGCGGTGGTAAACGACGATATGTCGAAGGAGATTGCAAAAGGACGATTTAAAATAATATCGAATTTATTGCGCCACTCGATTATTAAATTATGCTTATTTCTCTGTTTCACAACATGATTACTTATTACTTTATTAGTTATAGTTTATTAGTTATATTAAACACACCTGGCACACGTATAATACAAGGAAGAATGCATTTGATGTTACAAATACGTAACTGAATTTTTTTTAATGTTTTTATTGACTAAACTTAGCTATATTTTATGGGGTACTGCTATTCTGCGATTAGTTATTTTATTACAGACCATAAACAAGGTAATAAACATATTTTTAAGAAAAAAACGTTCAACAATAGTGAAATCAATTTAGGATATAATATTAAATGGACGCTATGAGGACAATTAATATTGAGTGCGAATAAATAATTCTCATAGTTCAAGGAATTTAATTATAATAATAACTATAACGGATTCAAAATGGTGCGTGAATTGAATCCTATTATCAATGTCTGAGGAAAATGAGAAAAATGAATTACTATAAACTCATATCTATAGAATCCTCCTACTCTAGACATGCACAGTAGAATTTTAAGTATATTCTGAAATTGTTTGAAAGTATAAAATTTATATTATATTTAAACATTGAAATAAAGCATTTTTAAAATAATAATCCCAAAATATTATGTCTGTACCATACATCGTATCAAATTATACGGTACAAAATTAATATATAAGTTACACCAGACTATCATAATTCAAAAAAGATAATAAATAATAATTCGATGTTCAAGTTGTGAAAATTCCACGTATAAGGTAAGTTATAGTAGCTACTTTATTATTATAATATATTATACTTGTTGAAGTAGGTATATCTATGTACCTGTGTTACATCATTTTATACGATTGGATCGATTTGAGGTCTCCTAATTAGTAGCAATAAAAATTTCTAGATTTCATCATACGAGTATAAATATTTATTTAGAATTCAATTCATATTTGAGGGTAACTCGAAATGTACATTTGTGTAAGATATTCAAGATTTCATTCAAACTTTCTTGTCTCGAGTGCTATCAAATTTAACAAAACTTAACATTGGAAAATATCAGAAACTTAAAAAGCACTTTTGCTGTAGCTACGCATGTACTTGACAGATTTTAATTTATAGGACACACGCGAATAATATTTAATATGGTAACCTATAATAACTTAATAATTTTTAATTAGTTTCAAAGTTTTTTACCAAAAATGCATACATTTTTTTAATATATATAACAGTTTTATTTGTAATACGTTTATAAAATCTATAAATTTTTAATTGTGTTATTATGTTCATTCTCACCAAACCCAAAAATGTCAATAAGTGTTTTTGTTTTTTACACGGATAATAAAAGATTAGCTACCCGTGTATTAAGTGATCGAGGATTTGGTATAAATTAACAATTATTATAATTACATATACTTTAATTATTTCGATTTGGCCGGGAAAGACTACTGTATCACGCAATGGTGGTAGCAGGATAGACGGATAATCGGATGAAGAAATAAAAAACAAAACTTTTCCCTCCCGCCAGCCAACAGAATGATTTGCCCGGACGGTAAACAACCGATTTTCCGACGACAATAATATATTATTATTTTCCGGGCTTGGAGATGTGGAACGCGTCAATGTTTTAAATTAATCCAAGTGGTCGGTCGCCTGTCTCAGCTTTTTTTGTGTTTCCGCAATGTTTTTTGGCGGGATAAAAAGAATAAAGTTACTAAGCAGCGCGTAAACTTTTTTAATTCTTCAGACATTAAATAAAATAATAATAATAATAATAATAATAATAATAATAATAATAATAAATAATTAATTATACCGACAACAGTATAATATTATAATAGTATTTTACGTGGATTTGTTTGTACAGGTTTAAGTTCGCACGACTATATAGAGTCGTTTTGGCAACAAACGAGTTTGTATATAGAGAAAAAGTATTACATAGGATGATTATTTTTGTTATCGTTAGCCAAATATAGCCATATAGGTTTAAATAAAAATTTTCTGCCAGGAGAACTTGTCCGTTTTTAAATTATTTATATTATCTGGTCCCGTATTAACTGATAATTATCAAACTTTTTTAAAACAAACATTCTGTATCAGAATATAAAATGAAAAATAACTAATAGAATTTAAATAATTGATATAATAATGCCATATGCATTATTAGTGTTAAATGTTTATTATTACATTTAATTATTTTTATATAACACTAAATGATTGAAAATATAACATTTTGTTTGTAGAAAATTAATTTTTTTTATATACACTCATAATAGGTATTATGTAAAATTATACATAAAATACTATTTTCAAATAAAGTTGTAGTTTCTTAGTTAGTGGTCTGATTTCGTGATATACCTACATCAATCAATAATAATAAGTCAATGATGAGTATTTTTTACTACGATAACAATCCGTTAAATTGCCCAATAAGAAGTATTATGACATATTAATATATTATGGTATATTGTAGTTAAATTTAACTAAATTTATTTTTAGATCACTTGTCCACATGATTAGGTATTATAGGTTGATTCATACTATATAAATAGTATAGCAATCAATATCATTACGCAACAATATTTCATCCGGAAGTATTTGAAGATGGAAATAACAATATGTGAACCGATAAACTACTAACTAAATATTATATCATACAAACGGAATATTTTATTGTATATATGTAGAAGAGGTACATATTATTAAACTATTCCATAAGATATCATAGGTAAAATATAATATGTAAAACTGAATTGTAGAGGTAGATAGAAAGTAAAATAATAGAATTTAAAGAAATTTCAGAAAAAATTTTTTCAGGCAGAAAATTTTTTTCTATTGAACATTATTACATTAAATATAAATATAAGAATATATATTTAAGAAATCTCTATTTACAATTTATTGTTTCAATAGCGGATTATTTTTACCTATAGAAGTATTTCTATTAGGATTTTTATAGTATTGACTTTAGGAAAATCAAAGTTTTATATTTTATCAAAAGTATCTTATACTCGTATAATAATAATAATATAATATTTTTTAAAATTTTTTTTTTTTAAATATTACTTCTATTTATTTTTTGTACAGTTATTTATTAACTAAATTCAAATCTTTATTTCTAGTCAAATTAGTGTTTCGTATTAAAATTGTCTGTTGTTTAATTTAATTAATATCCAAAAACATTTTTTTTTTACTGAATTTTATCAACCAATTAGTATATTTTGTGGATTTGTACACAAAAGATATGACATATATTGTATATATTGTAAGATATTATGTTAAATTTTAATGTAGTATTAATTAATAATAGAATAGAAAGTTGTATATGTAGGTCTAATTTATAATTAATTTGATTACCATAACATTGTAATATTGTATTATAATTTAAAAGGAAGTGTGAAATGGGCTAGTGGAGATAGTGGAATCATAAAATCAGAACATTTTATCCGGGACTAACTGATAAATATCTTTAAATGATATTATTAAATAATAATTTTAAATTAATTTTTATTTTATAATATGTAAAATAATTAATGTACATAAGAGTTGAAGACGATATATCAAAATATTCAATTTATTATTATACCGTAGGGTATAATTCATTATATTATTTGGATATACCATTTTTTTTGGAGGGAAAAAAGAAAATTGTAATTTCATTCAGAAAAAAAACCCTAGCATATACTTAACGAACAAACCCAAGTAATTAATAACTATATTCTAAATTATAAGATTATTTGTGGATATAAATTAACTCATTATATTATAATATTTTATGTCATTATAGACGTATGTAATTCTGAATGATTTCCTGGTCATATAATAATATATACATGAAAATAACATGTATTTATAAAATGAAATATTTATTAATTTATTCATTGAATATTCACTAATTGAAATTTTTCTTTGAGGAGTATACAGACAATATTCTTTCCACTGAAAATATAATTATAGTTTGATCATAGAATCGTTTTAAGTTTCACAACTTCACATAAATATTTTTATTATTTATTTTTTATTATTGTCAATAATATATCACGTTTTACACTTTTACAAATTGAAATGAGCCACATATCTCTTGGAAAAAAAAATGGGGAATGTTTTAACCCCCAGGACACTCTCTCCCTTTAAACACTTCATTGATTACACGACTTATAGGTAATACGATATTGTATACATATATATACTGTGTAATTTTAGTGAATTTCGCGTGTTTTATCTATTTTACTTAGACTAATGCATTTTTGGTGTAGAAAAACTCATTACTAATTAGCCTTGACAGACGGACCAACGTACAAACTTATATAATAGTTATAATGGTTTCGCTATCCAGTGAAAGATACGTATTTTCCGCGGGTTAGTAAACGTTGGTCGAGAAAATGACATTCCTCCGAACATATCACACGCGCAGAGTTCTCTACAATTATTTGAAACCGTGTTATAGTTTTATTTCACCTATTTCGATGGGCCGCCCGGACAAATAGCGTTACCGAAGTTTATTTCATCAATACATCGAAACGATGAAAACATTATTTATTATATTAAAACGCAAATAGTGCCACGACAAAGATAGTTTAGTGTGGTAATATTCAAAGTTGCAGTAATATTCTCGCGACGGGGAGCTTATAGAGTTCTAGTAATTATTCTCCCTACCTACACGTGTAAATCGTTATATTTCAAGCGATTAAAACGTCCGTATGTATATTATGTGAACCGTAAATTATAATAATTTATAGATTGAGGCCGCGCGACTATAGCTAAATATATGCACTTAATAGTTAGTAACTATTTAAAATTATCAGGGTGTTTATAATTAAAATTTTTCGATTAATTAATAACATGAGGATACGTTATAAAATTAATTATCGTTTTGAAAATAGTAAATTTCTCATAATTTAATAATGGTATAGAATCGAACATTATTGAATTTTTACTAATATAACACAAAAAGGATTATGTCTTACCAATCAGACTATTCTAAAATCACCTTTTCGTAAATTTACCTTTTCACCCATTAAGTATTGGTTTACATAACTTGATATTTATTATTATACCATTTGCAGTATTTATTTATTTAGTGGATGGGTTTTAATGGATATCTACATTATAAAATAGTATATTATATCATACAATACTTAATATTTTGATTATTTTAAAAAAAAAATTTAGTTTTCTCATCTACTTTATTTAAAAAAAAACATTTTATTGAAATGCATTATATATGTACATTCAAATAATCAACATAATATAATGAACAATAACATAAAGAGCTCACAGAAAAATGTTATTAAAACGCGTTCAATCGAGATACATTCATCATCTTACTTGATTTTTAATAATATTTTGACACAACAAAGATTTTTTTACCATTGTATTTTTATTAACTTACTTTTATTTCTGTATAAACTTCATTTAAGTAACTCCATTTATTTTTTAAGATAAATTTTATCATTACAAAAATTTGGAGCATTTATTTTTTCTTATATATATATATATTTATATTAATAATTTGTACCTATGAATTATATTATTTTTTATTTATACTCTATATTTAGCTACAGAAATACTATGTTTCAAACTAATTATTATTATTATTATTATTATTATATATATATATATATAATTCCATTATTATTTCTAATTATAAATCTGAAGTTATTTTCAAATGAATTAAACGTAAAACAAACTTCAATTTTATTAATACGTAGTCAAAATATAAAAGTAATATTATATCAACATTATAATTCGAAAATATTTGTGTTATTATTATTCAGTTTTTATATTTCAGTGGAACTGAAACATTTAATTAATAACTAATATTATTATTTTATAGGTATTTTCACTTCAATGCTAAAATGCCAATATTATGTTAATACTAAGTAATGAAGTTAATTATATTTCGTCAGAATTTCGATATGCTATTTAAATTATATTGTAGTATAATTTAACTAACCTTAAATTTATAAACATATATAATAAATTTGGTATTATTATATTGCTACGTATACAAACAAATTTTTTGATTTTTTTTAATCATAAATGTGATTTAAATCTATATATACATAGGGTGAAAAATACGGGTTTTAAATAAATTAAAATGTCAAAATATGCATTATTAAAATAAAAAAAGGGGTGATCACGCTTAATAAATCACCCTGTATATTATTATTATTATTATTCATAGCAACTTGTGAAAAACGCGTTACAAAATGTTAATTGAGTTTTATTTTTTAGTGAAATAATTCTTAGTACGTGAACACATTAATTTTTGCATTGGAGTATACTCTCATATAGCAATAAATATGCTATGTAATTGTGTGAATAATAAATAATTAAATTTACAAAAAAATAAATGGGAAAAAATTAATAAACTAGACGTAAACGTTAATATAGATATTGCATTATTAGTTTATTACAGCAATTTTTAACAATTAAATATCAATGTATTATTTTCTATTGTGAAATGTTTATTTATTTTACAAAATAACTTAATAGCTGTAATATTATGCGAGTAGATATTTACTGTTTTTTATGTCCAAATTATTAAATATACATATTTTTACAGAAAAAAAAAGTTGTTGAATTTAAGAAAATGTATATGATATACTATATAGGTATACTTTATAACAACTTCGTAATTAATATGTCAAAAAAAAAAAAAACACATTTTGTTTTTATGTTCAATTAATAATTAGAACAAAGCAAATGTGCCAATTACATTTATAATAACTAAATATCATAAACGTGATACATTGATATATATATATAGCATAATTCTGATTTCGTACAAAGAACATAAACGACGAGTAAATATATATATTTCTACTTTTTTTTTTTTTTCTCAACGTTTCCAGATTAAACCTTAGTAATCGGATTACTATGACGAGATGATTTATGACAACAAACACACGGCCATTTTGGTATTAATGTGGAAAATCCTAATTTTTCGCGACGGTTTTAACAGCTGATGAAAATCGACATACGTACATTATAATATGGTTAAAGCGTATGGGTACGTCAATCGATCATTATCCCTAGCCACCCTTTTTAGCTTTCGCTCTCACAGTAATATACGCTGCACAAAAACACTTAGTTATTATGATCCGAATACACGAATTTAATACAAATTTTAAATATTAAAAAATAAATAAAATCTATACCGGAGAAAGTGTTTTCGAATATCAAATTTTATTGTCAAGAGATGCGCCCTAACATAATATTTTACTGCGATGGGCAATAAAATTAGTTAGGTATTAAATTTATTGGTACAAAAGTCTATCAATAATATTTTGCCCGTAAATTTTCCACGAAACCGAAAATTCGACTTATTATAGATCATCGTATTTCTTACCGTTTTGTTGTCCAAGTTCTTGACTTTGCATGTTAAAAATGCCGAATTTCCCTCTAGTGATGTCACGTTTCTGGGCGTTTCCGGATCAAACTGTGGCCCCATGTATTGTTCAACATCCGGTTTCACTGCGTTGACGTCACTCCCGCCGCCGCCACCACCGTTCTTATCACTGCCGCCATGACTTTGATACGAACACCCTGGGCAAAAAAAAAAATAAAAATAAATGCCATAAGTAAAATATGATTAAAAACAATATTTTTCAAAATTATAATAAATGTTGTAACGTAATAAACTCGTATTGATTTTAACAAAGCAACGCAAATTATTGTTAATAATAATATACAATTTTATTGGTAGTTTATGGTTTTATATTAACTATGTTTTTATTTCGATAAAATATAACCATTATGTATTAGTTGTAACAATAAAATGCACGAGTGATATGACTTGTCACCAGTTGCAAATCAAGAACAATTTTATTGGGACTCTAAAAGTTAGTGGTTTGGCCAAGTGTAGAAATATTAAACCATCCTATCTAATTATATAATTTTCATAGTTAATATTACTAAAAACAAATAAATTTCAAAGTGATTATTATGTTTATTTTTTATTATTTTTGTAACTACATACTGACATTTTATTACATTTTTGTAATTTAATATAAGTACACAAATTAATAATTAGAATAATATCAATAAATAGTATAAGTATGTTTAGGAAAACTATTTATCTATCTTAATCAACTTATCGCGGACGACCAACTAACTATCTATAGTGTATACATTTATTGGGTGGTAGTCTTCCCCCTCGATTTATACCTAATAGTATTACCCAGTAAATAACTTGCTCACCAACAGTCGCATGGAAATTATAGTGTAACTAAATAATAGCGTAAAATTAACTAAAAAATTGTTATAAAATGGCCAATTTTGACTTGTTTACTTTTACATGAACTCCGTATAACTTATCGTAAAATAAATAAATATATATAGGTTCGACGTGTCGCGACGTCGACGTGGGTATGGAATTTTCTTATAGTTTCCCTTTTGCGAAAATTTTATTGAGTTCTAGCAATTTCTTTATGACATTATAACAATATATCTATAAACTAATCATATAGAATTGTACTTACAGTTACAGGTAAAAGCATTAAAAATTACTATAGTATACTTGAACATATATTATGCTGCAAAACTTTTAAACTCATATATAATCAAGATCCTTTTTAAAAATGTACTATCAGTTGTATTATCTATTTTGAATAATTAAAAATCAAAAATACGACCTAACTGTTTTGAAATTATAACCCATACCGATGAAATGTTTCATTATCTCATTTTAAAATATTTTATTGATATATTTTGGCTATGGTTAGAATTTTAAATAATAATTATCATAATAATAATAAAAGTGCTCTTTGCCAAGATTAATATTATAAGAGTCCTAATTATTTTATTTAAAAAATAAATGTAGAAAACGTGAAACGTAAAATTACTTTTTTACTAGGCACTTCCTTTTAATGCCATTGTATATATTTATCAGGTATTAACAATGAGAGTTTATTTATAATTCAGTAATTTTATTTTTTAACTTTTGTCTTTTTATTAATTAGCGCTTGATGTTCCTTACTTCTTTGATGTCACCGAGATCAAATTAATTATACGATTAAATAATTCATTAGGTATATATAAATTAATATTTAATATCGCTTGACAAATAAAAATTAATTGTACATCGATAAAAATAAATACACGCATATTATTATAATATTTTGTTTGATGTTTGTTAAAATATAAAATATAGTTGTATTACTACACTAAAAAACAATATTTTAATTATTTGCCGTTGGAATGTATAAATAATATATTATAGGGAGTATCTCATATTAGGCACTCATTCGTATTACTAGATGGTATTATTGAACTAAATAATATTTCACAGAAAAAAAGTTATTTCAATTTTATGTCGATAAAATTAAAACGACCACGGTTGATGGAATTGTAATTGAACTAAAGTAGAGATAGAACGAAATACATTTTTCACTTTTTCAGGTAAATGAAAAACGAATAATGATATTATATTGCTGTCTGGTTTGCTATATCACACGTTCGGTTTCTATTATTATATAGTAAAATTCAATAATAACTGATTTCGATTCTTATATTATAGTCTGGGTCTCCAATTAAGTTATGAATAATTCAATTCTAAGTTGTTCATTATTTTGCTAATTTACTAATATAATTATCATTGTTACAATTTACTACACCGCAACAATTTAAAGTGACAGTTTAATTAGGTATATATATATATTTGTAAAATGAACGAGTTTCAATAATACAGACGTATCGTTATTACAATATTATAGTATACCTATTTTATTATATATATATAAATTGGACAGTTTTACTCTAATTACTTTTTGTAATATTATTATTATTGTTATTGTCGTTATTATTATTTTGTAGCAATGTGAATGACTAAACCTTAACATTAACAATAATTGGTTATGACAAATGTTTTTCATCTTGAATGATTTGTATGTGTGATTTATACCCATAGGCGTAATGTGATGAATATCTGTAAAAGGGCTATAGCCCCCCCAAAAAAAAAAAAAAAAAAAATAAAAAATATAAAGTATTTGATGCATTTTAATGGAGCTAAATCCACCCCAGCTATCCCCACTCTACACCTTTATTTATACTAATGTAATCATTAATTAGATAATTCAATGATACGTACATACAGTATGAACAGTGGTGAATTTAGGATTTATGTTTTTTAAGGGGGGGAAGTAAACTTTTTCAAAATAATATTAAATATATAATAATAAAAACCTATATTTTTAAATATTGTTAAATTGAAAAAACATTAGTATTTATAAAAAAAAGTGACATATATTATGTTATATTGTATAATGTACCTATGTTAATATAAGTAGTTTATTTATCTGAGTATGACACACATGGGAGGGGGATAGGCAACTGTGGCCCTCTTTTAAATCCGCCACTATGTACAAATTATTAAAAAGTATTAAAAGTATGCGAATATTTTAAAGGTTTATAATAAAAGTATTTTGGTTAGTACTTATTATTAAATATTAAATATATTTCCTTTGTTGGTCGATGATTGTACTTTTTTGGATGCTTTAATTAATAATTGAATTTGACTATTAAAATAAAATATGACTAATAAGTATCGACAAATATATGTCGATTTAAATTTGAAAAAATAATTAATTTTTAAAAATCGTATAAATAACATTCCAGTGACCGCATCACGTAAACATATCTACCTTTGTATGTCTATAATTATTAACGATATTATAATACTTATATAATATGAACAGACAGAAAAACCTTGTTAATTTTCATACCCATAATTCCTATTAAGTAGTATAAATATATCGAATGAATGACATATTTTATCGATTATAAATATTTTAAAATTTAGATAAGAGTAGCGGTTTTGTTGTAAATCTAGTGTAAATAAATGAAAATAAGATGTCCTTCACCTCGATATTTGAAAATATTTTTGAGTCAACTTAAAACGATTTAATCAGCATTTAAATGATTTATTCAACACTGGATTTATGCACAACGAAATTTTCAGGAATTTAAATTTAAAGTAAATGACAAATATTTTTTGATTTATTTTTTTTCAAAATAATTATATACACTTTTTGATAACTATTCAACGGAAAGAATATATTTATTATTTTGTTAAAAACTCTACTCCAAAAATATTTAAAAATGAAATATAAAATTATTTATATGGCCATAATAATACTTTTTTTTTAATGGATCAATTTAAAGTAAATATTTAACAAACGGATAATTCGTTTGAAGTTATCACTGATCTTTTCTTGTTTTATTTTATGATGGATGGACATAATATAACAATACCAATACACAAAACTTAAAAATAAAATGAAAATGTTCGATTACGATTGAAACTGTCAGAATGACAAAATGGAGGTAACGTATATCTGCGAGATAATCTATAGGAACGAAAAACATATTTGATTTTGAATGAAATTAATCGCGTGAAGAAAATAATTGATTAAAATTATATAATTTATCATTAACTATAGTAGTATGTACCTTATTATATCGTTAACGTTAAGAATACATACATATATATAATACAAATTAGTCGTTATACCTTTAAAATGGAAAAATTATACGAATACGATTTCGTTGTAAGTCTAACCAAATTGATCAGCGCATAAGCGCAACTAGCAGGATAGTCTGGAGGGGCTTCTCCCCAAAATTACTCATAGTCCTCTAAAATAACAAGAAAAATCTCAATTTTTTTTTTAAAAAAATATTTTAATTTAGGTCTAAAACATCCTCTAAATGTTTGTATTATAGTTGCGCCACTGATCAGTCGGTTGGCATCTATAGAGAAATTATAGATAGGTGAAAGAATAATTTATCATCATCATATAAAATTACAAACTTAAGATTATCAATCAAACTATCTATTTATACCGCTATACAATTGTTTTATTACAAATTCTAAAATATATAACATAAAATAATTAATTCGTACTAGTATATAGAATATTTAATTATTAAAGATAGTAAAAACAGGGGAAAATATAATTTAAGTTTTAAATAAACTTATAATTAAAAGTTATACGTTGTACTGATCTGATTGGGTATTATTATCTGTTATTATCATAATAATGACATTTAAAGCTACTCAAATAGGGATATTTCGAACCTTTTGAGTTTCAAAATGTCGTGTAAATTACTGTCGCAGTGACTGACGAGATATTATCTTATCGGGAAGTGCCCATCATGAATTCGGTGTGAATGGCTCGAGAAATTCCACGCGAATAATTTTGAAGGTTATACATTTATAGTTAATAACATTATATGTCTTATAACTACTCCGGTATCGGCATGCTTGTTAGCGTTTATAATATTATGTATATAATGCCGAGTTATTTATCTTGCGAAATTAGGCACATTTCTTAGGGACTGAACGAATATCAAGATGACTATTATAATATATTATAATATAAATTGCAAATGGTACGGGCTAAAATCTGCTATAGAAATCGTTGTTGACGTCTGCAAGTATGTACCCGCAATAACAATAGCAAATACTAAAACTAAATACTAATACAAATATCTAAGTACAGTCAATGCTTAATAAAGTTCGGATTTATTATTTAGATCAATACAATTTAAATTAGCTTAAAATCCATACATTTTCACTAATGAATCGATTACAATATATAGGATTTTTTTTATTATTTAAGTTATATTGATTCTAAATAAACCTTTAAAGTTGATAAGATAATATTGTTACACTTTTACGAGTATTTTTTATGACGATTCCAACAGAAAAATAATGCAATTTAAAAGTTACAGACTTAAAAAAAACATTTCTTAAATTCATGATGATCAATAGTGCATAATAAAACATTTTTATACATCTTATCTTGTTTAAATTTGATTGTCCAAATCATACCAATCTCATATAGCTTTTATGTACGAATGTCACTAAACTTTAAAATTATACAACTTAAAAATAATTTGATTGATCCATGAATAATATATATATATATATATATATATTTAGTTATCTATACTTATCAAGGTTTATATTAAGATTATAATTTAAAACTTGCCTATTATTAACAGTGTATAATATACCTTTATAATACTATTTACTATTTCTATATATGCGAATTATTAATTTATTGAATAATTTTATCATTTTTATTATGAAGTAAGTAGGTATTTATTTTGAAAATGGAATTTGACCTAATTATAACAGAATCCTTCCCCTACAGAGTACTTCGGTGAGTGAACTGATCCATTTGATAAATATTTAAACACATTATTATACATATTTGTTTTATGCGTTAATTATACCTTTAAAGTAAAGGTTATGATATTAGTATTATAAAATAAGAATCATGAGGTATTTCTTAAATTTTTCATAACATATTTATGTAATAAATGTTTTAATATTTTATCAAATCTATGATTAAAATTAATAATTAATAACAATAACACAATGTATACGGGTATTATTCCTATTATCAATTTGTAATATAAAAAAACAACTTATATTTTATTCAGTGTTACATTTACGTAAATATATTAAAATTATCTGTTGTTATTTTTAATTAAAATTTCTTTTATAATTTAGAGTGTGTGAAATAATTAGAAATATAAACATATTTTATCATATTCGGGGAACATATTTTATGACATGGATATTTAAGTACGCGGGTGTTGTTGTTGTGGTAACGATTCTTAATCCTCAAAAATTCGCAGGAACGACGAGAGGATGAGATTGATATTTATAATTTAAAACTCGTTATAATCTATTAACTAAATAGCTATATTAAAAATTCCAGTATGTGAGAAATTCGGAATTTCGTTGTCAAAATTAAGGTAGAAGAAATTTACATTATGAAAATATTTATAAATCGGGAATATAAACTATTATTTTTATTATTCATTATAATTTTATAATTAATCCATTATTATAAATCGTAGGTTAGAAGTAGGTAATAGTAGGTTTCTTATTTTCTAAATCGATGATAAGCGTGATTCTTGTATTTTAGTTTGAGATTTAAGAGTGTTAATAAAATTTTAAAAAGTTATATATTATTTATACGACCGTTTTATGTAGACCCTTTGATTATTATCTGTATCCCTAGAGGTAATGTTAGATATATTGTCGACATATTTAAAATAAAATGTTATACACTTTTTTAATTTATTAGATTGTAGAATTGATATAAAAAAATGTGGTATTTAAAATCATATTTTTCTGTCATTCAATAGTCATTTTAAATAATGAATGAGGTTAAACTATTATATACAAACGCGTTGTCTTCTAGTCAACAAGTAACAATGCGATATCAATAATCGATATAATGAATAATAATAATCATAATAACTTTTTGGTTTCTTAAAGAAATTGTCCGCGATCGGTGAAAACTGTACAAGCAAAGTCATAGGTGCAAAAAAGTATCCAAATCCAAAACGTTTTTTCTCGTACTTACATACATTACATACGATAATCACTCGATTCGAATAAAATATAATCATAATTTTTCCACAATATTATCATCGCAACTGTTCTGCGTGCGATCGTTTTCGAGCAAAACGTGGATGTACAATATTAACGGCGTAATTAGTTTTAATTTTATTTATGACATAGCACCTGCGACGTAGAGTGTATGACGGAATCGGAGTGGCGAGTGGTCGATGGAAAACCGTTGGCGATTCTCGGTCGCGTGCGGCGGGGCGGGGAACGGGGAGGGCCGATTTATTTTATATATGTGCACTGTCACGCGTGTTGTTCGCATCATCAATCAGCCGGAGCGAGACAAGGACAAACGCGTCGACGTGAGTGACCGTTCTGCATGTGTGGTCGGACGGAATAGGTGGCTGCAGCTGGACCGTTCAAATTTAAAACAGTCGTCGTATACGATTTTCCCTTTAACGACACGTGTGGGGCGCGCGTGAGCAACGTGTCGGTACGCGAACGCGGTAGTCGTGTAAGGAGATTTGTCACGTGTTCCGTAAACCATTTGTATCAATTACCAAACGGAGACTTGTACCGAGTTCGTTTCAAATAAAATGTCAGTACGATTACTTGTCTTTATAATATAGGTACGAAAATATTACCGATATACCACGATTGTACGCGTCACAGACTCACAGATTTGTGTTAAAAAATAATGTTTTTTTTTTTTTTTTTTTTTGTACAAACATTTTATCGGGTGACGAATTTGTTTACATATAAAAGTCGAGGTCATTATTCGATTTAAAAATTATTTAAACTATATTGTACATTTAATCAAATTAAATTAAAAAAAAAAAAAGAAAGTTTTACGTTTGATCTATCGAAGACATTAGCTCACTGAGAGTGGGTTAGAGGGAAGGTTAAAATAATAAACAAGAATAGTCAGTGGCACCGGGATAAAAGAGAAACAGGTGCAATTTGACCCCACATAAATTAATTTGAAGAAGTAAAATTGTACATTTACCCCAACGAAATAATGTACATCATAGTTATACAAGTTAAAATTACAGAATATTTAACAATGTCTATGTGCATTTATATGAAACATAGTATCTGTGTCTCTGAAAATTGCAAAGATACGCAATATAATATAATATTATTTGTCTTAATTTAAACTTTTAAGATACGAACTGTCTGCGAGACGTCGTCGTAACGAATGGCAAGTTCTTTTTATAGGGGTTACAAACATGTAAGTATATATTATTATTATAGAGGTTGGTCAACTATTGCAATAGACTTGCAATATACAATACTATGATATTAGTGCAAACACAAATTGCTATCTAACACCCAACATCATTTTGCCTTTGCTTCTGTCACGGATTATTGTTGTTTGAACTGTTGTCCGTAAAATTTTTAAACCGCAAAATCAATAAGGTCTTTTTCTGTACAAATACGCGGAAACAAGTTGCGTGTAATTGTATTATCGTTTATGCGATATAGCTGTTTCAACTAAATATAATAATATGTATGAACGTGAATAGAATATACGAAATTTTTTAAAATGTCTTATTATTATATATTATGTTATTTAATTATAATAAGATTATTCGATAAAGGAACGCACGTATTGACGTAGCAAATCGTTATTATTTTATATATTCACAAACCTAAACTAATTTCAATAATTAATTTGTTAAGAAAATCTGAATTCTAATTTTTATTTATCAATAAATTAAAATATAAAAAATGTTTAATTCAACGTTCAATCAAAATACAACATAATTTACATTTTTAACATCAAAATTATTTGTAAAATATAATGTATTATACAGGATATCCCAAATCTATTTACTAATATATCCTCTAATAAAATTTAAAATTTTCGAATGCGGTTTTTTTTAAAATTATTAGTTATGCGACAGCTAATAATATTTTATTTATATTACTATTTATAAAAAAGGCGTTTGGTAATAAAATTAAAAAAAAAAACTTTTAGTTTTTAAGTTATGTGAAATTTGAAGATAGCGAATTAAAGAGTATATTTGTTTAAGAATATTGATGTGTCGACTTCGTAATTAATAAAAATAATAATAAATTAAGGACTATTTATTTATTTATGACAGGTTTATTAGTATATTCTAATTGATCTCGGTAATTAAAAATAATTAAATTGTAAAGGTATTAGAGATTGAATAGAAAAAAAAGTAAAAAAGCGAAAAGGTCATCGATTTTGGACGTTCCTCCTTCGTCCATTTAGTTCTCGGAGAAATTAGTGATTTTTAATAATTAAGATTCGAATGTAATGATATTTCATTAGAAAATACGATTCTGATCGAATCTCAATAACTATATATTATAATGATAGGTCATTCCATAAGTTTACTACATATGTAAACTACCTATGAGAAAACTCAAAAAAAATTTTAAGCACCTACGTTCAAAATTGCATTAATTTTGAAAAATATAAAATCAAATTCATCAAAATTAAGATTTACGTAAATTTGGCCGTTTTTTCGTCATTTTTTGGTAGTTTTTCTTCTCCCAAAGAAAAAGTTTTGATTAATTCGAAAAATGAGCTAAATAAAGTACCAACTAGATGCAATTTGCTACCCAAAGCATAACCTATTCGTGGTAATCGGACCATTATTTCTACCCAAAAAAGTGTTTTCATACACATAAAAAAAAAACATCTTTGTAAAACCAACACATTTTTCGCTTCGCACAGAATCTAATAATGAAAGATAGGATGTCTAGTTAAATTTTAAATATCTGTAATGCCATTTAAAATTTAAATAGCGTTGCACACTTTATTGTTACAACTATAATATATTAAACTCGTATACTATAATATTAATTAATAAATTACATTAAATGACTTTTGTTTCGTATTTTTTTTTAATTGTATTATAAATTTACATATTAGTTAACTGTAATAGTATTATATAAGCCCTATTTACACAATGGACATTAAACTTGGTGACAATCATTTTTTAAAATAAAATAGTAACTGGACAATCTAAATGTGTTCCACATGGATAAAATTAAACCAGGTAATTAATATAATATTATATTGTAATATACAGAGTAACTAACATACCTATGAATATTTTATTAAAATCAATTATTATATTAGCAACATTAATTATAATAATAATTTATGTTTTCGAATGCATAACACATTTACACTGATATTATATTATACAATTACCAATAAAATAATACATTTTTTTTTCATTAAATTTATTTTAGTATTTGTGAGTGAATTGAATGTTGTTACATAATCGTTTTAATAATTTTTATAAAGTACAATTAAATTCAGCGATATGATAATAATTTAATCCTATTTAATTATGTGACGACGATAATACGAGTATTAATAATAAATTCCTATGCAACAGTTATTATTATGCGAACACATTTATCATAATAATACGAAATGTTCGTGGATAATGTCAAATAATGAGTAATAATATATTTATGAACATTAATCATATTTTTTTGCATAATATAATACATTTGTACTTATTCATAGAAGCATTAATATTTCAATAAATACATATTTTACATCATGACCAACTGGGTAAAATTGTATTCTAAATAGTATTCTTAATTATAATAGTTCATTAAAATTTATAGTAGTTAAAATATAATTAAGTACACATTCATAAATATTCATAAAGTATTTATTTATCAAATTTAAATTTAGAAATTTATAACAATGCACCCAGGGCCATCTATAAGTTAAAATTCAGGAAGGGGGGGACAAATTTTTAAAAAAATTTTAATTTCGTTATTTATGTAATATCTGTAATATTATAATATACATTGTCTTTGTGGTTGTCACGATAAATGTTAATAGTTAACTTTCAATATAATTGCAAAATGGCATAATGATTTAACTTTTTCTCTTCCCTATTCTTTTCTGTAGATGCCCATGAATGCACCTAAGAAACGTACAAATATTTTATAATTTATTAACGCTATTTACTATAAACACGGCTAAGTATTAAATTTTCTTCAAATTTTAATATGCGGTCTTGTAATATTGGAATAGATTATAGTATATTATAATTTTGGTAACATGCCAAAATCTAAACGTTTTAACCGACTTAAAAGGAAATTTACTTTCTGATCAAAATTCTCACCTTTTTTTATTACTAAATATGATATAAATTGGTAGTTAATAAAGTGGATGAATATATAATAAACCAATGTACAATAATATACACTCTTCTTACTACTTTCAAAGAAGTAAAATGGTACAAATACCTGTTTTCTTTCAGTAACTATCAGGATAAGTAATAATAATAACAATAGATTACATAATATGATACGAATACTATATGACACAGGACAGAATTAAGATTTTTGCAACTTGTAGGCTATGAAAATTATGCCACTTACCTATTATAATATATATAAATTGTAAGAGATTGAAATTCTTACTTCCAAGGCTCTCATTATTTTTAAACAATATTAGGTACATAGAATTATTATATAAATTTAAAATAAAAAAACATTAAAATTTTTGATATATTTTTATTTATGATAACAATTCTTCTCATGGACGAAGCACAGACGTCTACAATTTATTGTATTCATTTTGAGTGTTATAATTTTTCTTGAAGTTAATCATATAAATGACACTGTTTTTTTTTTTGCCACCATTTAAAATTTGTTCGTAAAGTATACAGAGTCACGAGCATTTTTTAAACATACTTCTTATAGGTATATTATAACTTTTCACGAATGTGTAATTTGAATTCGTCTTTATTGTTTATTATTGACGGTTAGATTCCACGTTTATTGACTATGATTTCGATTTTTATGTCGATTAATTTTACATATTCAGCACCTCTACTTAATCGAACAAATTTAAAGATGGAACACAAAACTAATAATGACGAACGAATTGAAAAACAACACGGTTTGTATTACTTAATCACTTCTCCGGTCACGATTTGCTGGCGGTCGAGTCGGCGACGGCAGTCAACAGTGACAAATTGAGGCCAGACGGTACGCCGACCGTCCGGCGAAAATCCACGCGACAAAGGAATCGACCTCCGTCGCGCAGAGGAAGAAGTGAAACGAGGAGGTCTTAAGGCGTAAAAAAGGAGCCTGCATCGACTGGGGTAGCAGTCATACTGCATTACGGCTACGATATTGACTAACGATTTGTATAAATATTACGATTTCATTAATGTTTGTTAAATTGCTATGGATATATGATATATTTTGTATAAGTGAGATTAGAACAATACAAGTAATATAACATATTATTTTTGGTAACTATACGGGCGATTGTTTCATAAACTTTATCAAAACGAGCACCAATGAAGAGGATTTTTCAAAATTTTGTTGTAAAATTATTATTATTTCGTCTACCGAATAACATAATATTATTATTATTTACATCCTTCATATTATTTATGTTATTAGAAATGGTTTAATTATCTACTATAAATGATTAAACTAATTTGTGTTAAAAAAAATGTAAGTAGGTTGTTTCGAAAAAAAACAAATATTCTATAAAATTATTATCTTAAAAAATCTATTCCAATAAATTTGAAACATGTAAGTTGTAACTTATCGAGTGAATTCTATATCGCTTATAAGATTTAATAACATTTAGATATACCTAATTATATGTATTTAACTTCAATTAAAATTTGTTAAAAAGAAAAATTTAAATCACTATTTAAAAGCACAATATTTTAAATATTGTATAATAAATTAGTAATATAATATATTATATGCGAAAAATATCGAGTTACTTTTAACTAGTAATCATAAGTCTTACAAGTTATTTTTTTAAAGATAAATAATGTAAATATTTATGATTTATTAATATAATATTTCATAAACATGATAATGTATAAATTTATTTCACATTTTATTATCTTTTTTATTGTAATATACTATTTATTAGAACTTTGGGTACAGGCCAATGTGTAAAAGTTTTATCCGCTTTAAAGGAATATTCCTTTTACTAATCCAGTCTTCTTTTAATATAAAATTTGAAATCAGTTGGTAAATCTTAAAGTTGATTAATGGAATAATGAAATAATAACACGATTTTATATCTCATAATAATATTATAATGTATATATTATAATATATATGTATATAATATGTGTATTATGGCACATTTGACATTTTTAAATATATCAATGTATTAAATCATTAAATCCTCGGGATACATTCTGTATGCATAACAAACAATTACAAGGCATTGCGTGTTATATTAATATGATTGTAATAGGTCACGAACGAAGTTGATACTTATTTGTGAATAATAGTTTTACCGAATGAAAAGAAGCCTTTTTGATGTGGTAACTTTACAGTCCTATTATATGTATTTGACATAGTAATATTATTTAATTCACCCAAAGAAAACATAAATCGTATTAATAAATTGCACAAATACACATATGACCCAAAATTCATTAAGATAAAACCTCGTAAAATTGTTTAATATGCACGGAAAATAAAAAAATATCGATTTAAAATTATTCACGAATTTATACTATTTAATTAAATTAAGTTTAGTATTCGAATAAACATGTATATTTTTGTAATTGACGATTTCTTTTGATAATTTTATTTAAGTTCTTGATGTATTTCTATAGTCTATACCAAGGGTGTCCAATTTATTTTGGAAGCGGGCTATAATTGCAATTACATTTAGCTGGCGGGCCATGTTATGTAATATACAACAAAATTTAAACTTTAAAGAAATATTAATAATAATTTAAAATGCTATAGACTATAGAGTATAGATGTTGGCGGGCAAATCCAAAAGCGTTGACGGGCCACTTCGTGACACGCGGGCCTAGGTTTGGGCACCCTTGGTCTATACCAATATAAAATCTCCAATACAAATATGAAATCATTTTTCATAAAATACATCTATACAAACTTAGATTCAGTTTATAAATTATAAAATGTTATTTTTCTTCTTTGCAATTTACATCAAAAACATTCAAATAAGCAAAAAAAAAAAAAAAAAAAAATCGAAAAATGTCAATATAATTATTCATTTATAAACAAAATAATATTTGAATACAGACATATTGGGGGCTGTCCAGTGATTAACGGACATAAGCACCACAAAATCGGTATTTTATTCCCTATTTTACCTCGAACCGAGACTCGAAGGACGTAGTTTAAAGGATTTTAATTGTATAATTTATAATAGCATTTAAACAACTATTATGATGATATATATATATATATATATTATATTACTGAATAATTTTATAATACATCACACGAGTGGTTTTATCATCATAATACGATAATAATTACCGTAATCTTAATAATCAGAACAAATAATAATAATTATAAATAGTTATAAAATAATGCATTCTGACACAAATATGCTTTACAAATAATATTAAATTAAATTAATTTTAAAGGCCCAATAATTATTCAAAAAACCACCGTCTCCCTGGCTTCACTACTCTTGATGTTCTTTGTATCTATTTAAAACTTAGCCCATCATGTTTAGGTGGCGTATTTTTCAAAAATCACAAAAATATATTATTGTAAGCTCAGTATTTTCGGATAGACGAACGATTCGCGCGTGACAGTAGTATATCTCTACACATATTGATTATTTTAATTAGAAAAACCGATCTTAGAGCATTAAAATATTTAATGTGATAACAATATCTAGTGATATATAAATAACACAATATACATCGTATAATATTAAATATAGATAAAACAATAGTAATATTAATCACCAGCTGACTGGGGAAGATACGAGAAAAATAATGTTATTGATATAATTTGTATATACTATAGGTAATTAAAGTATTAATTTTTAGTTTCATTACGATATTTAAACGAATATATATAATTATTACTTATACGAATGCATTATTCAATAAAAGAACGCATAAAAAAATCATAAACATCGAACTCTAATATATAATTATTTATGTAATATAATATGATTTTCGTATTTTATTATCGAAAACTAATAAGAAGAAAAAAAAGTAGATACCTTATTATACTATACCTATATATTGCAGTGCTCATGAATTACAGTTGTACCTATTTATGCACATCGATATCGTGTTGTAGTTCCGGCGGTAGGTTGGCAGATATAATCGAATAAATTTGACCGGGGTTTTATTTTTTATACATTTTTTACCGCACGCATATTTTCCCGCCACTCCATCGTCCCGGACAGGGGTAACTTTTGGGTTGAAATATGACTGGTGAGATATGGGTGTTGTAGGTGTGTGCGTGTACACAAAAAGAAACGAATGGACGAACGAGATGGGGTACAGACGACCGAAGTACGGAAGCATACAGGCGCCAGCTGAACAATAGGCTTTTCTATAAAATGTATAACAAAGACGAAATGCTTTTGGGCCACGAATATACTAAAAGAGAGCAAAATATTCACTGTGATTTTTCGAGTAAACCCACAAAAATTTGAAATATACAATTCTCATACGGATATTATATATTCATATGTTAAAGTAAACTACCATTACAGCCATGCCGTATTATTCGCAACATTTTTACCGTTTTTAATTTTTGACAATGACTGGATAAACATAATCAGTGATCGGTACTTTAAGCACTAATAATTATCATAATAAACGCATCCAAAGCACTCAAGTAACCATTTAAAAACATTGAAATAAAGAAAAAAACATTCTTAAAAATGCTAAACCTTTCATTAAAAAAAATTAAACAATTTAAAAAATAGGTCTTACTTTAAAAAATATACTTATGTACTCCATATTTATTTCGGATTCGAGTTACTGAGTACATTTATTTAAAATAATAAAATTGGTAAACAACGAATGATTTTTTTATTTTTATATTTAAGTTAACAAATTAAAACATTTATAATATATAGTTTGTTTTTCCATAATATAGCGTTTTTACAGCTTCTTAGTATTTTTTACTGTATGTACAGCATTTAGAAAACAAAAATAACAACAACGAATTGTGTATTGCTAGAAAATAGGCAATAAGATGATGAAATTATTTTAAGTTTTAGCTTTATCGCTAACAAATATTAAGGAATATACAATAGAAAAATAAATCTGGGTTTCCATCAGAAAAAATATTGTATTTCTTAGAAATATGCAACTAAAAGTAGACAAAAAAACTAGTAAAAATAATTTTTAAAGATAATCATTGAAATTAGCACTTAAACTATGGTGCTAACCTAACCTAACATATACACTACAAAGTACAAAATATATTGTAAATACACTGTATATACATATACTATAAATATACTGTTAATTTATGTTTTACACTTTACTGAGTGTTAAATAATTTTATTATAGTTTGAGTAAGTTTCATCTATCGTCATCATCATCAGCTTCTAAAGGCCAATATTGTTTATATTCAAAAAAATATTGCCCCCCCCCCCCCAGGCAAAGATCTAAAGCCGCCCCTGATCGGTAATAGGTAGTATTCTTTTTCAGTCAATAATTAATAAATGATTTTGTATATTTTTTATTAATAAATAACCACAAAAATATATTATGACAGTGTTATAGTTACATATTATTATATACCTACGAGTACATAGTTTATACCAGATGAAAAGAAACCAAAATACTTATTCATTTCCAATTCGCACATCTATAATTTTACAATCATATTATGCGACTCAATCGGGAGTAAAATTATTAGTGGATCGGCATCACGTATGATACGGTGCCAATGTGGAGTTGTGTATCACGGTAGTTCAATATTTAAATGAAACAATTAGCAGTCGATTATGTGACATGAAGTTTTGATTAGGTAGTTAAGTTGCTTATATTGTCAAATCGTATAGCTGTAATTGCAAGTCTCTACCTGTCATGCGGATTTCCATTGATCAATCATATGGGTCCAGATGTAATTTCGTTTTTAATGTTTATTACATTGTGTGGTTTATTCGAGAATTGTTTATTATTAGAACTAAGGTTGATTACGAGTCCTAAGAGTTTCTTTGGACATATAGAAATTAAATAAAAAATTAAAATTTTCTAGTGGTGAAATAATGTAGCCAACTAAATATTCTCAGGGTTATACTAAATAAATCTATCAATAGATGTTCAAAGTAGACGAACGTTACCGATACAATAGTTTTGGTATACGTTTACATTAATTATAATATTGTCATATTAAATAAGCTTTCAATAGAATTTGCAATTTCAATATTTAAAGCGATTGGAATTTGAGTAAAGAGATTCCAAGGCATATTTATACGCATTCTATTTGAGTAAAATATTACATACCTATTATGACGATGATAATAATATTAAATTGTTTTTTAGACAATACTATAAAATATTTGATAAATTAATTACTTTAAATAATATATTTAAATCATTAATTGTTTACATGAAATATTATCATAATACTAAATTCTATCTAATCTTAAACATAATCATTGACTTCTATATTTGTGTAATTTCTAACATTATAATCATGTTTATATATTGATGAAACGCATACTATATATTTCAGTTATATATAATATATAAAATCGAATTGCATTATATGATTAGATTGACTAAGAACGATATTAAACATTTTTATCTGGGTAGAAATGTAATTTATTTAAAAATTATTTTATAGCAGTTTTAACAAAAATATTTCATTCATTTGATGTATCTGTTTTATTTTTAATACTATTTACTAAAAACTTTTTTTTTATAGCTATACAAAATATTATTAATGTAAATTAAAAATATATGGTATAATGTTTATAGTTAATTTTGATTAAAAATCCACTAATGTAACCACAATTTTGAAATTGACGAAAACCGCAATGAATTAAAGTATTAACAACTCGACGAGTTTTATGTGTCTTGGTATTGTGTTTCATCATAAATATTTATAGATATACCGTGTCTCCTATTATTATACCCTAGAGTCAACCCTTATATCAGCAAACTATGTTGAAATACCCGATACCCTAGATTTTCAAGAGTTGAGAAATTAAGAGCACTTAAACCATTTTATTTTATTGTAGTTCTGAAACTGACTAAAATTGATTAGATATCATATTATTAATATTTTGGATTAAATTAATTAAAATTTATTATATTCAATCTACATTTATTTCGATTAAGGAACATTAAATTAAAATGTTTTGCAGCCAGATTTAATTATTACTATAAATTTAAAAGTGATATAAGTAAACAAAAAAAAAATGTGAATGAGTATATAGAAAAAAAACTAGTTTTAAAGATAATCCTGAAAAAAAAGAAAGATAAAACGATTATGGCAAAGAAATATGAATAAACAGAATAAAAAAAATATGTGTAAATATATAACTAAATGCTTTCGTTATTAGAATTTATTATTTAATGATAAACATAATATAATAGGTAAATAGGTAAATAAATAAATAGTGAGTCGCGTATACAATGCATATCGCATATTATTGATTTTAATTAAGACATTCTCAGCTTTTAATCAATTAATAAATAATTGTATAAATAAATATCATCCATATTCTTTATCTTGTACACGAATAAACGAGTTTTATCGTTGGTTTTTTTTTAAATATTACATTTTTAAATATATTATTCTGTCTTGTAAACAATTACAATTATAATATCTTTTATACTACCATACTACCTACTCATAAACTTTAGATTTCCATCATTGAATTCGTAGTAATTGTATAATTTAAATGTCTATTATCTTCAAAAAGTCACTAATTATTTAACTCAAATTATCATATAGACTATTTTATTTAATATTAAAGTAACTATATTCTCTTAAAATAAAATTACAAATGTTTTAAAATTATTAATTATTTGTATTTTAAATGTGTTTCTGCAATTTAATTTTTACTATCGTATTCTACCGGTACACATAAAATTTAGTTTACTTATAATTGCCCTTCTTTTTTATGTATATATATATATATATATATATATATTAATATAATAAGAACATTGTTCTGCAATTTTTATAATATAATACGCATTTAATGATTTAAAATAAGTCGAATCATACCACAAACATCTGTTTTCTTTCTGTAACTATATGAAAAATAATAGTAATATATTTTGACATGTTTCATGAATACTATGACAACGACAACTCATGAATTTACACCATAACATTCAACCAATGTGTAAATTGTGTTCGTCAATTTCTTAACGATTACGTTCTACATTCGATCAATCAAAATTTGATTGTCTACAAATCAATACGATAGTATTACGTGGAAAAATAATCATTAACGATGGAATCGAAGAGTCAATTGAAATCAGGGTTGATAAATATATTACCATTGTGTTTATCGATTATGATTTTATGTGTGTCGATTAATTTCACATATTCAGCGCCAATACGTAATATTAATCGACAATACATTGAGACGGAAGACGAGTTGAATAACGAAGAACGATTTGAAAAACAACACGGTTTGTATTACTTAACATTTTTTTACGATATTGCTTGGATCGCAAACTTCCAACAAATTTCTCACGACAATTAATATTGTTAAATTTTATAGCGGCACCAGTGTCGGATTGCTGTGGGCATGATCTGTGTCACGCAAGCAAAAATGGAGTGTTGGCGGTCGCTTCGGCGACAATGGATACGAATATACCAGAACAGATGACGGCGATTAACGGAGACAAGTGGAGACCGGATGGTACGTCGACCGTTCGGCAAAAGTATACGCGACAGAACAAGAAGCGACCTTCGTCGCGAGGAGAAAGACGTGAAATTAAGACGCATTCGACCGAAGAAGTGAAAAATGAGTATTCGTCGACTGGGACAGTAGTCGAAGATGAAAGCGATTATATTCTATCGAGGTCGACTGATAATTCAATACATACCGCGAACAAAGTAAACGACAACTCGCAGATCGATAGTCGTGACGATTTCCTATCAGATTATATCAAAACTATCGGTACTACACAAAATTTGGGAGATCGTGATGAGTCGGCTTCGGGAACTTACATGATGGTCAACGAGCATGGCAAATTATGTAAGACCATAATAACCGATCGATCGCAAAAATCGAAAAAAAGTCCATAAAAAAAAAAAACCGTTTCAACAATTATCCATCGACGGAGGAACGAGCTAAAACTAAATTTTAATGAAGTTTAATGAAGTTAAAAAAAAAAATAGGTCATCAGAACAAACATTTTTTTTAACTTCATCAAACTTCACTAAAACATAGTTTTAGCTCGTTCAATTGGGTTTTGAAATTGTTATTTTTTAGACGAAACTAGAGAAACAATCCAATCGGTTTTCTATATTATATATATTATGATGAAATCTTCTCTAATACCGATTGTATTATTATTTAACTCATTATTTGTATACGAGTACTAAATGATTATTATTTTGTCTACCAAAATCAAAACTTATTGTTATCTATATTTAACATAACTGTTGTTATACGTTGTTTATCTAGTAATACTGTTTAAGAAAATTTGTTTGATCTAAAATAATAAATATTATTAAAAATTTATAACTCAAAATATGTAACTATAATTATACAATGTTATAAAATTTAATAAATTAAAATTTGTCTTTATTTCATTTGTAAATTATTTGTTGTCATTATTTATCAATTAAATCCTATACACAATTATAAAATTTAATAATTTTTAGATATATAATAACACATATTATTTTATTTGAATTAAAAGTTATGTACCTATGTGTGCACCTATATTTAATGTGTTAACATATTTAAACATTAATTATTAGGATAAGATTTCAAATATTGCAAAGCAAATTTTGTTATATAATATACAAAAAAAAGAAAGATATACTTTTAACTAGTAACTTAACTTATAAATTTTTTTTTATAAAATAAGAATTAATATCTTAATTATATTTAGATACTTAGATTAATTTTTTTTTATATTTACTTGTATAATTTTACTTTGTAACTTACTCAGTGACTAAGGTCAAGTAAAGTAGTGGTCCATCTACGTAATTATAGCCATTAAACGTATTCATTTTTACAATTTGATTTGATTAAATTATATAATGTACCCAAGAAAAAAAAATACTATACAAGTGGTTATATACAAGAACAGACTTTTTGAGAAGCTATAATAAATTTTGTAAGATAAAGTATAGATATATTTGGTAATTTTATATTTGAGAGACCCATAAAAAAAGTACCAAAAGTAACATAATATAACATACATAGGTACTGTATATACTTTTCAAATGAAGAACTATATTTAAATGTTTTTTTCCTGTTTTACACTTTGCGTATTTTTCAACTTGATAAAGGGAACAACTTTTTCAATATATTATGTTTGGAACGTATCAACTATAAAACTGATTTTATAGATTCTAATACAGATTTTTATTTTATTTTTGAATTTAATAAAATTTACGTATATTTTATTCCATATAATATTACAATAATTTCATAAAAGTATAATAATTTGTTGGTACTATTTACCAAAAAGTTAGGTGATATAAATATGATGCTATAATACAAAAGCAATAGTTTAAGCTGTGTTCTATGTTTTATTGTATAGATAACCAATAATAGATCGTTTATATGCATTGTAAATATCTAAATAAATAATCTAGATAAAATGTGTTAAGGCCCTTGATGCTGTATATATACTACATAATATTATCATATTTTATTCTAATCATATTCATGAAATAGAGTATGATAATTTTTAAAATTGGTTATTTTTTTTAAAAAATCATAAAATTACTAAGAAAAAAAAATGTTTGCAAACTGGTGAAAGTAAACCTAAATAAATTGCGTATATCATCGCAATTTGATCATTTTCAATCTTTTCTACGCCAAACACATCATATTTTTATAGTACCAGATCTAGACAATTTTAATAGCATAAACATCTCACTAAACTATTAAAATAATTCAGAAAATGAAGAAGTTAAAAACAAAATAAAATATATAATATAAATAAATAATAGTGTTAACAAGAAATAATTGTATAAGAAAACTATTGATCTTTATTTATCCCGACTGCAATCATAGTGATAAAACAACGATATGAATAATAAATTAAATTTTTTCACGTACTCCAAAATATTACTTCCTTTTTACAAAATCTTTTTCAAACATCAAAGGATAAATAAGGATTTAAAAATGAAATTATTATTTTGAATTCTCTCATTTTTTGTGCAATATTTTCGTTATTTATAAAGGCATAAAAAATTGTTTACATTTCGTGCAAAATTATTTTATTGCAATATTTGGAATAATTAAATCTTATAAACAAAAATAAAATCACTTTAAATTATTTGATCCAAGCAAAATATAGAAAATAAATATAATAGTGTTGAACAACATTTAATCAATTAGACATGAATTAATTGATTCAGAATTCAAGAACATATATTTAGACACTTTAGAAACTAAAATATATATATGTGTTTAATAAATAATATGATGTAATTTTTGCTTTCTATATAAATGTATTATTTAGAAAAGTTTGTCTAATTTTTTTATATTTTTAGGAATATGGCTATCGAAGACTTATGTTTGTTAAATTTCGAATAAAGTGGTGAGAACAGACGATTATGGTTGAAAAATATAATAAAAACAAAACGTTATTATAAATTACTAATGATAAAAGTGTACATTGTATATTGTTATATATAAATAAACTTTAGTAAATATACCTATGTCCTAACGTTTAACACAAATACTGAGGTAGGTATAATTTGTTTTTGGCAAATGTTCCTGAATATACTAATACAGTAATACACAACAAACAATGTTAACCGGGTCAAAGGAGAAACGATGTTTATTCTGTTTGCTTTGGTTCTTGTTATTTTAGTGAGCTTTGCTATACCTACCTATATTAAATCCATAAGGTGATCAAAAATTTGAGTTACATATATGATAGGTATGGCATACGAATGTTATAATATGAAATCCCTTCCATTGTTGCACCATGAATATCTGATCATTTTGTGTTTACATCAAACGCGTATATGGTGTACATTTATATGGTGTAGTTGATCTTTTCAATTCGAAATCAGACAAGAAAATAAATAAATTTAAGTTTAACAAAGAAACAAAAATAAAAATATATTGAATAGGTACATTTTATCTGTTGGAAATCGAAGATATTTTGTACAATTGTAGGTTTTGTCTCGTATTACGTTACAAATTATTGAAATTTCTATTTCGTATGCCATAACATTGCTACAACGTTTATTTTATTCGAAGAAACGCATTCACGTAAAGAATAATATTCTGCTCTGATATCGATGAGTGATTTAAATAATAATATTAGAATAAAATAGCTAAAACATCTATCGTCGCCGACCCGGTATAATGCCAATATAATATTTTTATAAATATAATATATTATATCACATTATATAGTGTAGAACTCTCCATAATATGTATCGTCGTTACGTAAGACATAAAAATATGTATAAAATATATGCATAACGTATATATTATGCATACGAATTTAGGAAGTTTTCCTCCAAAATATATAATAAATGAGCTCATTGTTCTCTATTATACACATACAAATTTGAACAATAGGTACTTGGAATAAAAAAAAATATTCTACTCTATGATTTTAAATTGTCTAGAGACTCAAAGATTGTAATTAAATTACTTTTTTTGTTTTATATAATTATATTCATAATTTTTCATTGTTAAATTCATAGTTTTGTAAAATTAATTTTATATATAGGTACTCTATATACTACCTAGTGTATATCTAAATATACGGTCATCAATAAAATTCATTACCTATAAATCATAGTAACATCATAACAATATAATAATATAACTATTATACGTACCTTTCTTATTTATTTAATTTATATTTTACCTACATAAAGCCTTTTCATAAAGACAATAAAGATAAAACATAAATAATACGATATTTCATAGCATTTCTACAATATCCACAATATTTTACTTTAAAATAATCCTAAAAGAATATTTTAACACCAATTTCTTTTACATTTTAGTTTTATTAAACTTTGATAAAGTAAGATTATTAAAAAAATAATAAATAATCTAAATAATTCCTACTAAATTGTTGATTAAATACACACTAAGTCAGTAGGTATGTAGACAATAGGCATGAACTTTACTAAATGATATTATTAAAATATGTGAATTTCAATAGCAGAGAGTTCAAGAGCAAAACAAAAATAAATTATAATAATAACAATAATAAAAATAATAATAATAACACTTTTTTTTACTACTAATACACAAATTACGTATACTCAACAATCAGTTGGTAAGGGGTTTAAGGGTTCAACCCTCTCAGAAATTTTAATTTTTTTTAAAAAATTTTGTAGGTATTATGTTTTTAATTTATTAACTAATTATTATAATAGAAGAACGACTCTCCTCCACTCGAAATTGAGTCTAGCAACGGCCTTGATTTTTAACAATGCATAATATGGAGATATTTAAATTTAATTAATTTGATTGATATTTAAAAAAGAAAGATTTTATGTACATAAAATATTCTAAATACTGATGATTGATCGTATATAAAGTAATAAATATGATTTTTAGGTATATAGTTTATAACATATATCTCGTGATTGTATTTGACAATATTATAATATTGTATTAAAAAAAAAAAAAAAAATGTAAAATTTGGTTTGCATATTTCTATGATTGAATTTTCGGAGCTATAATGTATATTGAATGGTGTACAATAGCTGGTTGGACTATGCGCAAAATATAGGACATAATGCGAAAAATGTAAAAAGTCCTTCGGACCAGTGGTTCCTAACCCGGTAGTCAGAATTCAATTCTTTATAATCACTGATTTTAATAATAACTATACCTATACATTTACATATATACATAATAGTATAAGAAAATATACTTGGCAGTGGATATTTTTTCTAATTTTCCGTAGCGCATATTTTTCCGCGGTATATCTGCTGGCAGAATGTTAGGCTCAAGCCCCACCCACCGTGGACCAAATATTTTATTGTGTATAATATGCAGTTTTATTGGTATTAAACATTATGAACAAGAGGGAAAATGAATTTCTCATCTCCACAAACGAAAAGGCCAAGTATGCCACTAACATTTTTAAATATGAACTTAATTAATGATATGGTCAAAATGGTGAGTTTATAATTAATCATTCCATATTTTATATATTAAACACCCACATTATATTTTGTTAATTATTTGAGCAATTGTTTATAATTGTCATTTATAACTTTTACTCGAATTTTTTTTTTTTTTTTTAATACTATTTAATATATTTATATTTAGTATCTAATCTTAATTTTATATTATGTATCTTGTACAAAATTAAAACTTATTTTTAATATGTATTTTAATACACAATCATTGTTTTCATCAGCTAGAAAAACATCTTTAAACCATCTTTGCTTAGTGGTTTTTGGATGTACCTTATCGAATTTGATGCAAAGAGCATTTTTAATAGTATCCAGTGTCAAACTAGATTTGTTCGCTGTTTTTTATTATATTATAATAAAAAAAAACAAACATACTACTGATAAAATACTATGGTATAATATTTTGATAAGATAGATATCACTATTTATACGACTACTATTCGTTTCGACAATTAATATAAAAATTAAAAACACAAATGCACACTTGTATTTTTCATAGTGCACAATGTGTGTCGTAGCATACACTAAAATAGCTCCTGACTTGAGGTGTATAAAAAATATAATATCCAATTTGGGGGTTACCAAAGTAAAAAAAAATTGAGAATCACTGATTCGGATGATGACGGTCACTCGCCTATATTATAATGTGATTACGTACTTATTATAATGAAAGACGTTTTAGATGTTAGGAAATTACGAAAACGCACATTACGAGATCGAGACGGTCGTTTCCGTCAATTATCGCGCCAAGAAACAATATTGTGAAATTAGATTTTTGCTCGTCGCCGCGCCGGTATATAACGCCGACGAGATATTAATCTATTTATTATTAAACTATATTCGCAGTCGGTATATTATTATTATTATTATTCGAGAGAGAGAGAGAATTATGAATTCTATTTTTCGTCCGCACAACGAGAATGTACTCGGACATGCCAAACATTTCTAATAATCAATTTAATGATGTGTCAATTATTTTTGACGTATCATTAAACAAAATTAAATTATACATCCAATCATGGAAATTATACAAAATATTATATTATACGTTAGAAAAACTTTGTCGAATTGTTATCTTTCCCCTTCGAAAATCGAACGTATTTAACGTAATTAAAAACCGTATGTTAACGAAACAATACCCTATCATCAAATGCAGTTGTCTTTTACCTATGTTTAATAAAGTTCGATTATTCGTTCGTTTCTTCTTGTGCGTTAAGAATATTATGCTGTATATAATTGTATATACCAAAGCTACCGAGTTATAATATTATAACAAAATGGTAATAACTGTTGCATAACGTCAATGTGGTCGAGTATTATGTTATTATGTTATTTTATATTTTTTGTTGTATAATAGTTTTATAGGTTTAAAAAATTTAAAAGATTAAGAATATAACTATTTTTATTTCTTCCAAACTATACATAATTTTATTAAAAAATATACGTTTATACATCATTATTGCAAAGAAAATGATTCAGATTTTTTTCACATTATTGAGATAAGTAATATTATAGGATTTGAAATGTATAATGTAATATACTTTAGTGTTATAAGTATGTTAGACTTTTAAGTTTATTTTTTTATTTTTTTTTAATAGTATGATAAATTATATAAAAACATATTAAAATTACTAATACATTTTATCGTTAATATGTTTTCCAATTCAAAAGAATATCAATGATTGAATCGTGTGTGTTTGTTTATAAAATTATAATCTATAGTGAAAATATAGCTATATACTGGTTGCGTATAACAAGAAAAACGAATACTTGTAGTTAAAAAATTATACTAATTATGCAAGAAGGAACAATAAGTTTTTGACAAAATATTTTTGTTTTAAAACATAAAATAATAGGTACAAATATAAAATAAATTCTATAAGGAATAATATTAAAAATAACATATTAAATTTCTCCAAAATGATTCCAGAATAAAATATTGTGGGATGTGTTTAAACTTTTCACACTTCACCTATGGGCTTAAATCTTGGTTTTACTTAGATATTGTACTAATAATTATTATGTAACATATTATAGAATTGTATTAAATGCGATGTCAAAAATATTGTACACTACGTTATAAATTATAATAATATTTTAGTTTAGACATTTCGATAATTTATATCAAAATTAAAGTACTCTTTGAATGATCGTTCGAACATTTTTTAATTCAATGCATGGAAAGAGAATCATGATGGGTACACATTATATTTATATAATAATATAATATGATATGCATATAACATAATATTTACCAGGTAACTGGTAAAATATATTATATTATTAATATGATTTAATATATAACATTTATATGATTATTATATCTTATTGCCGTATCAATTGTTTTTATATTAAGTATAAACAAATTTAAAAATCGTAAATGAAATTAAGTACATATTAGGTATATAGATGTAAAATAATAATAATTTAAAAATTATTATTATTATTATTATTATTATGATATTGTATACCAATTGAAATTCGATCGATCATAATTACTGCAGCCTGCTGGCACCATTAAATTAAAATTTTAAAAAAAACGCCCGTCGAGATATTTTTATTATTCAAGTCAATGTGTAAATTAACCATTGGCGTTTTTCAATTTCCTTTTTGGCGGTGGTAATCATAATTACATTAAAATTTTAGTCATCGACGTATAGTAATTAACGACCAAAGCAATTAAAATCCATTAATATGTATACAAAAGATTATTGTATTATCGATAAATTAGTACCATAATAGATAAATAAATAATACTATTATAAATTAAACAACACGTATATGCGTTATTATTATAATCAATTTTGAACATTTGAGATAAGACAATATGCGAGTAAGAGTATCCACTATATATACACTACTTATACACACATAATTCTGTACATATACGAGCATAGCGTATATCTATAGTAGGTAAAATAATTGTTGTGGAAAATGTTCCATTAGTGCTTAAAAGCGGTGTCTATAGATGGATAAAGAGTGAGAGAGAGGATCGTAGGGAGGGAGATTTAGAACGAGAGATAGAAACACTTAACTAGGAGAAAGGAAATCGCACAATTTCTCTCGACTGGAAAATATAACCGAAATAAAGTGTAAGCTAGTAAACTAGAAATTTCAAGCTAGTAAATTCAAGTTACAAATCTAACTTGTATAATAGAAGATATGTAATTTCTAAAACAGCATAAGTTAGAATTTATATTATTTCGATACGAAATTAAAGAATAATTTATTTTAATTATTTCTTATAATATAATTATCTATATGGAACTTTAAAATTATATTTTAACTGAAAATTTTCATTTTTTAGGGCACAGATTTTATTCCAACATAAATACTTCAATTGTCTTAACCTAATCAATGGAATTATAATAAATTATAATTACTTTATCCTGATTTGTAAAACAAAATAAGAGAATATATTAAATTATGAAAAATTAACAAGTACTAAGTATTATTTGTACTATAGTAATAAGTATCACAAAATGTTAGTAGCATATTTAGATAATTTTCAAATTCATTTTTTTGTCCAATATAATTTATTTGCATGGTTTTCTGTTTTTTTTATATAGTAAATAGATTTTATGTGAGTATACTTTTAATACAATTAAATTATATTAAATATAAATTAAATTATAAATAATATGGTAATATATGTTAAAACAAAAAAAATAAATATCAAATAAAAGGCAATAAGCCAATAATTTTAATAATTAACTATTATCGCCTACCTATTTAAATCATTACCATACAAAATTATATTTTATAAAAAATTACACTGATGTATGAACATTATTATGAATATCTAATAAATATTGTTTTTGTACTTTATTATATGTCAAAATTAATTTTATTTACCTGTTATACATTTCTAAATGAGTTAAATCATGCATATTTTAAATTCCACTCAAATTATCAGAACGGTATTCTTTACCTGAAACAGAATAAAAATATATATATTCGTATGCATAATAAAAAACGTTATTTTTCTAGATTTTCTGAATATAATTATTATTTTAATATATAGCTACGCATTAACTTATAAATTATAGGCAGTCGTAAAATTACAGTATTAAATGTTATGTTATTAATTTATTATTCTATAACTAATAAGATATAGTTTATTGTTTAATGTATACATTTAAAACAAAAGGTTTTTAATTCTGTTAAATAATAATAAATAAATACAATTTCTTTATAAAACAGATAATTTATTTTGCAAATTGCAATGAATGATATGACATGTAAGGGGAAGCTCATAAAAACCATCTTAAGAATAACGAACAATATGTCAAAATATATTATAAGATATTAAATTTTATGATGATTATATCAGTTTTTCGTTTTATCCTAGTCAAGTTTTAGATGAAATAAAAACGCATGTATCGTTAAAATAACATCTATACCTATACAAAAGTTATCGATGTTCGAAAATTAAATTTTTTTTATAAATCTATCGTATGAAAAATAATAATTGTGTTATGAAATAAATCAAATAATCTAATCGAAAGATATTAGGTATAAATATCGCCAATAATAGAAAATAACGATATATTTACGATTTTACGAATAAATAGAATTTATTATTGTAAATATTTTGGTAATAAAACTGTTTAGTTATTATTTTAACTAATCATATTCATGTCAAAAATAAATATAAGGTATATTATTAATTATAAACTATTAATAATATTACATTATTAATTATTATATATGCGTTTGTGTATGAATTATAAAAATAAATATATTACATTTGTTTATAAAAAACAAAATGGATTATAATTTTTGTGTACCCTTGCACTATATTTTAGGATTTGTTTTTATTGGATTTAGTAACTTTTAGCATAACCAAGGACTTTATGTCATGAATATTTATAACATCAATTCGAATAATAAACATCGTTTTAGAAATAATTTCATTGTTTTAAATAATATATTCCAAATAAATATTTATACTTATATTTGCCTTTTTAGTGATCTTAAAATATATAAACTATGAACATTTGTTTACTTTGTTTTCAATATAAATTCATAATATTTACCATTTGGTCTTTGTCACCTGATTCAAATACTTAAAGTTTAAATCATAAATAAAATTAGAGTTAATAGTTTTTCGTTGATATACTGAAAAATTAACATTGTTTCCAGGGGCGCCATTTGGAGGGGGGGAGCAGGGTGAGCCACGGTTCCCTATTTTTTTACGTATTTTATCGCGCTGATACATAATATTAAATGCCATCCGCCACCTTCATAATCTTCAATAAAATTGTCGTCGGGCTTTTTGTATATTTGTACCATTTTGTCGTTTGTATTTTGTTTCATTATGGCAGTGAATAATATAGGCAGTCTTGTAAAAAATACTTTTGAAAAAGTATTTTAATACTAATATTTAAATTGAAATAAATTTGTATTCTAAATACTTTTAAAATATCATATAAGTATGTTTAATAAAATTAGGTATAATTAAAAAACATTGTACATTCCTAAAATATGCATCGCAAATGAAGTTGTCAGTTACTAACATAATTTTAATATTAAACAAAATTGGCCTGATCGGCGTAAAACTTGGCCTGCTTCAATTTTCGTTCCCCATATTAAAATACTGAAATTGCGCCCCTGATTGTTGTTATAATATTATATAATAATACGTATTTCACTATATTTGTATTAAAGTGTAAATGATAATTAAATGCAATTTACACGAGAAATAAATAATAAGTGTTTGAGGTTAAATGGAGTATTGATTAACATAGAAAAAAGCCTCATATCGTCTGTCTCTAACGTAATAATATGAATATCTATTAAATATCGATAATGCTCTATATTGACTAAAAAGAATGCATTATCTTATGGAGTTGCTACTATAGACGACGTGACCTATCTATTTCCTTAAAAACTATGGATATAATGGTATTATAAATGTTAATTTTACAAAAAATAAACAAGCTACAGAATATCAATTTTAATACAATTAAAAATCAGTAAAGTCATTTGTTTAAACTGGCTATTTTGACAATTGTATAGTATTTTAAAATCAAAAATTATATTTTTTACGGTAATTTTTTTTGTAATATGAAATATATATACCAAGTATAGTATTTAGTCTAAAGAAATTTTTTATAAATAATTAAAACTAAACTAACTTAAACTAAACAATTATAAAAAAAAATTACAGCAAATCACAAAGTTAAAAAGTATGTATTTATCTAGAAAATATTACTTACATTTTTTCAGAATATAATAATTACTCACACACACTTAATATATTGTGGTTTAAGGACATAAGGATAATACATAGCCTAATATTATAGACTGTAAAATTGATGTGTTAAATAAATTAACGTATAAACCAAAGAATGAAAATATAAAAATAAATGACGGAAAAATAACAGAAACGAGTGAAAAACAGTAGGTAGTGAAAATCCACAAATCACATTTACTCGTGAAAATATGCCATTCCTTGTTTCTCTTGCCGTTTTAATAAAATTAAAAAAACTCGAGATTTAACGATCCAAGTTACATCTTTTATATCCTACTACTGTGCGTGATGAGAATTTTCGATCGCAGAAAGTATGTCTATTACAATGTTATATAATCCATTTATAGTTTATGTTAAATCGAATTTGGTAATCATCATTCACAGTCCATATACATTTGTATTAATTTAAATTTTTTAAATCGTTTTGACAAATCTTTTTTTAAACCTACAATAAACAACAGAATTATAATTAAAATATAAACATATTTGTAATTAGCAAATACATTTATTTTTTTCTTAAACGCGTATTGTTTTTTTTTCAATTGTCTTACTACTTACACAAATAATTATTTTTGAAATGCTAGAATTATATTTAAAAATATATGCAGTAAATAAATTAAAATTTAACATTATTCGTTGCTATATATAGTCTGATTCATAAAATATAATATAAATAATATTTTTAAGAGAAACAAAAGGAATGAATAACAATCGTGCAAATTCGGCTTGTTTTTAATTTTAAAACGCATAGGTATTCAAAATGTTTTTTTATTTTTTTTACCCTAAAGTTGGTAAATGTTTTGTTTAAATTATTTAATAAACAAGAAACACTTTTTTTTTCTACCGGATCTCAATAAAACGTTCTATATTTTGTTTTTATAATAATATTATGTAAATGTTATTATTATTATTTTTTAATAAGTATTACGCCTTGTAATACGCAGTTTGCTCGCGGAAAGACACTTAGGCAAACGCGTATTGACTTGAAACAGTAGAATATTATTAGTACCTCCGGTGATGATTTTATGTGCGTACCTATCGCGATTCGTGAAACCAATTTGGTGAATTGCGCTAGACCTTTGATCCCGGTAGTTTCGCAGTCTGCCAATACGACCGTTGGAGACGGTCCAGAGAACGATAAAAGTGATTGGAAGGGAACGCCATCGTCGTCGTCGTCGATTTGAAAATCGTTTTTCCATCACGGGGCTCGCCATATACACACATACCTAACCTGACCTAGCTATATATATATATATATATAAGTTATAAACCAGTAACCAAAGCTAACCTAACCGTGGATGCGAGTGTGGGCGGTAATAACACTGTATATAACGTCCTCGTCCAGTGGTTATACAGAGTGGACCACGAGCACGTTGACGTTATTACGTCGATATTATTCGGAAAAATGTCAAATCTTCGTTAAGCACCACGTATACACACTAGTGAACAGTCCGGGTCGTTGTTCTTCTTTGTCACACAAATTGGCCCTGCGGGCGTGGTAGTGACTTTATATATATATATTTATATTTACGTGTTACTGGTTACTGGTTAGTATCTTCTTGCGTACAGTCGCAATAGCGCGTATAAAGTGATACATTACGGTCAACGCGAAACTTCCTTATAATATGCCATATACATTATTATAAAAACATATAATACGAAATTGTCGGAGACCTTGTCCCCGTTTTCTTCGACATATTATCGACTAAACTCACACACACACTCACACACGTACATACAACTTGTATATTAAATCGTCAGTAAATTTTATGGGGCACTTGAGGTCAACGATCATATTCAGATCGATATCGTTTCTTGTTAGATCCGAAGATTAACAATTTTACAAACGTTACGAACGATCGTTACCTAGTTTATAACATCGTCTCTCAATTACCTATTTTATTGTTGCGACCCCCAAATCAGGTAAACATTTAAGTCAGTCATTTTACGACCCTCTTATAATAAATATAAATTTGAGCTTAATTATCTGTTTCACGAGTTAAAAATATCATAACGAAAGTAATTACACAAAAATGTGTATTTATAAATACCTAATATGTGTGTTAATTTCACTTCGTAATATCATGGGTGTATAATTTAAATAAAAGGTATTTTCGTACATTTAAGCGTTTAATTATTTCTAACCTATGTACGACCCCTAATCTAAAGAAAAACACATAAAAATATTTTATTTTTATAATATGTCAATTTTTGTTTACTGGTTTTATATTTCGATGTATAAATAATTAAGTTCAGAAATATTCGTTTGTGTTTAACAGTATCAGTAATTCAGTATTTTTGTATTAAAATTAAACGATAAAAACTAACTTTATCAAATTTGTTTTATTTTTTTTATAAAAGCTAGCCTATACCTAACAGAGAGTAAATTTGTGGGTCGCCTTAACAAAAATATTGGGAAATACTGATGTAGACAAATATATAATTATTTTATTTTCAATATTAAAATCTCTATAAATTAGAGATAAGTATACCTAGAGTATATTTTTAATATGTGGGTTTATACATACTTTTGTAAAAGTACTTCTATAATCATCTATGTCTAACTATTTTTGTTTAACATTATTTTAATTTTGTTGTTAAAATATTGAATTTGTATTATTGAATATGTTTAATTGTTTCAATGCGTGTGATATTTTTACAGTTTGTTTATCTGTAGGCACTTATTAAATATATTAAATGTTTTCCGTAATCTAAAATAATTTGTAAACTTTTAATATTATGTAGATACACTGATTATGTATATATTATACTATGTTTGTTTATAAATAACAAAGTATTTGCCACACCTATTTGTGTACACGCTATATATTTAAAAAAAAAAACCTTTGAAGTATGTCTAATAAATTGTTTTAGGAGCATATTATTGCAAAAACGGTCTAATTTATTAACGTTTCAACTCTATAGCTGTTCGTTTTAATATATCGTTGACAATTCGAATTCTCGTCTATAAATTGAAAATGTTTGTTTGCACACGCACTGTCTCACTTCTATAATACACTATAATATATATATATATAACGCTACTTTTATACTTATTAGAGGTACGCATAGTTAAAACGCACCTTAACGATCTTAAGGACAACATTAAATTATGATATAAACAACTATAGATTTGTTTTATATATATTTTTACAAAATAATTGAATATTATTATTAAATGTTGTACCGATGGTGTCGTAATTACGGACATTCGATGCAAATTTAATATTTTAATTATATGATAAAACCTATTGCAGATTTAAACTGGACGGAAATGTTTTCTTACAGTATAGATTTAATTTTATCGTTTGTTCGCTGGAGATAAATATATTTGATAAAAATATTAAAGATAAGATAAATAAGAGAGGTAAATATTTATTATACTTGAAACTGAAAACGTATAATATATTTGTTTTTATCATCTCTTAGAAGAATAATGCATGTGGGTTTTAATTAATTTCTAATACTCTTAATTAAATTAATTATTACAACAAATTATTGTCACTGATAAAATACCTGTTTTAAAAGTATGAAATTTAATTATAAATTGTATTGTTCATACTACAAAAGGAGCAAAAAATCATTATTGATAAAAAATACATTTCTATTGGCAGCTTATGATTTATTTCTTTGATGATAGCAAGTGGAATATTTCATTATAAAAAAAACCCATAATGTTTGTTTTCAATATGGAAATAGTTTTTTATTGCATGATTTTGTTAATAAAATAAAATATGACCCCGAAAGCAAGGGTTGCGTGCATCAACTATGGTAATATTCGAATATTCGCAAATGTGTTCGTGTTTTGTCATATTATTTTCATTTTAAAGTATCGATAAAAAAATATTTAATATTGTAGACATAAAGCAAGTGTAAGCATTATTTAAAATTTTGTCACCTTGTTCCTTAGTATGATAATTTTAATTTTTATTGAAAAAATCTAGAATGTATCTGCGTTGTTCTGTATGACAAACAAGTCAGTAGATAGTTAATCGTTAAACCTCTACTATATATATGTGAAAAAAGACTGACTAAAATATGAATTAAAGTATTTATGTATTAACTATACTCACTTTTATACATTATTTTGTTTTTTTTACAACTTTACTAAGAAGTAAGACATATGTGTTTACGCCGTTTTATTTAAATATATACATAAACAGTGATTAAATTTTTTTTTTTTTTTTTCAAATGTGTTTCTGTGTGTTTATTTTATGTGAATAATAATGTAAATACAGTAAAAAGTTACGACGACAATACACAACACATAAAACTGTTATGCTAAACATCAAGTTTGCGCGCATGTTTTAAGTAACATCTGGTTTATTTTTTTTTTCAGGAAATATCTAAATTTATTTCTTGTAACCGATAAGTTTATTACTTTAGGATACATTTTTTTTTTTTTTTTTAAATCTGTAAACTCATTTTTAAATATTATATTATTATATAGTATTAGTAAGTATTATATATTTGAATATATTTAATATATAATTTACTTTTTCGTAATCTCAAATTCGTAATTCACAATTTTTTTTGTACCCGTATAAATAGCATTTTTTTATTTACAAATGCCAATAGTAATGTACTTTTTCGTAATTTTTTGTATCTTAAGCCCTAAATTTAAATCCATCCCAATACTATATTTTTATTTTTTAAAGTTTCACGAGTTATAGCAAAGTAGAAATGTATAGATAAAAATAAAATTATTCTAAATATTATTAAATCATTTTTAATATTGATTCGTAATCATATTACCCTCTCATATTCGAATTTCGCCAAAGGCTTGTGCATTGTATGTGCACAAAAACTGTTGTATCATAAAGTTTAAAGTATATCATAAAATTATTTGACTTTTCTTTTAAATCGCAATCATTCCACTGAACAAAACTTAATTACACGTATTATTTATCGTTTATTATATTGTAATACAATATAATAAATACGTCAATACGATAAAAGATATTAATATAAGTAGGTATACATTATTATATATAAAATTTAATATTATCATGATGTTTCATGCCCAATCATTTTTGAATAATTATTTTATACATTACGTTTATTTTTAAAACAAACATATAATGTTATAGTACCTACTATCCTAGTCAGTTTTTGCATTTGTATTCAGTACGTGGAAAAGTTAACTCAACACGTGGCTATTATTAAGTTTTAATATTAGGTAATATTAGCCTGTTACCTACTAATATTCATCATAATGTAATACATTTTTTTCAATAAAAATATAAAAATAAATCGGTGGCGAAAACCTGTACCATAATAACTCGCTGTATACAGTTGGTAATTATTAATACTAACTGTGTAACTTACTAACTAAAAAAACTAAGTATTAGGTATCAAAAAACAATATAATATGTTTTATTATTAGTTTCGTGTCGTATCGTCGACGTCGTCATCGTGTTTGTCGGGCTGTTCGGAAACAAACGATACAACGTGACTTCTCACGTGCAGCAGCTGCAAGTTATAGGACGCGTAACCATACTTACTGTTGCCCGAATTGTATAAATGGCGCGCATGCGTATTATATTATCGAAATTCGATTTTTGCGCGAACGAATAAACAGAAAAAAAAAACAGAAACAAAACAGAAATATACATAATAACGTGTAGAACTCACGACGGAAATTCATATTATGAAAAAAAAAATATATATAACACGGTAACCGGATACCGGGTATGGCGTATATATTGTTGGTGTGCGCACATTGAACATATTATTGTGTTTGTACAATCCGCGGACGTGTTTGGCGATAAATATTTCGGGAGCGAGTTTCACAATAGACGATTGTAAGTTTTGTTATCGGAATATAACTAGACGACTCGCTCCAACTGCTGTTGTATTTGTGAAGTCATTCGGTGGGCGCAGTGGCACAATGGAATCGACGTGGAAAATAAGACGAACAAATAAAATAAAATACGATCCGAATAAGGTGTCCGACAAATATTTCAAGATTGCTATTATATTCTATTTCTAGGTAGGTGATGACAGTTCGGATGACGTATTACGTATTTACGTGGCTGCGACTCGGTCACGTACAAGATGTAATTTTGGTATATACGTACATGTACCTAGGTACATGTATGGTGAAAAAAGCTCTACTTATTCCTTATAAAATAATAATAATAATAATAATAATAATAATAATGTATAAAAGACGAAACAACTTGAAAACATGACCTTTTTTCCCCCTCGTCAACCTCCTACTATTTTCAAGTTTCTCGATAGACCCGTCATAATAATATGTACATAACGCGTACACTTCTATATAATACATTATTTTATATTATAAGTAACTATAGCGACTAAAAGTGTATTTTCACTTTTCTCTATTGCCGCATAAACTGTTAAGCAAAAATAAATCTGTTCTATGGCCAAAGTGGTGTAATACTTTTAATATAGTCCTATACGTTTAGTGTAATTATTTATTTATTGCTTTATTTACTTAATTTTTTTTTTATATCAAATTGTTATTTGTTTTTTTCTTTTTATTATTATAATTATCATTCTTAATCGTTTAGAAAAATCGTATAATTTAAAATATAAAAATAAAAATATATAAAAACATATCGGATACAATATGTAAAACTAATATGTCAATTCAATGGAATTACTCCTATTAACGTTTTCTAGTGCAAAATATTATCGTAGCTATTACATACACAATATTCCGTAGTAACTTTTCAAACGTGAACACTTTATATGTACACAATTCTGATAAATAATACGTTATTGAACGACCCGTATTCTAAGAACAATCTAAAGAAAGTTTCAAATCACAATCTGCGAATATAAAATATAAATATTTTTAAATCTATAACAGGAAATCATGCTTTTATATAATATAATATTAATTATTATTATTATTTACACACAATCATGGTTAAATATATAGGTATGTCAGCAACTTTGTGATACGCAGATGTAATGGCGGCTACTGGCAGTGAATTCATTATCAATTATTATTATTAACAAATTACAGTAATAATTGGTCACACGTAAATATTGAGTGAGATATTTCACATGATTTAAGCAGGCAATAATAATTTACTCTATGAATCACTCCCAGCTGAGATTTTCTTTCATGAAATATCATGGAATAATAATACATGCGCAAACTATAACAATATTTTACAAAGTTGCTGACATATATATATATATTTAGCCCTGCACACAATGATATAATCTCATATATAATTTGGTACATTTTAACACAAAAGAAAAGTGCTTTGTCAGAATTTTAATATATATATATATATATTGAGCTGGTACTAATAATCTAACCTAACCCCTTTCTTATAACATCGCGTGACATGGGGGGAGGCGGATTTGGGAATTCCTTCTCTTCATGCTACATCGCTTATTCAGTTATAAAACTATTGTTACAAACAAATTTACAAGAAATGAGGAGTTCTATATCGCCTCTTTTTTTACTCTTCAGTATACAATAAAAACCCTTATATAATTTGGTCATCTCTCTGATTAAACTGTCTCTTGAATTTTAGATTCTAAACGAAGAGAGGAATGTATTGGTTATATAATGATGTTTTTTTTATTATTATTATTATTATTTTTATTTTGTGTCTGAAAACATTTTTTTTTTGGGTAGAAATAATGGTTCGATTACCACAAATAGGGTATGCTTTCGGTAGAAAATTACATATAGTTGGTACTTTACTTAGCTAATTTTTCGAATTTCTCAAAATTTTTTCTTTGGGCGAGGAAAAACTACAAAAAATCACGGAAATCGTAATTTGACGAAATTGATTTTAGATTTTTCATGATACTTCATGTGGTTTTAATAGTCTGAAAACATTTTTTCGTGTAAAAAAACCGGTCCGATTACCATAAATAAAGTGTGCTTTTGGTAGAAAAATACATCACGTTGGTACTTTATTTGTCTTATTTTTTGAATTTCTCAAAAGTTTTTCATTGGTGTATGAAAAATTATCAAAAAGTGATGGAAAGTTGGTAAAATTACAGTTTCTGTTAATTTGATTTTAAATATTTTCTAATAACCAATGTTGTCTTGAACGTAGGGGCTCGAAAATTGTTTTGAGTAATCTCATAGGTAATATACACATGTGATAAAATTTTGGTTATAAGTGTAATATACTCTATACCTAACTGAGTTTTTCTCAGAATCGTATTTTTGAATGCAATTTTATTGCATTCAAATCTTGATTATAATAATCCACTAATTCTCCGAGGGCCGAATGGACGAAGGAAGAACTATGAGAATTGACCTTTCCGTTTTAATCATTTTCACTTTTTTATATTAATTTCCATATCAGGTTTTCTATTGGTTCTAGTCTTTTTTGTTTCTCTGCAGTATAATTTCAACAATGTCCAGCTTAGCTATTCCCATGCAGACACGTGTATTTTTCTCGCTTAATACACTTGGTATCACACTGAATTACTGTATTCTCAGCAGTGCTTTGGTTTTTATAAAATATAATTGAAAATTGGCAGTTATCTCGATATTTTCTTCTTAATCGGTTTAAGTATGCTATAAAGTATAAAGTATGTATGTCCGGTAAAAAATAGACTCAAGTGGAATTATAGTGATCCTTGTTATTTTTCGGTACATCTCTTCAAGTTGAGTTTAAAATTCATCTTCATTTGAAACCGTATGGCTTGCAATTTTTTCAGGTAGTCTTTGTACAATTGATGTTTTGCACGTTTCATCGATTATCCTGCCCACATTGGGGCTCCGTGCAATATAAACAACTGTAAACGACATACGCCAGCAGTGTTCTCTTACATTATACTTTGGTCTCGTAATGATAATTATGATCTTCTTTATATTTTTAGTATTGCAGTTAATAAGTTTAGTTAATAATAAAAAATAAATTCATGATATTCAGGTCAGATTAAAAATATTTAAAATGTTAAAATGTTAAATAAAATTAGTTTTACAGTATCGTTTGTGTTCAGACGTCGTATTGTAAACATGGAATATTGTTACTTCTCAGCTTATTTTTTCCCCTATTTCCATTATCTGTAATATTATAATTTATACTACACAATATTATCATCTTAGTGATATATATATATATAAAATTCAACTCTATAATCACTATTTGTACCTAACTTATTTAAGTATTATTTATTTTATAAGTTTAGAATGATGGTTATAATAATAGAGATAATTCTCTCAAGATAAGACTATAGTATTAATATAATGTTTGTAATTCTGTATAATGTATATTATATAAATATTTTTATTCGCTATTAATATTTATATATCGATAATCTATTATTTATCCTTAGGACATAGGTCATTGTATTCGAATTAGGTATTTATCTGTGTTGCGTCTGAATAACAATCACGCTATTCGGATAATTTTGTAAGTTTGCTGCTGGAATCGCAGTCTCAGTAAATACTAATATTACGATTTTAATAACTGATAATGTTTATCATTTTCAAACACAACAATAGAATTAACTACGTGGCTCAGGAGAAGCGTGTTGTCCTTAGAAAATATACTTTGAGTTTAAGGAACCTAAAACTATATTTATAGGGTAGTTCTTAAATTGAAAAACAAAATTATGTATAGTTTAAATATACTGAAAATTATAGATTAAACACGAAACACCCGGAAGAAGTGTTCAATATTTTCGAATATTATATAAAATATAATAGATACCCAAGTGAAATATATTTTATGTCTTATTTATTATATTATGAATGTTTTAATACAAATCAAAGAAATCAAGAATTATATAAATGACTGTATACTTTTTATTGGTTTTATTTTTTTAATGGAGACTTGTTAATATTTATTCATTATAAGTATACCGTTGTATAGAAACTTGATAAACTCTGTATGAAACATATTTAAATGATTTTCGCAGAATTTTAATTAAAGTCTATTGTGCTTGTTGGACGTTTACAAATTGATGAATATAATATGAACGGTTTAAAATGTCACTAAAGTTAAGAATTTCAGTTGAACAACTTGAAAATGCGTTATATCCTTATAACCTCGTGTTAAGCACCGTGTAAGGAATTTTAAGTCTTATGTGTATTTATTTGGTTACTAAATAACACACGATTTTCATGTACTTGGAATGTTACCTATACAATAATGATGTAATATGTATGTATATACCTACCTACCTACCAAATGTCAATAAACTGTTTTGTAAAAAAAAATAAATGATACTTTTCCTTAATATAATATTACTGTTTCGTCGAGACCATTTCTAGTTATATCTGGTTAGATCATATTAGGTTAGGTATGCTTCATTTCATAGAAAATAAATAAATTTATCGTTTCCATGTAATTCATATTTATCTGTAATGAGCAATTTATATGTTTAATAGGTATTCTATGAAAATCCAAGTGCAAATTATTAAAATGTAATGAATATATTAAAATATATATGTTAGTTTTCGGTTATATGACATTAGAAGTATTATTATAAAATATTTAAGGTTATCGATAAGCTGAATTTAAATTAATGTTTAATAATGGAAAGTATTCATTTTAGTTAAATCAGATTCTATATTAGAGACATTGGATAACACCAGATTGAATAAATATTTTTGTTGTCTATGTATTATAGTTTTATGAAATTAAGTTTAATAAATTTTACATAAAAAATTCATGTTGACGCATTAAAAATTAAATCATATTTAATATACCTAGATAATTATTATAAAATTAAATAATTTATAGGTATGTTATATTGTATTAGAATAAATTTATTTATATTTTGTTATGTAAATTGTTAACGTGGAATGGTATAAATTATTGCAGTGATGAATCTCACCCAATTATTTTCCATTAATTTATTGTTTTACACAATGGTGAATATCTCATAGAATTTATATTGTATAAATTGATAATGCAATTATACATTTTTACATTAAGGTCGGGACTAATGAAATTTGAAAATTGAACAAATACTAATGTATTTTTTAAATGGAAAGAGTCTAAATGTAAAAATTACGTATAAAAAAATATACCATATTCACATTTATTTTTCATGCAACAGATATACCAGTAAAAATTAATCCTATTGCTTTGTGGTTGACCTTATAATATAGTTCGCGATACAATTTATGCTCTTGCCTTTTGAATTAAAAGAATTTTACTTATTTCAATCTTAAATAAAACTACAGGATTTTTATTGAAACGATTTCTATGCAATCTCTATAGCCAATCAAGAACATCTACGATCCATTAAAGTTATTAAATTGAATTGAAGTAAAAATTAAATTTATCTTATGTCATAAAATATTATCTAATCATATCACTGATACTAATTAGTATATATTAAATTCATTATTGATAATATAAAATGTGAATTTTTAAATTATAGTTACTTTGACTAATATATAAAAATATATTTATTGAAGTCTTATAATAATATAATCTATAATAGAGATCTCAACAAAAATGTTTGAGAAATTTTAGGACGATTACGTTTAACTAAACGAAGTACAAATATATATATATATATATATATATATATATATATATATTTATACACATAAAGTTTTAGATAAAAGATAAAGGTATAAATGTCAATAGTTACTATTAGAATTATTATAGTTTTAATAATGATTAATACGTCGGTGGCGATGAAATCAGAGTAAAATAAATACTCGAAGAAAATGTTTAAAAATATTTTCATCATACTGTATGTCTCTACCTTGTACCTATATATATTAATACATATATATATATATATATATATATATATATTAAATAATAGTACATACTATCAACTTTAAGATTTATATTATCATTTTTATTATTAATCTTTTTTTTTTTTAATATAAAGTAGGCAACAGGCTATAATATTACTTGTATTACTTTTTAATAAAAAAAAAGATTTTGCATAAATAAATATGGGAAATTTGAAGATAGTATAATAAATGAGTACATTTTTATGAACATTTTGATGTGTTGAGTTCCAATATTCATCAAGATTACGATTTTTATGGATTATTTTTATTTACTTGAAAAATAAAAATTTTTACGTCATTTACTTAAGCATTTCTTCTTTTTTGATGTGTCTATTAGTTTCAGATGTTGGCGTTAATCATTGATATACGAGATTTGTTAGTTGCATTTCGGAAGAGTTTTACCGAAATTTTGTCCAACCATGTTCTAAGGTTGGCTAGCGAAAATGTTCTTAATCTTCCAGGTGATCTTTTGCTATAAAATTGTTCTCGTAGGATACGTTGGAAAAGATCATATCTACACTTGTTCCGCATAATATGTTCTAAGTACTGAAGTTTCCTGTATTTAACTGTTACAACTAATTCCTTTTCCTTTCCCATTCTACGCATTAGCTCAATATTAGTAATTCTCTCAGTCCATGATATTTTCGAAATTCTTCTGTATAACCATAGTTCAAATGAATGTAACTTATTCGAAGTGGTTTTACGTAAAGTCCACATTTCCGCACCATATAAAATGATGAGATACTGAGATGCTACGTGTTCTCAAGCATCTCAAGAGAGGTAAAGATATGGCTCTTGAATAACGCACTTGTTGAATTAAATATATTTCTGACTTTTCCAATATGACACTTTATTTCTTTCACGTTATCCCATTGTTATTCTTGTCTTCTTAGCTATTTCTATCTCCCAGGTCAACAATTTGTGGAATCATTCCCACGCTCACCGATGGCTTCCCTGCTTCCAGTGTTAATTAAATTATAAAATTTCAATTATATAAAATTCTTAAAATCGCCATCTCGAAACTAGGAAATCAATACATCAAAATATTCATAAAAAAATACTATATTTAATTTGGTTATCTTCAAGTTTCACATAACTTAAAAAATTAAAAATATTTTATTTTTATTTTTTTACTAGATGTCTAAAACTAAAAAAATCATATGGGTAATAGTTGAGCCCATTGCCTGAATAATAATTTTTAAAATATTACAAAATACATTAGTTTTAATTTATAATTTTTTATAGAATAATTTACCATCATTTATTTCATTTAACATCAATACTAGATAGTATACAAAAATATGCAATTAATTATTATAATGAACAATATAATTGAAGACATTTTTTTCATTTGTAATTTTGTACCTCAAATGCAATTATGAATATACAAAATATTTAAAAATTCAGTCACATACAACAACGGTTATGATAATATTATGAATATCGTATAGTTATATAGGTTCTATAATTAAATTGCTTATTGAAATCTATATTATTACTGAAATTGCAATTTTTTAGATTATTTAACTAAAAAATGTTTCCAGTGATAGTACCTATTTGAAATTTTAAAACTTATTCATCTGGAATATATATACATATAAAAAACAGTCACACTGTATATTGTGCTGCTTTTGATTTGTGAGTTACGACGGTTGTACCCGCGAGCCGGGAAGAAGATATGAGATATATTATGCGAATAATAAGAAAAGTTTTGCAGGCAAACCCATTTTCGGGAAAATTTACCTATACCCTAAAGATCGCAACGACAGCTCACCAGCGCATTCATTTGAGAAAATGAAATATTCGTTAAACAAATGACGTTAAATTTTAGTCTAATATAATATATTATATTATATACACTATGATGTTTGATTTTGAATACATTTAAGCAAATAATGTCCCGTAGAACTAAACTTTTAAATCGATTCCAACGATTAAAATTAAAAAAAAAAATGTAATTAATGGTGTTTAATAATGAAATAAAGTCTAGTAATATTAGTTTATAGTATGATAAATATTATTAGGAAATTGTATGGGCGCATTATATTGCCTATACATTTGAAACAAATGTTCCAATTTTCTTATGAATTGATGTCTGAAGCAGATTTTACATTAGTAAATTCAAATTTCATAATAATGTTATAAAAACACATAGAAAAGAACAAATGGATTTTTTAATGATTTATCGTAGTAATTAAGATAAAGTATATTATATTTTTATATATACTATATTAGAATGACAGATAATATAGTGTTCTATATATAAGTGGAATTGTTTTAAAAAATAAACATATACTATACATGCATTGCATAATAAAATTAATCAAGTTACGAAAAAAAATATAAAAAATTATCTCAAAATGACAACATTTCAGAAAAGCAATAAAAATAAAATAAATTTATAAATATGCAATATAAAACTTAGACTGTAGAATTTTGCTTAATTTAATTACTGTAATACATTCTTATAATAGTCTTCTTATCTTTATTTTTATATAACTGTCAACAAGTTGATGATAAATAAATAATTTTAATATCAATATTATAATATTATGTACTAACATTTAACTAAAATAAATTTTAATAAATTTATAATTCTAAATATTATAACTTAAACTTTACCGTTTTACATATTTTTAAATAATTATCTATTTTTAATGATGTTATACCAACTTTTTTTTTTAATAATAAGTATAAATATTCGTAATTAAAGCTTAAATAACTCTTTGCAGCAATTTAAATATTTTATAAACGCTAATGAAAATGAAAACTTTTATAATGAACTGACCCATTTTTGAAACTTATATGTCATAAATATAATAATTTACATTGAAATTCAAAACAAGTAAATAAATTTCAGAGATCATAATATTATGACATACTAAACATTCTAAAGTTGGTTTATTTAGTTCGAACGCAATCATTACTAGTATAATATTTTATTAAATGAGATATATATTTATGTTATATAGGTAGAAACAGTTTTAAAATTCATGTTAATAAGATAATAATTTCAATGTCTTTTCTAGACATCCATTATTATAATGAACAGTTAATATATATATATATATATATTTGTCAATGTAAACAGTTTTTAATATGCATGTTAACATTTTAATGAAGTTAATATAAATATAAGGTAGTATTCTTATTATTATTATGTTTGGTAACCATTTGACGGTTTAAATCTAAATAATAAGTAAATATTAAAATACCATCGAAAACATAAACATAAGCCTTTAATAATAAAACTAATTGATAAAAATTCTGCATAGGTACATTTATAATTTATTGTAAAATACAAATCCTAAATCAGCTGTAATAACTAAAAATAATTTAATACTGTTTTTAATTTATATTTTTTCTTTTAATCTTAGATAGAAATATTAAGTAGGTATTTAGTTTAATTATATTTTTTATCAATGTTATAGAAGTAAATTCTACAAATTCAAATTTAAATAACTAATTTAATTGAATAATATCAATATTTATATTGTATAATCCACATTATACCATAATAATTAAATTCATACAAATAAATAACGTTGTTCACGTTATTCATAATATTATGTTATTAAAATGGATTATATTTTATAATATTTAATTTAAAAATAATTATTTTTAATTCTATAGAATAAAAAATAAATAATTAAAAATATGATTTTTAAAAGTATTTGACAAGTTGAAAGAGAATTATAACGAATTTTTAATCCCACACAAGAATAATTATTTGAGACTTAGTATAATACGTACTTTGTAAAGAGAGTTTTGAACATTTTTTTTTACAAGTTAAATTGATTTTTATACTTTAATGTTAATAAATTTCATTGATTTTCATTTAACTGTACATTAATAATTTCTCCTTTTATTATTAACTAATTTATTTATTTTAGATTCTGAGCGAAGCTATTGTATTGTAAGCTAAGTATTGGTTTTACTGAGATGTTTTTTTTATGCATGAAAACATTTTTTCGAATAGATATAATTGTTTGATTACCAAGATTAGGGTATGCTTTTGGTAGAATTGCATCTAGTTGTTATTTTATTTGGCTCATTTTTCGAATTTATCAAAAGTTTTTCCTTAAGAGAAGAAAAACTACCAAAAAAATAGCAGAAAAACGTCAAAATTACAGTTTCTGTTATTTTAATTTTTTTTTATTTCGTGATAACTAGTTAAGTTTTGATCGTAAGAATTTGAAAATTATTTTGAGTAAATACTCAAATAGGTAATATACACGCGTGTTAAAATTACGGAATAAATTATCAGTGTAATATATTGTAATATATTGAGTATCGCTCAGAATTGTATTTTCTACATGCAATACCATAGCTTTTATATCTTAATTAAATCAACCACTAATTTCTTCGAGGACCGATGGGATGAAGGACGAACGTCTGAAATCAATCTACCTGCTTTTTTTAATACACATAATTCCTAAACAAATACTTGGATTTATATAATAGTTTTGAATTTTTGATTAGGTAATGAAATGTCAGATATTTTAACGGAATGAACTATTTAGTAGTACATAATAATAACAAAATGAATGATGCACACCTACTATATATTATAGAGTGAGACTTATATAATTTTATCAAACCTAAATTGAAATGGACATTTTCTAAATTAAATAATAATAAAACATCTTGCAAAATGTGATAAATGATGTAAGAACGTTCGATAATGTGATACAAAATGCATATGTTATATACTTTCTGAAAAACAAATTTAATGCTTAAAAAATGTTCTTTTATCCGAAATCAAATGTATCGAAAAACAAAGAAGACAATTTTATTCATTTTATCAACGAAGTCGCGTTTATCTTTGAAAATGCCTAAGCCAGAATGAATTATTGTATTATTATGTTAATAAATGTACTGTGGAAATATAAAATAAAATATATATATATAAAGACCCACTAGGATTGTTCGAATTGAATAAATTGAAAAAAATATTCAATTCAATTGAGAACAAAAGATAATAAGTCAATCAATTGTTATATTGGACTAATCAATAATTAATTGTGAATTAAATTATTATTTTTTCAACCTTACCATGCATATCTCCATAGAGTTTTAAAACAAGTAGGTATATTATTAGAATAGTATTGTTATAACAGGAAATATTTTAAATTTCATTAAAATAAAATCTTGTGCATTTACCAGTTTAGCGGGCTAGATGATAAAACGTAGTCATTAGTAAGGTAACATATTTAATGGGAAAAATGTAATATTAAATTATAATAATATTCTTTATATTTTTTAATTAAAAATACAAAATAAATGCAATATACGAATAAACCTAATATAAAAATGTGAAAAACTTAAATTATGTTTTTATTAAGTGAAATATTTTAAAAATTAAGACAAAAACAACATGTTCTATTACAACTAAAATATCGAGGTAGATGCTGGATGGAATGTGTTTTTGTCAGTAAAATTCTTTATTAAATAACTAAAATTAACATTTTCGTTACTTCTGCAACTTCACAAAACTTTGAATAAAGTAATGTTTTTTTATCTAAACGAATATTTTAGAAACAAATGTATATTAATATAACTACACTATCTATCTTATCATAGATATTCTTCGCAACGATATCATTTTATTTTGTCCAAGTCAATATTGAATATAATATGATTACGTTTACAAGTACAAGTGTACAAATTGAATACTGATTTTGACTGAATTAACTAGGCGAAAATGAATATTATTTATTTAAGATATATTATTATATTATCGTCAAATTGAATGTCAATGTAAAATATTTGTGCAATATTAATCGATGTACATGAATTATTATGTTCAGTGGCTAGTTATTGACGGGTTTTAGACATAAATATACTACTATAAAATATAAATGCAATCCATTTATGACTAGTCAAATATTTTCACTGTTTGAAGCCTACTAAGCCTACTTGAAGGCTAATTTTATTGATGACATTTAATAATAATAACGACACCGTTGATTTTCATTTATAAAAATATCAAAGTTGTCGACACCTTAAATTAGGTATTTCTATAAAAAATATATTTTATTTTTCTGAAATAAATTAATACTATATTATTGTAGTATATTATATTACGCACATCATTCTTGGTATGGGAAAAAAAAATAATATCACGTGTGTTGTTTAAAAAAAAATTATATAAATCTTTTACTCTACGTTATGTTTCGCATAGACGTCAAAAATTATTAAATAAGTAGGTAGATCGTGTGTCCAAATAGAAAAAGAAAATTTTTTTTATATTATAATAATATATCAAAGGTGTGAATAAAAACGTATTTATTTTTAATTTAATAAAAAATGCTCCGGCGTATAATATAATACGATAATAAATAATATATATCTAATAGGTATACAATTGTTTATAATATATTGTTGTCAAATATTAGTCATTGCAACAGATGATAATGCTATTAATAATAATAATTTATGTTATATTATTTTTGAATGACGGACGACGCCGTGTGTTGTCGCGTGTACCGGATGCAAATATATGATTATTAAATAATAATAATATTTTGTTTAACTCTGTGCGTAGTTTACGAAATGAATAAAGATTAGATTAGAAATTTGTTTTTTTCTACAGATTATAATATTATGATACATTCAGGTTTATTTTATTCAGTTGATATAACTTTTGCAGTCGGTTGAATTTATTACACACGCGCACAACATGTGACGTGCAAGCTCTCACGGATAGCTGCTCCGCGAATAGCGCGTCATGATGCGTGCCATTGCAGTATATTTAACAATACTATACGTTACAATCACATACCGTACATAATTAATAATTACATTTTCAATTATTATGATTTTTACTAATTTTTTCGTACGGTGTTTTGTTTTCGGTCTATATATTATGTTATAGTATTTTGCCTCTCCAAAATACGACATTTTAATCGCGAAGCGACTAAGTTGTTTAATTTTTACACAAACGAATGATGAAATATAATATTATTATTATAAAATACAATTAAATGTTATGACAATTAACACTTGCACGCATATGTTACACGAGCATATTAAATTCCCCAAAATATCATCAAAATTACAACAAGTATATCGTATTATTATAAATAATTTAAACGCGAATAGTGCTCCAAATAGGTACTTACCTAATATTATGGTAACGTTGTATTATTATTATACACCACTATTTGGCACAATACACGAGTACAACTGAGTAAAATCACGGCGCATATCCAGTAGTATTCGTAAACAGAATAAAATATTATCGTAGAAAATACGATCGATTTTATTCCTTCGACGGATTCGAATAAAAAATTAACCAAATTTATACGAAAAGACATTTTTTTATTTGACGTTTACACAATCACGTATTTATACGAAACAATATAAATAAATTAATAATTATTGTTTTGTCATCTTCGTTTGGCCAATTGACTCTGAAAGTATAAGAATAATATTTTTGATAATACATTTTTTTGAAGCTATTATTGTTATTATTGTTTTGTTAAAACAGACAAAAAGACAACTATCATTTTATTATTATTAGTTTGGTTAGAACATAAAAAGTAAAACGATCATAACGAGTAAATAAAAAAATATTATTATTAGTTAGATTACTCGCCCAAGAAACATATTTTTAAGTGTAAATAATTCTAATAAAGTACCTAAACAAGTACGACATAATCATCATATGAATTCAACGTTATTAAGGAAACCAATTAATATTTTATTGATAAAATGTTGAATTCTTATAATAAACAATAATAATATTATGCACGATGATACTATCGGCATTATTATAGTTTGAGTATTGGGATCTGTTTTATTCTATACCGTATATAGACTAGTTCACATGAGACGGTTTCACGTTTGTATTTTATATTTTAACTGAGAAAAGATAGTAGTAGACATTCAATTTTATTATAATTATTTATTATGATTTGTCACGAATTTTGTGTTAAATAAATAATATTAATTACGAGATTTAGTTTCTTTCAATAAATAATTAGGTACCTACATTTTGTTACGCGCGTATAATACTATTCGGAAATAATAATGATTTTGATTTCATATTATCTATTTTAAACATTAAAATAAAATAAAAAGCTATGCTACGAATTACGTGGTATATTATACTATATTATACTACGTAGTAACTAGTAGGTATCATCACGTATCACATTTGTGACGTACATTGGCGGTCGGTTGCAAATAATATTTTGGTCTACACGCGGGGTAGAGTAGAAAATAGAAGAAAGGGTCTTAGGTAATAGTTGTTTAGATGAAAAACTATACACAAGCATTTTGGTCATATATTCACCTTTTTTCACCCCTTGAGGGTTAGTATCCAATAAAGAAAAATGGCCAACGAAACCAAAAATCTAAATATTCTATGACGTTTGCTGGTCGTTAACGAAACGAAACCCACCTCCGTCGGTTCTACATATACGTAGAAAAATTCAGCTCGTATCATCAACAACCTCTTATACATTTGCCCTCAATTTTTTTATTTTCTCGCTTATATTTTACTTGTAAAAAAATAAATAAAAAACACTTGAATAGTCTCGATACCAGTTTGACTTGGTTTATTTTAACTCTTATTTTCTTTTCTTTTTTTTAAACAGCTTATCGTTACCCTTTAATACATACACGACGTATATATCTATATATACATTCTAAAACTGGATATCTACACCTTTTTCTTTCCTGACCTTTAACCATATCCGTTTAGATTGGTTTTATTATCCATTCTTAACTTTCACAATATCTATCGTCGCTTTAGGTACTTTAAACTTATTACATTGCCTTTAATCCTTTACATTTCGAATAGGTACTTTATTTATTGTACATTAAATATTTTATTTTTTGTTCTGCTTTAAATAATCAAATTATTATTATCCTATTACGTTTTCATTATTGTATGGAATTCATTTTAATAACATGTACGTATAGTGATGTAGAGCTTAAACGAGTCATAATATTCTACACTTTATTATATAAATAGTTGGGATATATAATATTTAAATTACAGACAGAGGTAATATATTTATTTTTATTAAAAACTGATCCTACATATTGCATCTGCGAAATATAAGTGAATTTGATAAAAAAAACAAAAATACTTTTAATATCTCAGCACCACATTATGTTACATCATTAAAAATAACTTTACGGTATTATTTTGACATTATCATATTACATATTTTAATAATATTGAAAGACTAGTATTTTTAATTTATTTCGTTTTTGTCAGATGTGTTCATGATTCCCAGTACATAATATTATATTTTGTTTCGCGATAGTCCCGAATAAATGAATAGATTTATTATAGTTGGTGTATTAAGATGTTTAATTAAACGTGTTACGAGATATTTGTGCTGGGCGTCAATTGAATATTTTGTTTTCGTTAAAACGTTTATTTTACAGTTATATATATATGTATAAAACTGTTTATCTATTAACAACGCGATTAAACTTCTTGCCATTTCGTTTTGGTGAAAACCATAATCATGCGTTCGGGTTTAAAAACCGTAAGCAACTTCGGTTGTGCGCGATGAGCGCCGAACGCGAAATATCCCACATAAAAGGTTTGGACAGGTAAAACGGTATTATATTTTTTCAACAGCTCCTCTAAGTAGGACGTCGGTTTCATAATATTATTATTATTATACAACGAACGAAATTATATATAATAGAAGTAAAAAAAAAAAAAAACTATACGGGTTTGTGTGCACGATGAGAGTGAGTCCTACGTTTGCACACCGACACTGACGCGGGCTCGAAATTCAATTATTATTGTTATTATTATTATTATTATTATTATTCAGCGTCAAATACCGGTTTTCCAATATATATATTTATTTTTATTGTCGAATGGTTTAATACGTTTCTTTCGCCGGATTACATACGGCGGTTTATTCGACCGACTCACGGAACCGCGTCCGACGGACCCGAGTACTTGCTCTATTCGCGTGTGTCACTATACTTTTAGAACGTATTACGGACGTATCGTTTGTTTTGGTTTGTGGCGTTTTTTCCGTTTTGTTTTTGTGAAAAACAAATCGCTATTGTAGTCGTCGAGTGAAAAACTTTATCGATATGGGTCACGCTTGTTTGTCAAAATGAAAAAGAAATATATATCATCTAATAAACGTGTTTGTGTAAAATGATTTTTCGACCAACGACGAAATTTCATACGAAAATTCGATTCGATAAATAAAATGCGCACCGAGTCCGCGACAATAACGCTAACGAATTAAAGACAATAATTATTTCGCAACGAATTTCATGCGTTGTATTTTAATAATTGTGTTTTGGATGTGTAATATATATATATATATATATATTATTAAATTAAAATATACACGTCACGAACGCACGTACAATCGAAATCAGTCATATGCAAAGCTGTATCCATCCGGCGAGAAAAATAAATACGTACATTTTCACCAGAATTCCAATGGGAAATTCGAAATTATAATTTATATATTTAATTTGTACTCCGTATAACATTACTAAATATTGTTTACTCGCAAAATTTAAATTGTATTCAATGTGAATTTATATATATATATACGACAAAAACAAATGCATATTGGGTATCTACTATATTATAAATTTATAACCAACGAGTGATCACTGAAATGTGACATTATTTTGAAAACAATACACCAACCAATAATACACATTTTTATTAAACATTACCAACAACTGATTGGATTAAAAATATGTAATTAAATTCAAAATAAATTGACTATGCGAAATATTATTTTAAATATAATATTATTATGTATTGTATTTTTGTAATGATATTATTGGTTATTATATTTAAGAATTATACTCAAAACATTTACATAATATTTTTTTTTTTATTATTATTTTCGGAATATTGATTAAGATAATTATTTAGCTTTTATTCTTAACTGATATAATATCAAATAATAATTTATAAATATAACAAGTTTTTATTTTTGTTTGCTTTTTTTTCATTATTTTAATCATATACATATTGGTATCAAATATATACATTTCAATTGTTAAATTGATAAAATTTTAATGTTAATTGTATAATGATAAAAATCGTTAAATCATTTTCTATATTTTTTTTTTTTTATCGTATAAATACTTTTAGTACCTATTAAGATTTACTAATAATAATATAAAATAGCATGTATAACTACTTATACATTAAAAAGATTTTTTTATACGTCTAGACAATCCCTTAATCCATTATATTGAACCCATCAACTGGTTATTTCTAGAAGACATTCATAAGAATGGAAAATGTATTTGTTTTTATTTTTATGTGACATTGCAAATGGGTCGGTTGAACGCTTTAAATTATTTCGTATTTGAGAAGATTTCGAGAAACCCACTCTATAGTGCTTTTTCATTAAGAGACATATATAATCCGAGTCATTTTCTTAAAGTTTTTATCATTCAACCAATAAGCTAAAGTAAATCGAATTCATTTTTACTTTGAAACGGATTTTAAACAAATCTCACAATATATAATACGGTTTATAATATAAATGTTTCAATTTTTCAAATATTTCGGAAATCGATCATTGTATTATAATGTATAATTATAATAACACGTATAAAATGAAATAAATTAGTTATTACAAACGATAGTAAATAAAATCTGCTTTGTAAATATTATATTGTTTAAATTGTACCGCAGCCAAAACATAATTTCTATGTAGAAAAATGAGTTATACATATAATATTATAAAACAGATAAACATAAAAAAAAAAAAAAACTAAAAAACAAAGTTTCTACTATACGGCACTGTAAAATATGTATGCATAAGGAGAAATGACCAGAAAAACTTTCAAAATATTTCGATTGGTCAGTAGATGGATTCGAGGGTTCGTTTGGCAGGAAATGAAGATGGATGTTTTGTGTGGGGTATGAGCGCATAAGAAGGACAACAGCAACGGATACATCCTATGGGAATCTGTGTGGGCTGACCCTAAGATTTGGCAATGGTCCTTATCCCCGGGGAGTATCCGAAGAACAACAAACGAGAAATTTTTATTCTAGTTCCGAACGGAAAAGGTCCTCCGTGACTACGAAAGACTGTATAGATTAGTCCGCAGAGTATTTGAAACTAAAGTGCCATTTTATCATAGTGCTAAGCAAGTGATAACGAACAAGGATAAATTACCAAAATGTTTAGAAGGTCGAAACCGTATGCTATAAAAAGTCGCCATTTCCGGCCATTTTTCATTTGAATACGTATGGCATTATAAGTTAAACTTTTCTTAAATTCTTTGTGTTATATATTCAAAACCACGGCAACATTTATTAATCACATTTACTTAGGGAATTTTTTTTTATTTCGTATAACGATATGACGTCACTAGATATATTACATGTTGGTAAATTACATAATAAATTGTAATTCTTATAATACAGGTAAATACATTTTTTTTAACCAGTAAAAAGTGAAAGTATCAAATTCGTTTAATAAATAAAACAATTTAATACAAAATTGAAAATTATACTCAATGTGTACAGTTATAAATTGAACAAAATATGCAGTAGTAAGTGTATTAAAAATTGATGTTGATGTCTACACGTTCTATTTAAACTTTCATAAGTAGCTAAGATGAAGGTATTATATATTATGTCGTACTGATATATCAAAATTGTAGAAAATTCACTTCGAATAACAAATGAAATTTTAACTGTATATTTACTTAAACACGCACACACACACAAACACGTTATCGTGTATATATTGTATATAAACGTTAAATATTACAACACGAAAACGCTATCGGGTTATTTTCTTGTTAGTAAATTTTGAAAATCAGATATCCCACTACTACGTACTAAGTAGAAATAGCAAAAACGCGTACTGTTTATAAGGTCTGCTGCAATTGTTAGAAAAAACAAGAGAATTTTATTTATTAACACGGCCACAGAATTTGAAATGAGTACCTCAAATTTATTAATTGTGGCGATAGAACCCACGGTAAACGTAGTATATGCGCATTGTTATTAATTAATGTAAACGCCAATTTATTAACAATTCAAGTGATCTTAAATAATTCTTATTTTATAATAAATATTAAAGTGATATTTTACTATATACAACGAATAGGTACTTATCATCGGTTATATAATATTATATCATATCGAAAACTCGTAAGTCTCTAAGAATGATAATCACTTGCGGCTTCCATAATTTTATAACTAATTTCTATAATTATCACAATGTCTTAAATATATAGTACATAGACACACATGATGTATATACGCAAATATATTTTTCCCGCGTATTCATAATATATTGTTGCGTGTCAACCAGATCGACTTTATCTGTCTCAGAATAAATTAGTTAAATTAAATAACTCAAATAATACACTATTTATTAAAATACAAATAACTCGTTTAGAATAAAAGTTTTACAATTAATATAAAAATGACGTGTTAAAATTACTTATTTTTCAATAATCGTCTGTCGTGTTCGTCAGTACGTCGTCTGCCAGTCACTATTCGTCGACTACCAGTCGTCTGAATTGTCCTGGTGTTGTTCTACCTTTTATAACCTTTGAGTTTCCTATTGAATCTTCTGTTTGTCTATTTAAATCATATCTATTCGTTATAATTATAATTCGTTGTAAATATGATGAAATATGTGGATCATATTACGTTTTACAGTTAAAGAGAATAATAAAGCATATTCATTTACACGTCCTAGAAAGTTCATAGATGGTCATAGTGTATCTATGATTATCCTACTCGTAGAACTTTACAAACAAAACTAACATACATGACAATTTTAATATATTTATAATAATTATAGTCCCAAAATATACGAATGTGGTTCTCATATTCCTAGTATTGTATACATACCTATATTGCTATTACTTATATTACTTATTTACTTTACTGTAAAGTCAATACTGCGAGAATTAATCACTACTACATAATATATCAACATAGTTTACTGTGGTATACTATTTTAAGCATGGGAGTTTAGCAAGGGACCTAAGTCCTTAACAATATCGTATATTTTTACATAAAGTATTGTTCTATTTATCAAATCCGAAACGAATGATGAATAAACTAGTATCGTATGAGATTGAAAATATATCATTTTATCCGTATTTGTAAATATACATTTTATATATTAGTTGAGTTATATAATATTTAATCGTGCCACGACGATTCTACGAAGGGCGTAAAGTTGGCCATGAATTCAAAATAATATTCGTTCGTACTCATTCAAGATACGCGGGCGTCACAAGTGACATCACTTGACGCCACGCTGCGGTATGGATTTACTAATCATCTACTTACGCGAGTTTACGACTTTTGACTATATCATATAGACTGTTTAATCGTCAACGTTTTTGCACAATGTGTGACCATGTGTGTAAACATAATATAACTTACAATTTACGCGTATTATTTTATTAACGAACCGTTAGACAAGCTGGTTGTATTGAGTGCCAGTCGCACGCGAAATATTGTTTCGTCACGACTCATTATGCGACACATTATATTATACAGTGTTACATTAAATTTAATTTTAATATCGGACGGGTTAAATATTATGATACAAAAATTTAAATATTACTTCCTTCAAAATCAAAAAAAAAAAAAAAGAAAAAGAAGAATTTATACTCTTTCCGCAATATGACGCGGCAGTCGCGTTCGGGAAATATAAACAACAATAACAGAGTAGACGAGAACAGGTGTTGTAGAAGTACAGATGTCGGGATTGCTTACAGATTGATAGATATAGATAGTGAATAGTGTGCGTGAAAATTTACAGCGAGAGAGTGTGAAAATAGTTTGAAACAAACGACGATGATAAGGTGAGAATGTGAGTTTTACGTTTTAATTACACGCGTTGATCCGGGAGATTATAATGCTGGAGAGTGCAGGTCGGTCATTGGACGTATATAAAGGTTTTGGATTTAACGAATTTTATCAATAAATTAACAAATTGTAGTAAAATTATACAACCGCATCATTTGAGTATTAAAATTAACGTATTAATATATATTATAATGAAATTCGTTAAGATCACAATAATAATTATATTATTATTATTATTATCTACGCGCGCGCCTTTGTTTCGTATTATATTTTTTTTATAATCTCATTTCCGCATACAGTACGCGGTTAAAATTCCAATTTCGAATGCGGTTAATTCAAAAGATCCAACAATTGTGCTATACAATATAACTATTTGTAGACGATAACGCGTTGCGATTAAACAAATATTTACAAATTGAAGTTGTACAAACATAATATAATAATCCGTTTCAAATTGATTTTATCTGTATATTCTTGTAGTTCAATTACGCGTGTAATATTATTATTAATAGCGTTAATCGTTCGTTCCGTTTTGGAATATAAACTGTGTATAAAATTGTCTACACACAAAACAATTTTATAGTAATAGAGTTATTCAAATATGTATGCGTGTGCGAGTAAAGCTAATGCTGTTTGTGCAAAATAATGGCGACGCTCTTCAATTTAAATTTCACGATGATTTTATAATGGAACAATAAAAGTCGAACGTCATATCGGGATCGCGTTATATTAAAATCGCGGATTTTATTAACTTTTGAATTACCTATAAAATTATTTCGTTAAATCATTACAACGGTTTGGTACAGTTTGAAAACAATTCAGAGTTTGATAAATAAAAATAGTCACTATTTAGGTGTAGATAATATGTAAACAATTAAAACGTTTAGAATAAATCACGGTATTTCAACAATGGGTATACGATGGCACAATGATATTTTTTCTAATGATGTCTTTGGATTTAGAAGTTGTAGGTACTTATCAATCACACTCATCGATTTTGTCGTCTAAAGTCTAAAGAATATATAGTCAGTTTACAACCACTGTCGATTGGTTTTTACATAAATATATGTACGAGTTGTATGTAAATCTCGCTACATTATACATTGAAGACTCGATGTGCGAAAAAAATATAACATTTTTTTCGCGCTAGCACTGACAAGATACCTTTGTTCATTAAACCGTGTTCGCCATACTAAACTTTCGATCTAATACGTCGGTGTCATGTTTAATGCAAAACAAGCAGTCAACAAACTTGCTTTCATGTTCCAGCGGCCGATTGTGTGTGCTATAATATATATATATATATATACTTACATATACATTTGGATGGTAGAAACGAACAATCGATTATCGTAAATTAGAACTGGACAGCGATTATTATTAGTTTTGCACGTTTGTTATAGCATAATAACAAATAACATAACCAGCCTTATCTGCTTTGACAAATAATTAATTATTCGTGCGTTAATCGATTGATAAGATAAAAGTACACAACAACGACTTTGGAGAAATCAAAAGGCCAAATGCGTATTTATATACATTATTATGTTATTGCGTGTGTACAATCTAATAGAAAATTAATGTGCAATTCAATTGATATATAATATGTAAGCACGGGGCAAAGTGTCTCTGGGTAATCATACGTAATTTAAATTTGACCGCAGGTTATTTCGTTAAATACTTAAATCATTTATACAAAATACAAATCGGATTAAATTACGGAATTATAAATGCAGGGCAACTGTATTTATAAGATTAATTTTAAATTAGGCATCAGTGTAATAATCGTTATATTTTACGCCAAAAATTGTAGGATACACGAATGTTCCTGAAATCGAAATGTAGTGTTTATAACATTAACACAAACAAAGACAATAATAATAAATAGAAAACAAAATAATAAAGATAATCCGAAAAAAAGGTAAAGTATCCTTATTAAATAAAGTACATTTATAATAGTATTAAATCATTATATACCGTGTATACTCAAGTACAAATTCTGTTTTTATTAGAAAAATAATTTAAAAAGTACATAAAATTAGTAATTTATTCTATTTATGGGTTTTATTTAAATTAAAGTAAATAACCGTTAACGAAATTATACATTATGTTAAAATTCATGTATGATATTTAAGTTATACATATAAATTATATACAATATTCTAAACCATTAAAAAGTTTAAGCCAATAAATTTAATCACGGAAAACTTTAAATTATAATTTTGACCGTCAAGTTTATTTATATAAATGTGATTTTCTAAAAATATATTAAGCTATAACTATAAAATTTAACTGTATGCACTAACTTATATAGCATATATCACTATTACACCGAATTTAAATTATTGTGCAGTATAATATTGTAACAAATTATTTTATATTATAAAATATATTTTTGCGGAAATAAAGTTTCAAAACTACTATGTTTTAAATAGAAATCAAATATTATAACAGATATTGCATGCATATTATATTATATTATTTATTAAGTAAATGTGGCATAAAAATCAGCTGTTAAAATAATAATATATAATTAAGTATTTTTAATAACGAATAATTAATTATCATAATAATTATTATAAAGGCAAAATAGAGTAAGAGAATAGTAGTATCTAAAGTTAATGTTTAATAGCCAAAGTACACAATTATTGTATATGACCACAATGTAATAAGAAGAATATTGATATTAATATCTAATTATGGGAATCATTATTTAGTCTTGAAGCTTCAAGTTACAACATAGTATAATAAATTATGATGGAGAATTAAAATATTAATATTTCAACTGGATTAAATTTCAACTATCGATTTTCGTATAAAATAGGTAATAATAATAACAATAGACCTTTAATAGAATGGACTGAACATATTATCACACTCACCTCTTGCCAGTCTAATTGTTATCAATTACGCAAATAAAGAGAAATATTCCAGGACTGTATTAGTAAAATAAAAACAAAGACCGATTAAAGAAGCTGATGTTCTCAACTCGTTGCTTTGTTTCTTTCTTAATGTGTCTGATGTTTTTTTCTCTCTGCGTGTCAGTCTTAATTGTGTCGAGCAATACTGTTACATTTATATTTTACTGTACTGTTACGATACATTTTGATAGTTTTTGGTAACAATTAACAATTATTGATTTTAATCATATTTCTGACTTTCATTTATGCGTTTCATTTATTCATTATTATATCATTATTATGATATAATAATGTTTATTTTATCACCGTGTAAATATTTAATAATTTACTCATATTTGAACATTAAAATAACCTACATTTATTTTTCAAAGTGATTTTGACATATTAACACGATGTTTTTTTTAAACAAAACATTACGCGTTAACCTTTATCAAATTATCGATATTATTATTACTTTTTTTAAATAGTTTAGTTTATGATGTAATAATAATAAATATAAGAAAATTTCATAATCATTTTACATATATATATATATATATATATATATACTGTACACACATTACACACTAAGAAAATATATTGTTTAGACCCTCATGACGTTGATAGTGTTTGTTAACGCTATGTTTGCGGTTATGCCTAGAGTAGTTAGGATATAAATAGTTAGGAAGAGACCATGTCTCTTATCTTTATCACGCTTTGAGAAAACTTTTAACGTCAAAAACACTGTCATCAGTCTTCACGATGTCAATAAAATTAACCACATTCATTTGACACTACTCTAATATTATACTGTTAATAACTAGTAATAAACATGGTTTTACATATCGTAAAAGTGTATAATAATTTAGGTTTATATTGCATTATTAAAATACTAATGGAGAAAAAAACAGTTAATTAATTTTCTAAATAACATTTATGAAAAATAATAGATTATAATATATAGTTTTTTTTAGTAGTTGCAAATAAATATTGTTTTTAAATTAATTTCCTATTCCTTACAATATTGGGCTAGATTAGTGTTATTATAAAAATAACCATAAAGGTTTATAAAGCATAAAAAGATTTAATTTTTACAGTAGAAAATGTAGATGGAATTCAATAGTTTTCTTCCCTTTCTTTTTCCATTATATAGTAAATCCGTAAATCCGTTGTAGTGTAGCTACGAAAATTTAACAGTGGCCATTAATTATTAAAATGATATTTCTAACTGAATGCGTAAAAGTTATAAGTTATAACCAATGTGCATACATATTATTATATTAATCAGAATTTCAAAGTTGAACGCGCAGAGCTGTAATTAGACTACGATATTATATACAGTATATACACTCGTATATAGATGCAGGATAAAATATTTTGGTCTTATTGTGTTTTAATTTCTTTTCCGCTCCGCTACCGACCCAGAGGAGACGTGTACCTAATTAACTTTAGACGATTCCGCTGTTGTTCGCATTATAGTTTGGTGCAAACCATTTGCGCTCGAAGCTATTTATCACAGTTTATAAGCGCTCTAAATCATATTTCACGAGCGTCCGAAATATTTTCTCTAGAAACAAGTAAAAATCACGCCACGTTGCCAGAATAACGCCCATAAGTGCCCAAAAACATTTTATTTTTAGTTTTAACGCCACATAACTATTCGGGCGGTACGGAATATAATAATATTGTTACTGTAGATTAGAGTAAAATATTATATTATATTATTTTATACGATGTGTACCTATATAATTTGGTATAAATCAGATAAATAAACAGTGTTAAGTGTTCGTTTGTAAACGTAAAATTTAAAATTTTTTTACTTTTTAAAACTATATATATATATTTACCTATACATAAAAATATTTATAATAATAACACCGCGAAATGACCACACCGCCGTTTAAGGGTTTTTTATGTAAAATAATGTTCGTTAATTAATGCTGTCGCAGTTGCAATTTACATAAATATAGTAACGATTTTGTTTTTTTTTTCGTCGTGGTAAAATTATATTTTTAATAGGGCGGCGAACGAGTGGATTTTAATACAATATTCATAGGCGCGACAAACGTTCATAAATCGTATTTTTATTTATTTATTTTTTACTCGAAACGCGCTATTCGTGACGTTTACGTTGCATGTTGAATCGATATTTTGAGCCTAGACTTTATCTTGATCTTTTTATCATTCAAACGTTCATTTCCTACACCCGATTTGTTTACGCAAGTCTATAACACACACACATAGTCACGTGTAAACGGTGTAATGTAATATCGTTTAAAATATGTAAAATTAATAACGAATCCATTTCAAGGCATACACATAATATATTATGTTACGTGCATTAGAGATAAAACTAAATAATCTGGCGAACACAAAAGTGGTAGCACACAATTTTGACGTGTATTTATACTATACGTATATAATATATATAGTGTATTGTATGAATAATTTCCTACAGTATTAGTTATACACAAATGATTTAATTATAAAGGGATAACAAAACACGAGTTTCAGTCAATTTATTTCGATTTCCGATACAGGGTGATTATAATTTCGTGTTACAAAAATAATAAAGATATCATTGAAAACGTACATGCCATTTTCACTACTTTTGTAATATTGCATTATAATCACCCTATACGAAGGCAAAACAAGTCATATAAATGTTTCGTTTTTAATCTCTTTAAATTAAGTTATTCTGTAAATTAAAAATGTAAGGGTTACTTTTAATTTTAATTCGATTGAAAATTATAAATGTATAATATAATAAAATAATTAATATATTTTATAATTAAGTAGTTGGTCATCCTAAAATAAGAACTACTAATGAACCTCTTGTTCATTCGCACCAGCTATCTTTATATCACTTATACTTACTATTCCATTTATCCATTACTTATTCTTTCGCTCCCTTTCCTACCATCTACAATAATTTACATAACAACTATCACTTCCTTTTAATCGTCGATCCTCATGACCAAACCATCTCAGCATATTCCCTTTCATTTTTCACTTAATTGATACAACTCCAACATTTTCTTAATTAATTTCTTATTATATCCTGAAAAAATGAACTATTCTTTTTTTATTTAAGTATCTTCGTATATATTGACAAATTTAAAATTATTTAAGTATAAAAATTTTGTTGAAAGTCTTAATTAAATATTAATAAAAGGTCTTCAATAGTATTTTATTATGAAATTAAGATTAAATTAATTAAAGAAATTTAACTCCTTAATGTTGATTCTCGATCAAAGCGTTTTATAAAAATCGTATAATATATACGGAAAAAAAAATGACAACGTGACTAGATATGATTAGATTAGATTAGTTTTATGAGTACGTTACGATATCGTTTTTTGTTCGCTTGTAGAATAAAAAAAAAAAAAAAAATGAACTACTAAGTATAATATTATACAGTGTTCGGGGTAAATACGTTTTTCGTAGTTTATGACGTGTAGTTAGGCGATGATGATGATGATGATGATAATGATAGTTTTGTTTTACCACAGCTCGTTTCTATATTCAAAATCCGTTATTGTGAAATAGAAAACAGGTAAAAGGATAGTAATAGTAAAAAAAAATAATGTAACGGTTATCATCGGAGGGAAACAGCTTTTAAGTTGATGTGATCTATTCTACAAAATATTGTGCATTCTTATTAGAGATCTTATCTTTAAAACATTAATCAATTATATATACACTTTGACAACTTGGTAGTTGGTAAATAATTTATCGTTGTATGAGAGTTTTGCAATGTACATATAAATAATATATTAATTGTAACTATTTACCAATATCTTGTGCTAAATGTGCGTGTATAAAACGTACGTAGACATTTATTTACTGAAAAAAAAAACTACCTTCATAACTCACCTTATAATATAAGGTAAATAAAATATTTCGATTAAAATAGAAAAAATACCTAGGAATTTTGACAAAAAAATAATAGTTATAAAATTAATTTATTCTAAGTACCCACATGGTATTAATTTTTATTGATTATTACCATTGATAAATACAATATGTATAAAAGTAACCTGGTTCGTTATTAATAATAATTATAATTATAGGTTATGTTAGGTTATAACACTATACGATAGCAACAAATTTGGTTCGTATAACTATATCAATTCAATATATCATATTATATAATAGAAAATTTTGTAATAAAATATGGTTGACAAAAACTATTTCACCAATTGATACGAATAAACACCCCAAGCGATATATTATTATAAGTCAAGCGGCTGATCTGATTCGAGCCAGTGGTGCGTTATTTTGTTTCTTTCCCGATCACTTTTTCCTATTGTGCATTTTTCAATTGTTTCCGTGTAGATTAGACCGATGTGTTACAATACGTGTTATATAATCGAATCGACGAGTAACAAAACGATGGGATAAACGAAAAGAGTATATACACCGAACGAGTACAAATTTATTTTTTAGGTCATGTTAGTATAATTTGTAAAGGCAAATGTCGATTTAAAACATTCAAAAAAATCTAGAGAATCTTTTGAAAATCCAGAAAAATATTCAAAAAGGAGTTTTATGAGGTCATACTGAAAACTTCACCTAGAAAATAATCCTAGATATAGGTATTAATTATATATCAATGTATATACGTGTATAATATAATATATCATTAGTATATGAAATTATATAGTGGCTGAAAAGGTTAAGTACACTTATTTAATATGTATTTATTTTTACAAATTTAAATTGTCATTAAATTGAACTAATTTTGTATAAATAATAATTGATCCTTCAAGAAAAGTTACAATTTATATCACAATAGAGTTTTTAATGTAACTATAATAAATAGGTTCTGCGGAGAATACTTACCCTAATTTTTCATTTTTATAATTTGTTATATTAATATGTTAAAATGAAACAGATATCTTTTCGGTGCATAAAAAACAACATTAGTTATATCTAACGGTATAACACAAAGGAAAAAAAACGCCTTTTATTTTATTATTTTTTTTAATCTGTTTTTATTAGACTTACAAGAGGCCATAAATTTCAGAGATTATTGTAGTAAAACGAATTTAAATTACATACATCTTAATGATATTGATTTATTATGAGAACACAAAACCGAACATTTGTTTATGATATCTGCTTTGCATATTATTTTCAGTCAGATACTTCTCGACATACTCCAATGGGAAAAATGTGTTCTTAATTCTCGAAAGATCCGCTGTCAGTTAAAAAAATAAAATATAAATCGTATGTTTTGCATAAAAAAAAGGGCTCTTCAAAAATTGTATTCTAAAATAGAACATTAGAAAAAAAACTTATGCCACTTTCACATTTTATATATTAATATAATATGATATAATATATTGATACATTTTTAGACTTTAGACTAACAAAACTATTATTATTACTCAAAATACTTATAGTTATTTAAAATAAATAATTATAAATAGTATAAATACCGGTTTTAAAATTATAATTATTATATTTTATTTAATATATAGTAATTGTATAAAATAATTCGTCTTTAAAATAATTTTATTATTTGTTATAAAATAATAATCTAAAATTTACCTTTGTTTGTAAGATTTTGTATTAAAAATTGGAATCGCCGTTCTATAATTTTGCATTCTATGTAAGTTTTAAGCTATAAAACGGGAATCCTCTTTAAATAAATATCATTAATGATGCGATTGAATTTTGATTTTCAGATCATATTATTAATTTAGAATCACAATAATTAAATATAAAATTTTAATGTTAAATTTAAATAACAATTGTATTTATTTTAATATAAATTTAAACATCAAATAACGTTTTATAAATTGAATTATAATTATACACTGCTATAATAGTATAGTAACCAAATAATAATAAATAAATAACTCAACTAGCTATTATTATATATAAATATTAAAGTTGAATACTTAGAGTTTATTTTAATGTTATCTTACTGATTTATAATTGTTTAAATATTTTAATACTAACTAACTATAATATACAACCATAAAATATAATTAAAAAGAAAATATCACATAGAGTTAATAGTTATACTATATAAAAATATAATTTGTAATTATAATTTATCTTGATCAATATTAAATATTTCTTCCAGATAAATTAATAATCTTGCATTTACTAAATTTACTAAATTAACCTTGATTATTAATTTTCAATTAAATATATTTTCCTTTAGTAGGTATAGCAGCAATGACATTTTAATTGATAAAGGTAATGAGATATATACCTATTTATTATTTCCTTAACCATATCTTTAGTGTGACAATTTGTTTCCGTTACGGTTCCCGACACTCTGTGTTCCATTCCAATCTAACGGAAGTCCGCCTGACAAATGGAATTTAATAACGATTATTTCCTTAGTTGTCCATTATCAGATTAGTAAAACCGTTGTGTTTACTATGGTGTGTCATTTTATAAATTTAAGTGACATTCCATTGCAATTACATCAAGAACTGTAAAGTTACTATAAATATTTAATATTTTCTATGAAGAAATGTAAAATTATAACGATAATAGAAATAACAGTATTAAAACTAATAGTAATATTATTATAAATATAATGATAACAATTTCGTTTTTATAATATTTATTATCTACATTATAGTGCACGTGCTTCATATTTTTCAACTAAGTAAATATAAAAATTATTAAGTTTATAAAGATAATTAAAAGAAAATACATTTTTGTTTAAATATTTGATATTTATCTTATAACAATATAGTAAGTATCAATAAAAATATATAACATAAAAAAATTAATAAAAATGTTCAAATATAAGACGGCGTTCTGTATAGGCAATATAGGTACACTCCCGCGTATAATTGCATTGTTTAAAAACGTAATATTTGCCTCGATATTACTATACAAACAAAACTGAATTATTATTAATCTTTAGATTCTGTTTTCGTTTGCTTTCTCAGTATATAATTAACTATGATATCCATTTTATATTCTTAATTAGGTATAATTATTTCATCAATTTATCTTCATAATTATAATATTCAAATTACATATTTGAAAAAATATTGATTGTTTAATTTTAATTTTAGATTCTGAGCTAAGCAAATAATGTATTAGTTTTACAATGATGTTTTTTTTTTTATGTCTGAATACACTTTTTTGTGTGGATATAGTAGTCCGATTACCAAGAAAAGGATATGCTTTCGGTAGATTTGGATCTTGTTAGTACTTAATTTAACTCATTTTTCGAATTTCTCAAAATTTTTCCTCGGAAGAAGAAAAATTACCAAAAAATGACGAAAAGTTGACAAAATTTAGGTTTTCGTTATTTTGATTTTTTATATTTTGTGATAACTAATTGAGTTTTAAACGTAGAGAGTTGAAATTTTTAAAATTAGTTATTTATATGTTATACATATGAGAAAATAATTTGGAATGGATTGGTTGTTTTCCTGACTAAATAATAAATATAGAGCTTTAAAATTTATCTAAAAATGATTAATATTACCTGTAATTTTGAGTTTAATGGTTTGAAAATTTTATAGACTTATAATCAAAAACTATATACTTCTTTATTTATTACAAAATATTTTGTAATTTGTAAGTAACATTTCTTTTATAACCTTACAAAGTTATAATATTGTAGAATTAAAAATTATGATATTTTTTGTAATTTAAATTATATTTTCAGTGTTAAAATAATTTGAATCTTTTTTTAAAACTTATAATTATAAATAGAAAAGTAGTTAGATACGTATATAATATACATATAACGTAGAAAACAAAAAAAAAAAAAATATTAATTTGTATCAATAACCACATAAAAAGTATCAATATATTTTTATCTAAATTGTGCAAATATTTTAAATTTGTATTCAACTCTGAAGATCTAAAAAGGTATAATATGTGTTGTATGGAATATTAATAGTACGAAAATTAAATACAATTTTGAATAGATTAAGTTAAGTTAAATTATTTTAGGGATGGAAATTTTAAATATAATTCTTTAATAAATTCGTTCATTTCTATAAATTTGTAGAATATATTAAAGTTTGCAATACGTTTAGTGCTCAGAAAATCAACGATGCGTATCTACAACTTGCTACAAGGTATGTTATATTTTATATTAAAAAGGTCGATTACGTATAATCAATATATCTATATAAAACAAAGTATAATATTATTATAATGATAAACATATAATATTGAACAATTTGGGTTTAAGTAAATTATTTATAACTTAACATAGTTATATTTACAAGTTTTTATTTTATTTTGTGAAATGATTTTTTTAAAATGGTGTGTTTGAAATTAAATAACAAAAATATCATGAATTATTTTGTTTATTATGATGACAAATAATTAATCGTCAAGAAAATATGAATATTATTTAAATTATTTGGTATATTAAAAAAAAAAAAAAACACTTTTAAACCATTATATATTCGTCAACAATTAAAACGTATTCAAAGTTCATTTTAAATTATTGTTGAATACCAAATAGTTTTTATTTCATAAACTACTTATTATTTTATCAAATAATAATGAAGTACTTAATGTTGAAATGATTAATGTTGTTCTTTTCATTATTCATTACAAAATCAATACTCAAAATAATAGATACTCTAATATACACATATAAAGTCGATTGTGAGATTAGTGATTTATCATTTATACTTATTATATTTATATTTTTTGCAAACAATAATTATTCATTTTTGATTCGTAAAAAATGTACAAATATAAGGCGCATGTGTCACTCTATAAAATAAACTATATTATCCATTATTCAGATAAATACTACATTATCAACGGTTGGTTATACAAAGTTTCTTAATTTCAATACCGACTTCACGTTTCCAAATCATATTAAATCCTACGGCGCGCGACGATGCCTAGCAGCAAAATTATAATAAGATATCAAAATTGTTAATGTTGATGATGAAATACGAGAATTGTTTCAGAGAAAATATAGTATAAAATTATCAAACGATTTTGAAGTTAAGTTATATTTTTTTTCGATTATTATTAAAGTATTGAGTGTTTATTATTCATCCTGGTTACATATAGATACATCAGTTTTCTTTATGACGTTTAACTTTTTCATCCTGTTTATGGATATACAATAATTGTTTCGATAAATTAAACAAAAAAAATTATTCTTGCGGCCAATATACAACGCAATGGAATTTTGTTACTAATATATTTTGTTATATAATATAAGCGAAAGTATTATTGTGATAATATGAGTTTATATAACCACAGATATCTTTCGAAGAACTTATAATTATTTTTCATAATCATTGAATAGCTTAAAACAAATCAATACCACTATGCATCAAAATGTTTAATAGTAAAAAATATTCATATAAGATAAAATATCATATATAATTGAAATATTTTCAAAGCGCGTGTGCGATATTTTATTCCACCTAAATTTATATATGTATTATTATTATTAGGCATACGCTATTATTTTTTTGCGGGTAAAATAATTTGTTTGTTTGTTTTTATAACATTTGTAGAACAGTTAGCTGTCTATATGGATGAGCTGGACCACTCGTATATTATATTTTACTATAAATTATTTAAATTATTTCTGAACGCGTACAACAATATATTATATGGGTACCTTATATGCGCAACGTACACAGACGTCATGAATAAATAAAATATGGATTGGTTTTGCTCGGAGATAATCTTTTGCTCCTCTTCACCGCCGCCGCCGTAGCCGAGACAACCGTTGGGAGGATATCTGATATAAACCTATACCTATAATACTGTACTATACTCTACGAACCGAATGAAACAAAATTAAATAAATTATATATTATGAATAAAAATTTTAAAAAAAAGGGGGAATGGAAAAAAGAACAAGTTTAATATTGTCCCTTGACTGTCACGCTTAACACTTTTCGAGCTTTTAATAATTCGATTTTGTAGCGTATTGTGTTTTACTTTTATGCAGCAAGACGTACAAAATATAAATACTTTTATGGCTTTTGAAAAATCGAATTTTACAATAGGTGGTAAAGGTTTGTTTTCCCCTCACTTATAACCATTTCATTTAAAACTGTTTGTTTGAATTCGCATTTGATTATTTTTATTATTACAGAAATGTTTATAAATAATTTCTATTAAATATCGAGATTGATAAAAATCATGAAAAAGTATCGTGAACGTGAACAAAATATAATATTTGTTTTATAAAACTATTTTAGTTTCATTATACGAGAGTATACAGGGTAAGCAGGATATCATGTGTTATAAAATAAAATGGAAATGACATATACTTATCGATATGATCTTTATTTTGTTTTATTATTTTTTTGTATTACAATATTTTCATCACTCTAAATATGCCAATACTTTATTTTATCTCACAAAGGTTTAATTAAAAATTATGTAAGTTAAATACTAAGTACACAATAATATAATAATCGATATTATTTTAATATGCCTTTTTATAATATTTATATACAAAACTTCTATCAGAGTTAAAGAATTTAAATGAATAATACTAAATATATTTATAAAATAATAAAGAATTCACGTACCTAAACACAAAATCGAGGCATAAAATATTACGTGACTGTTAGAATATATGATAAAAAATATTTCGTATCATCATCTCTTGCCGTATGTTCGTACAATAGAACGGAAAGAACGTGGTTCTCTCTAAATTCTAAAAGAGCTTATATAAAAAAAATATAATAATAATAATAACATAATATTATGAATAAGAGAATTTCTCGACAGATTCTTTCGATTTTATATAGCAAAAAATAATTAATTTTTAGATACACGTCTGTTTCTTTTCACAATAAGGAAAAAACTAATGAAAAATTGATGATATTTCGAGAGAACATTTGAAACAACTCGTGGATACAAAAATTGAAAAAATATTAAAATGTTCTGCCTGAAAATGAGTAAGTATAGTAATATACGAGCATTTTCATTTACGAATATTATCATATTATTATGTTAATATCGTTTTGAAGATACTGAATTCAAACCATCTATGAGCGTGTTTAAATGGTCGGGTGTTGAATAAATACAATGACTATTGTATGAAAGATCGTTTAGTCGAAATATCATATTATCATATATATTATGAATAATATTATAAATTACAAATGATAAAATAAACCGTACATAACAAGTTATTAAGATACAATATATGATACTTAACTAATTTAGTAACCCAATGATGAATAAATGAAATTGAATTTAATACAGTTTTGTACACAATTTTGATTAATGTTTTGCCAGTATACATTGATTTGTTTATTTTATTTGAAGAATATCATTATGTATTTATATTACAACAGCATTGATTCTAATAAAAATTGTATATTTTATTTCACAATTTTATAAATTTGATAAATTGCTGTTATGTATGATCAATAAAATACGTATCTCATTTCATAATACGGTTTTCATTTGTTGGCTAAAATTTAATATAATGAATTTATTTAATCTAAAATCATTTAATATGAAAAATTTAATTAAAACTCGTAAATTTAGATTAATGTTTCACAATAATAATATATGCGGTTATGTAGATAATGTATAGTATAGATTTGTCTAATTATAATTATTATATTAAGAATATTATGTATCTTTGACTCTGCGTTCTGCGTAGATAAAAAAAAAAAAATAATAGATTTACCTAAACTTAATAGTGTATGAGTTTTTGAACATTTTTTCTAAATTTATTTGTTCATTATAATATATTATGATTTTATTTTAAATAATATAAAAAATATAACTTCGAATACTGTATACACTATGGTGGATACATAATATTATAATACGGGTTTTATACCATTAATGTAAATTAAAAAAAGACGAAAATAACAAGTTTGCAAGGAACATTTACTCTTTTTGTGACATCATTAATTTAACTTTTCTGTGCTGATGAGTCTCTTTAGGATTTTAGAAACGAGCGAAATGTAAAAAAAAAAAATAATAACTACAATGATGTATTAAATACAAACTTTGAACGTATTAAAGTTCTACATTCATGAAACGAGTGAAATATTTGATATAATATTTTGCATTTTAGTATACGAATTAATAATATGAGCTGTGTAGTACTGCGTGTGATGACTATAATAGGTATATAAATTACGCGTAATTACTGAAAACCGACTGATAGGCCATAAATATGCGTTCTTATAATTTGGGTCACATTTATACGTAAAATAGTAATAATATATTAACGTCATTATTATAATACCTATATTTCGCAATTTCCGTAATATATTAGGTATATTATACGCGATATTTAATGATTTGAAATTTTACAATTTTGTACCTATTTCTTAGTTTAATATGTATAGTTGATCAGAATTTAAAAAAAAAAAACAATTTTAGTTTTATCGTAATACTCGTATTATTAAAAAGGTTAATAATCGTGACGGCACCATTTCCAGTGAAAATTAATAAATTGTAGTCGCACGCGAACAATTATTAAAAACTAATTTAGTCGTATTCGTTTAGGCAATTACACCGCGACAGTAATTCGACATAATAATTTGTTGTAAATATAGGGTTTTACAAACTATAAATCTGAAATAGGCGTGGCATTACGTTACGTTTCACACACACTTTAGCATAATATTATTTTATGAATATCATTTGAAATCGCTCATTACACGAGTATACTTTGGCTGTTATTATAATTAATTCGATGTTGTCGTATTATTTTAATTTTGTTTCATTTTAGTATTCAATTACCTCTGGAATACAGCACACACGAATTTCTATGGATATAATATGCGCAATGAAATATAATATAAAACTCGTATTGTAACAAGGTTTCAAGTTTGTTTTATTGTTATTAGAATCCATTTAATAACAGTTAATTTAATCAGATTTTACCTTCGAATCGATTATCGTTATTGATTTATGAGACCGAGCGTAACATTTGAAGCCACCGTGTATGATAGATTTTGTACATTTTGACGCAAACTATATCTTAACATACATAAACACCAAAAATTGGCTATTTGCTTGAACAAATTGTTTTTAAAACCGCTCGTGTTTATTTTTTTTTTTTTTATGCTCTATATTACATTTTTTATTTCAATTGCTTATGCAAATACATAAGAGCCAATTTATCTATAAACCGATATACTTTAACTGATCAAAGGTCTATAAAAATACAATAAATTTACAATATACGAGTAAAAACTACCATACACCTACTAATGCATATATAGATAATATTTTTCTTTTCAAAAAAAAAGAAAAAGGTTTTCTTTTAGTATTTATTATGTATACCTTATAACAATAACATTTTGTATATTTCTAATAGCAAAAAATATTTTTTTATAACTCTTCAATCTTCTTTTCACGTTTTGAACGGTCATCGCGAGATCGCAATTCTATTGTAGTTTATCTAACACTAAATTGATTAATAAACGTGTCGTTGCTAATAATATCGTTATTATATTATTATTACTATTATTATTAAACAAAACTCTAAGTCTCAGTCGAAAATTTATCTGGTCGGGTTAAAAGTTTTTGGGACACACTACATATATAATATGGATAGATAACACATGGAATATATTATATAGACCAGGTACCTAAATACAGCTATTACAATGATATTATACAATCAAGTCACGCACATCAGTTGGAAAAAAATAAATATTTTTCTGCAATTTTTCTGACGACAAATTTGAAGCGAATAATACAAATGTACAGTGAACATACATAATATCTATAGCGGGCTCGCAATTAAATCATAGCTAAAAATATAATATTTTACATGTAATTTAAAAAAAAAAATCCCTATCAAATATTCTCATAATTTTATTATAGAATCGGATAGAATAGACGAAATGATAGAAAATGGCTGATGTAAAATGTTTCCCCGTTTTGAAATCCCGTAATCGTTTCGAAAAATAAAAAATAAAAAAATAATGTTAAAACTATTTTATTCTACTGAGCTCCTCGCAATGTATAATTATTATAATCATATCATAATTACTATTATAATATTATGCCAATACGGTGGTAATTATTTATCGGACCGTCGCCGCTGCGTCACATAGCTGAGATTATAATAATATATCCTGTCGGTAGTGGCTTTGCAAACGATCGAATTAACATACGCACACACACAAATTGTATAATATACATTTATACATTATATATTGTGCTACACATTAATTCGATACATACCCGCTTCCATAAATTTATATTCACAGATCGGGCGAATAGGGGAAGGAGGTTCGGTAACAGTTTCCGTTTACCACACATGTGACTGATTCGACTCGGTACGCCACCGGTGTCGTAGTAGTTTGTCCATCCACTATCCAGTCGTTGCAAATTCCGAAATGCTCTTAGGAATGTATAATAAATAGTTCATTAGACCGTTGCCGCAATGAAAATTATACCTACGTCAATGTCACCGTAACATATATCATTATACATCGCAGAGATCTTGGATTTGATAATTTTTATAATAACGATCAATAATACATGGCTTAAATTTTTCTAATATTTATAAAAAAAACCGATTTTTCTCCCGTTATCTCTTTCGGTAATATAAAAAAAACGAATTTCTCCTTTTCACCGAGGGTTTATTAAAATGCGCACTTTATTTTTTATTTTATTTTCAACTTGAAGTATTAAACTCTCGAAAACCTACTGAAAATTCATTTTATTCCCAATTATTCTTGTATATTTTAATACTTTTTTTTTGTTTTCAAGATATCTTATACACAGACGTAACTTTAAAACGTATTTATATTATATAGTATCGTGTTATTTAACAATTGAATCGATGATAACGGAAAGGAAAAAAAAATTAACAAATAATAAATAACCTATATTATATCCGTTCGGTACATCTTATACATGCAGCCGGAAAATCATTATCGTTTAATCAATATCGATGTAGGTATCCACAGCAACGAATCATGAGCTAAGGACAGACACGACAGGCATAATATAAAGGATTCTACCTAAAACAATATTTATGGGTTTCGAATTTGTTTTTATTATAAATAATAATACTGAAAAGCTAGCGGAGGAAGTAGAAAACGCCGTCTATATAAAATATACATCCGCGATGTTTTGTGTTGGAGCTTAGTAATTAATATTATATACTATAACGGAACATTATTTACTTATATAATATTGTTTTATGGACTCGTAGAGGAATTGAAAACGATTTTAGAAAATAAGACACTTGATGGTCGGTTTATCGGAGATTAGAAAGTTTCGAACGCGGAAAATCATCAACAAAGCCCAATGATAATATTTTATTATTATTATTATTATATTATAATATATTACGCGGATACAATATAACGACCCGGGTCTACTCGGTTGTAAGCTATATATGCAAAAGACAGGCGCAGGTAAAACGCATATGGTCGATGAATAATGTAACTACCTACATCGTGTACTTATAGTATATGTATATAATGTACCAAACTCGATGGTGAAAATGGGTATTACATTTTTAAACAACATAATGTAAATTTTAGACACTGTATTCATGTCGTTAATTGATATTGTGAAAAGCTTAAATCTAGAATATCCACAGCAGTTATATAGTTATAAATGTTTACGATTTTGCATTATGAAATCGCAAACATTAAATTTAAACAACGGAACGAAAATCTATAAAATTACGGAAACGATTTAAGAACGTATATTAACCAAATATTTATATTTTATTTTAAATCCCGTCGAAATATTATGAGAATACGTATACTGGCCCATATAGTGATTATTATATCTACAATATCGTGTTCGTTATTGTTTTGACGTCGACAATGTGTTTTTTTGTTCGAAATCAAAGTGCCATCTGGAAAATATCCCCTGTGTCTTGTTTAGTTTTGCTCATTCTGATAGGGTTATCGAAGGATAATGGTTTTTGTTTGTGAAGGTTGTATTTAAAAATAATATTGTTTTTGTCATTCAAAAAAACGAGGAAATTATCTTCTTCTACTTGCTATTTGTGTTGTCATAAAATTTTCACTTACATCAAAAAAATTTATAAATATAAAATATTATATACACTGATGTACTTTTCCCATGTCTAAAAAATAAAATTTATTATATACAGTAATTATTTTGATACATAATACTATATAAACTTATATGTTATGATTATAATATACTAGTACAAAAATTATATGTTATTTTGAAATTATTATTTGATCTATATTATATTTCAAGTTGTAATAGAAGAACATAAAATTTATTATAGTTATAAATATGGTAAAAGTATAAATTGTCTTTTTTTCTATTATGTTTTCAATTAAATTATATTTAATATGAACATCATTTTATAAGTATTTAATGAAAATTTAAAATTATTTCTTTTCTTATTAAAATGTAATATATACTTATTAAAACTTATATAGTTAAAACTTTGTGCAAAATAAATTAATACGCTTATTAATTAAAACCTTAATAGTCTTATTCTATTATGAAATATACGTATTTTGTAGTGAAATTATAAAATCTACTTAAATAGATGATAACTACAATTTAATATTCTATGTAGGAATTCAAAAATATATTAAATAGCCATTATTTTATATTTTTGATGCAATAGATGTAATGTTTGGAAAAATAATTTTCAAAAATAAAAAACATTGAAAAGTAATAAGTTCTTTGAATTCCATTGTGAAATTAAAATAAACTTGTATAATTGAGGGTTTATGTCCTTATTATTACTTTTATTTTATTAATTAACTTTTAAAGTTATTACCTAATCGATAAAACGTTTTTTTTTTTTTTGGAAACAACTCAATAATATCAATTAGTCAAAATTACACTTTATTATTTAAAAGATAAATGATGTTTTTGACTTTTATGACTTATACTTGTAACTGTGACAACTTTAGAAGATTTAACTCCAAATAAAATTAAACACATATTATGTATTAAATTAAGATGAACAAATAGGACCGTGAGTTCATTACGTTAATTGGTTAAAACGGATTTGAGTATCGTACTCCTAAAATATAATGTATCCGAATTGTCAACTAAGCTCTGTTTGTTTTAAGTGTTTCTAATTTGCCGTTTACTTGTACTAGTCACTAAATTTCAAAGGGTGTTTTTTGTTTTGTTTGTCGTACATGACCGTAAATTATAGCCACAAATCATAAAAACTGTTTGATTAAAGGCAAAATTTGTATTCTATTCTTTTTCTTTTTTCTTTATTAATAGCTTATGTTTTGATAATTAAACTATAACTGTCATATTCCTGAAATTTGTTTTTTTATCCTGATAGAGGTTCTACTAGAATATGAAATAATTGATTGATTTAACACGTGACGGTTGTATTATGGTAGTCATTAAAAACTAAAGCCTAAGTTTGCAACGTAAACGAACAAAGAACAAAATGATATACAAATTACTAAAATTAATTTTCCGAATTCCTTATCATCTATAAAAATAATTCAGATGACATTGAGAACGTGTTGTTTCACTTTTGTATCGTGAAATCTGATCGCCTATATGAAATTATAATATCCACGAATTATTTTCGAAAACAATGTAATACAATATTATATAATATCGTTTTTTTTGCCATTTGTTATTATCGATCACATACCTGAAATGTCATAAATGCGTTTTTCGACATTTTTTAAAAGTTTATAGTTTTGGAGAATACCGTAGCTACGTCGTTGGCTCTGTCACGAATTTTACCAGTCAAACCCTGGTTATATACGATTTTACGGCAATTAAAGATTGAAAATCGAATGTATTTTTGTAATATTATTATTTTATACGACATCGATATATCATAATATTATATTATTAAACGATCTACTCGAGTTCTCGACGGAAAGACTATAGAGTATTATCATACAATCACACTACATGCGGGGCGGCAGAACATTTTGATATATTATACACATTTTAAGAAATGAGATGGTCGAGTGACGGTGAGAGAGGAGAGCGTAGCAGATAGTAAATGGATAACGTTTACAAACGAAAAGGGCTTAATTTACGCTGACGTTTTCCCGATACGACGCGACCGGTTCCTCATCGTCAACATTATCCGTCCTAACCGCATGTAGACGCCCGGGCGCTAAGTAGACCGATTTTTGGCATCGAGCCCGTTCCAAAAACAACGAAACTCGCACCGTTTCTAATAAAACTCGACGAGACATATATTATACTATTTCTGAACATTCGAAACAATATACGTGTGTACGTTTTATATTATAATATTGTTATTTAGCTGGACAATAATATACGCGACCGTGTTCCGCAATATAAATAGGCAGTAAATACGAGCGCGCGTAAAATTTAGAGATTATCGATATTATAATCGAGACAATTTCGATAAGTAAATGTTTTTATCGCTTTTCAAATAATCATAGTTAAATACATTATAATAATAGTTGGTGTACTTTGTGTAGGAAAAATTCATCTATAGAAGTTATAAATAGTCTTGGAATACGCGTGATTATTAACCGACTCGAACGGTTTTATGATTCACAATTAGTAAAATTAAAGATTAACTTGTTAATTAGTCAAAAGAACTTACTAAAAATTATTTTAAACAAACTGAAAACATTCCCTTCATGTGGTTTGATTAAATTATAACGAGTACTTGATATAGACACCTTATACAATTGGTAAAATTGTTGACTGCGATCTTAAAACTATTATGACCATAGGTCATTTTCGTTCTTATAAATAAAATAATTGAAGTGTAATTTTATATAATAATCATCTAAATGACTACTATCCACAGTCGAGGCCGTCAAAGAAGAATTTTACTATCAGCGGATTATGCAACGACACATTCAATGTGGACATCAAAGATCAAACGCCATTATATTCTATGGAGTTGTCAAAACTGGGTGCAGCTTTATTAAAAAGTATTTTAAATTTATTAACCATAAAAGAGACAATGCAATTATACATTTTATATCGTTAGTTCACTGATTTTAAAATGCATAATAAAATAATTTATTATTGTATAGGATTATGCAATTATACGTTATAATGATTGAAACTGAATGTTGATGCTATTAAAAAAAAAAAAATCAAATTTAAAGTCTAAAATTATAATAAAATCCTAAAAATTTGATGAAACTCACTAAATACAATGTGCTGATTTTTAAATAAAAATATTTAATTAGAAATGTGATGAATATAAAATAATGGAATTATATCGATTCATTGATTAAAAATTGTATCTTAGTATCCATAACAATTTTATGACCTATAGTCATCATACCTATACATTGTTAAAAGTTCGAAAAAATGTATTTTTTTACAATTCATACAATATGAATAGGGATTAACTAAACAATACAAAATATGAGTTTATAATGTTTAAATTCAACAAAAACTAATTAGGAAACTTTTTTTCGTAAGTGTTATACAATGTACACGAACACGATTTATGCCATTGATCATTATGTATTTATCGATAAATCCGTTTATAAATGTTAAACATATAATATTAATATATATATAAAGTTAGATTAGGTCAGGTTAGGTTAGGTTAGTTAATCTTAGGCCATCCTTATATGGACCAACTTTTTGTCAAATAACACTGGTTAATTCTTCGAGCGGATAATTAAAAACAGACTGGAATCCTATCTGGAGATTCGTGGAGGATTGAGATAGAATCAATTTGGTTTCCGCAAGAGGAGATTAACAGTCGACGCAATAGATAAGGTAATGAGGATGATTAAAGCTAAGTAAACAGGTCCTCTCTTTGGAAAAGAGCTATGTGTTCTAGTAGTACTCGATTTTGTAAAAACGTTTAACTCCGCTAATTTGGAGAGAATCGACAAAGCGCTAGAGAGAAAGCAAGTTCCGGGTTAATTGGTAAAGACGATTAGAAGATTCATTCCAGGTTACTCTTCGGCCATGCTAGTAGCCTTTTCCCACAATGTAGTGGTTATAGCAATAGGCCGAAGCACAGAAATATTTGAATAAACAACAAATGTAGCACTCGAGGCAGTGACAGAATTGATGATTAACAATGGGCTTAAGTTAGCAGTTCACAAGACGGAAGCAGTGATTCTAACCATGAAAAGAGGATATAAAGCTCCCACATTCTGGATAGGAGACGCAAGGGTAGAACCGAAAGAGATCTTTAGATACTTAGGTGTGGAACTTAGTTTTAAGGTGAGGTACAGAGAGCATATTAAAACAGTGGCTGTAAAGGCAAAATCAATGACGGACGTGCTTAAAAGTATTTTACTAAAAGTCGAAGTGGCTAGGCAGAGGAGTAGAAATTTTTTAGTTTCGGCAGTGACGAATCAATTACTTCATGCAGCTACAATATGGGAGTGTGCTTTGGTGTTCAATCAACATAAGGTTCAAGAGGGACCACAGAGGATGACGATGATTGTTTACAGAACAGTCTCAACTGAAGCGATATTGGTCGTAACGATTTTATCTTATCCCATCTAGCAGTGTTAGAAATTCAACAAATAGATGCTAAAAAAAATCAAGGAGTCATTGACAAAGGGAAGGTAAAAGAGAGGACAATGATACTATGGCAAGAGGAATGAAAAGTAGTAAAAAACGGAAGATGGACGAGAAGGCTAATTGGTGATATAAAGCAGTAGATGTCACAGAAATGTGGGGATTGTAATTTCTATTTAACGCAGATGATTACTGAACCTAGTGTTTTGGTCAGTATCTGTATAGATTTAAGAGACGCCAATCTCCTAATTTTGTCGATTGCTGAGAGACAGGAAATAACGCTAAACACACCCTGTTCAGATATGACAGTTGGTGGAGTTTAGAAGAATACTGGAAGTAAACCTTGGAGTGATATGGAACCAGACACTATTATAGGATAAATGTTAGAAAACAAGGAGAAATGTGGAGCAGTTACTCGATACGTGGACGAAATACTGAAAACTAAGGAGGAAAGAGAACAAAAATCGCAAAGAGGAGAACAAAATCCGACCTTGTTAAGTTTAAACTATTCACTGAAAGTGGAAATTAAGAAGGGTAGAGCCTTCTAAATTTTGTATTAATTATGTATAATTATGTGTAACTACCATGATGTAAAAAACCATCGTGTAGTACCACCTTGTAGCGTTGTGATACCAAAACAAAAAAAAAAGGGTCAGGTAATCTTATTTCCACCTCCTTTATTCGTGATGCTTTTAGATCAAATAACCAAGTCAATATTATTTATATGGACTTTTCTAAAGCGTTTAATCGGGTTGCCATAATATCTTCATCAACTCTCTGGATCAGGTATTGGTGAACCATTACTCATATGGTTAAGATTCTATTTATATAATCAATTTCCCTTCTTCTCTATACATGATTCTTCATCGTCGTCTTTCTTGTTACCCCAAGGGTTTGTCCTATCACCCCTTTTGTTCACTCCACTGGACGATTCCTCTGCATCCGTCCTCCATCATTCTAAGCTTCTTATTTTCGCTGATGATATTAAGCTTTACCACCGCATCAAATCCTCTTTCGATTTCATCCTTCTCCAATAGAACCTTAATTATCTTATTTTCTGAGGTTAGTCTATTGGTCTCTTTTAATATTCCCAAATGCACTGTTTTTTCCTTCTTATTCTTTCGTTACTTAGGATGTTCTAATTTATATTTTTGTTAATTACATCTATGATGTAAGTTTTACCCTCATTTCTTCTTTTCACCGGTAGAACACATCCAAATCATATGTTGTAAAGCTCTCAAATTCTTTGGGTTCATCCTCCTGTCCTTCTCTGAATTCCGTCTCCTAACTCCTCTAAAAGTCCTTTTCTTTTTCTTGGTGTGCCTTATCCACAAATATAGTTGTATCGTATGAAACCCGGCCACTGCAGACACATGTACTATGCTCGAGAGTGTGCAGAAAAAGTTCCTGCGAGTGGCCGCCCACAGCCTCCATATTACTCATCCTTCTCATGACCCTGTCCTTCGTGCCCTAAACCTTTCCTCTCTGACTGACCGTCACCATGCTTCCAACTTATCTTTTTTTATCAAATCTTCTTTCCGGATTTATCGATTCCCTTACATTTTTGTCCTTATAAACTTCAAAGTTTCTACCCACTATACTCGGCATTCCTTTCCATTTTACATCCCTCTCTCCTTAGCCAATTATTTTTACAACTCTTCCTAAATCTGTCTCCAACATACAGCAAATAGCACTTCCTAATTTAATTTATAATTGGTATTCTTCATTGAAATGTTATCATGTAAAATCTATTGTATTATCATATAATAACATAGGCTATGCTTGTACTTTATTAAATAAATAAATATATATATATATATATATTTTAAATCGGATAAGTTTATGTTGTAATTATATTTACTTCACTAAAGTCTAATTTATTGTTATAGATAAAATGATAAAAATATGACGTTATTAATAGTGTGGACAAATTGCTCAATAGTCTGTATTTTAACGTGAAAAAACAAATTTATTATTTTAGCACCGGATAATGTTATTAATCTCTTAATAAATAAACTTCAGAAATTGACATAAAAAAAACTTAGATACTAGCAGATTTTATAATATACGAGCATTAGTGGTTGTGGAGTCATAAACGTGCGGTTAGAAAACACGTTTGTTATAGTATATAATAATGGACAGTGGTTGGTAATAATAAAAGTTGTAAAAATAATTTATATCTACGATTTTCGATTTCCAGGCTCAAGTAGCCACTCGAAAGTGGAAACGACTGCGTATAATCGCGAAACACTTAGAGGCGGACGCGATCGATGATCCCTTTATTTTCGTTACGGTGATAGTTTTAAGTAGGTCGCCGTGCGCGTGTGACGATTTTATATGATATTATATTATCGCTACGAAAAATAATATACGTTTGTGTACGTATAATATGGTTTTTAGAATATTACACAGAAGGTCGTATATGAATTCGCTTACTGGACATCAAATATTGGTAAAAGTATATATATAAATATATATGCTTATAGATTTTCAATGAATCTACATCAAACGAGTTATCATTTTCAAGCACATAGAAAAAAAATGTATATAATTTTCCTATGCCATTACAATATTATGATCCTTTATTTTTCCGCCTTTCATTTATAAAATTTAGTACCCTTATATACCTACATTGAGTCAAAAATATATATAGGTTTATTATTTGATTCATTATGAATTAATAACTTTATGTAATTATTTTGTTCCCGCTGATGGACAAATATATATATATATATATTTAATAGCAGAAACCGTATTCGTTTTATACGAAACTGTTTCTGAAATGTAGATAGTAATTTAATTAATCAAAACGTTGTTAAAAATATTAATAATTATACTATAACTATATACTCATTCAAAATCAATTCTATAAAATTTTCTAAAATAATTCACTCGTTTGCGAATACCATATTACTTTAATTATTTAATTAAAAAATGTTATTGGTATACTCGTATAATAATTAGAAACATTATGTTTTTTTTTCCAGTAGAAAATTAACGGGTTGTAGTGGGTTCATTAGCCTCTGTATAAAAAATGTACTTAACAAATAGCTTACTGATTATGGAAATCAATTTAATACATTTATAAATGTGTATCATTTTTTATTTAATGTTTAAACCTTTATATGTTTATATATTATATATTGAGATCAATAGAAAATACCAATTTATTATCGTTATTTATGTAATATATAGGTATAATAAGTAATTGATAAAATATTTATACAAATAATGATGTTCGTTATGTTTGTTATAATATTATGCACCGTTACAATCATTAAACCAAGTCCAAATTAGACCGACGAGGTGTTTTACATCTAAATATTTTATATAACTACTATTTTAGGTACTTTTATTTTTACTTCGATGATAATAATTTATGCATTGGTGTAGGTATATTATACTTTATGAATAAATGATATTATAATTCACTTTATATTTATCAAAATTAAAGTCTTATAAATGTTAAATACTGACATTTTATGTATAATACTACGTTCAATTTAAAAAAATTATAATATAGCTAGAACTATATAATATGTATTACATATCACTTATTATAGGCTTTAAATGTTTATAATTCATAAAACTATACATGTTTCATTGTATAAAACTATAATGAAATATGCATTAGAAATTTTTAATAAATCAGAATTTTAGTAAACCAATAATATTATGTACCATAATTTTTTTTTTCTAAATATGTTAATTGTAATAAAATTATTTACTATTAGTGGAAGCGATGTTTTTTTATACGTTTTATTAATATTACGGCTGAATATTAAACATTAGTGGATTATATTGAAAATTGATTTTAGTGTAAAATTGAAAGAGTTGTATAAATTAAATAATAACACGCACAGATTTTACTGTACACATATTGCTCACCATCAAAGTCCAACTGTCGAGGTTTTTGAAACTTTACAATGTTTTACTTTGATAAGAAACTTTCATTTTCTCTAGGGAATATGCTCGAATAGTATGTCATTCCCCATAACTATCTATACGATATCTATATACAAAATTGGACTTTTTTTTTATTTATTTTTATTTGACTTTTCTTTTAGATTTAAAAAAAAAAATGTATTATTACATAAAAAATAAATGTACCTATAAGTTTTATTTTTTAAGATCTTTGCTGCGTAGAAACATGAACTTCAAAGTGAAATATATGCAATAAACTATTAAATAATACAAATACTTCATATACGAATATAAGTAGAATGTAAATTTTTCAATTACTAGTAAATTACGTATAATATATTATTACATTATATGTACATTACATATATTATTACATTTTATCTATTTATTAAATTAAAATCACATAAGTACCTATTAAAAAATATGAAAATTTTACTTTATATATTAGATATGAGATTATTGTTACAATGTTTCGCTATTACCAATAATTCAATATACTTAAGACATATAATATATAAATATATAATATAAATAATTAGGTATTATTATAAGAAAATGCATGAAGAGGTCTTTCATATATGACACATTTTATTCAGCTAAGTTACGCTGGCATCCGCAAGTTGGATATTATACTCAAAACCTGTACCAAAATTTGTTATATAATTTGTACAAATTTGTAATCATCAATAAATAATTTGTACACCCTTCCTAAGTATAGTAAAACCAAATTTTTGTTTCGGATGCCAGCGTCACGTGATTCCAG